>JAOWCC010000577.1:67389945-67892445 GCA_030867875.1 Actinernus sp. WN-2022 | reverse complement strand
CTTTGCTCTGCTTTAATAAGTTGGCTTTTATGAACCCTTTCCAGGACACTTCTGTTGAGCTTTACTTCTGGTACAGTGTCTTCTTTCATGCTTATTTCACTTTCTCTGCTTGTATTCAAGGAGTTGATTGCGATATTCGCCATATTTGTCTGTATTCTGTACGATGCGTGTCCCCTGTAACGATCCCAAGCGCCTTTGCGAGACCACCCTCGCCCCAATCCCCTACTCTTTTCCAAAGTGGCCAATTCAGTGACCTGTTGAGATAAGACACGCCGGGCACAAATGATCGTAAGAACGGCGGGTTTTATATATATTTAAAAGTTTTCGACATAGAAGAATGAATTTTGGTAGGTGTATAAAGGAGTGTAAACAAAACATAGCCTGATAAGTTAAGCTAATATAGCCATCATTATGACGTCACAATGACGTCATATATCCTTTTCTAATAGGTTTCTTATAAATTTTTATTACCTCTAAAAACGTTTTATTCTATCTTTTTTAAATCTCTTGTTCATGAGAATGAAATAATCGAAAACCCGGTATCAATCGGTTGAAGTAAACGAAAGTTATTAAAGTTTGAATTTTGATAATTTTTCCGCCAAAAATTGGCGGGAAATAATAGCATAAAACTTTTTATGAGAATGTCGCTTGTTTTAACTTTTACGGTTCGAAATACTGGTGCATCATATTTTGCACAATAATAGAGCTCTTTAGTAGTAACAACGTGTTCTTTTTAGAATAGAATAGAATGAAGCCCCATTTTTTGTATACGTCATTATGACGTCATAAATATTTTTCTGTACCCTCAGAAAATAGCCAGTTCAATGTTTTTGGAATTTTATCAATGAAATGCATTTGGCTAACTCTCACAAGTCATAGTATTCTCTTTAATAATATTTTTATATTCGGCAATCTGATTTAAGCTTGAAGTATGACGTCACTAATAATGACGTCATAAAAATAGTAAATCAACCATAACTTTGAATATGTTTATCGTAGAAAGTTCAAATTTTCGGCAAATTAATATATTTCATAAAAGCTTTCTGATGACGTAATATTTTTGAAACGTGTTTTAATGGTTAATTTACACCAAAAAAGGAGGCATCCCTTATGACGTCACACGAGGAGCCGCAAGCCCTAAAATTTTTAACCGTATATTAATTGGATTAAATTTTCAGAGTAGATTTCGCGATGATGGATAATATGTACATGAAAAGAACCCGCTCCTTTAGTCACACACATTGGGTGTTTAATCCGTAAGTGTTAACAATGTTGTTTTGAAAGAAAGAATTAGATGGCTGATACTGAACCACAACAGTTGTTGAAAAATTGAAACTAGCTGCCACTGAACGCGGAACTTCACTCAGACGTCAAGAAACAAAAAAATGTGCGAGATTGTTTGCTGGAAAGCAGAGAAATATACTCGGCTGTGAATAAAGGTAAACATTCATTTACTGGAAGTAAAGTTGGATTTGAAGCGGCATAATTTATTTTACGGTAGGTAACAACTCTAAGAAGGGCTGTTTGAGCAGTACCATGTTTTTAGGATTGCTCTCCCGGAAATCCTTTGAAGGTCTTTTGAAGGTCTTTTGAAGGTCTTTTGAAGGAAATTTACTAAAAGGTAATTAAGATATCCCGAAAATTTTGAGGAGCGCCTTATAAATTCTCAAAAAATAAACCAAGGCTCCCGGTTCCGTAATTTTTTCTGCACTTCTCCCGAAGCAGCTCTTCTTAGAGTTTACACCCGCCGTTATTTATATAATCATTAACCACTGTTATGGATCAAATTCCTAGTTTTGACCTCAGGAGCGCGGGTTCGGAATTATATATTCAGTTCGAATGAAAGCTCCCGACAATGTTAGTCCAAGCATATAACTCGCTACTCGATTGGTACGTCGTTAACGAATAGTTATTCGACCCAAGATATCAAAAATTTGGGGAAATCACGTTCTTTAATTTAATAATTTGTTCCCACATGAGCTGCAACAGATTGATCTTTGTGATTTGCATACAGCGAATGGACAATGGCAGAGTTCCGGTCTGTTTTGGTTCAAAAAGCTGAACTACAACTCTCGCAGAGTTTTAGTGGTTTCCACCCTTGGACTTAGCGGAGGAAGGCATTGGGAGAGGACAGCTATCGATCTGGCAATGGATGCGTTGAAAAGAATTGGTGCTGCAATCAATGTTCACTGTGCAATCACTGGCCTTCCCCGCGAACATGGCGCTCATTTCGCCGAGACCCCCAGTGATGCGAAGCTTGTCCAGGATTTCGCTGAGACCAAGGAAAATATCAGCCAACTCAAGACCCGACTTAGCAGCTTGATCCCACCATCGGTATCATCGATTCCTACTGGCGGCCTAGACAAATCTCGAAAGGCCAAGTCGCCTAAGCATAAGAAGCTAAAACTTGGCAAAATAAGCGCGGGAAGAGAATTGCTTCAAATTTTAGAAGACGTATGCGACAAGAATAAATCTAATGTGGCTTCCGTTCTCAGGTAGTGTATACCTGTGGCTCTTTCATTACAACATAATCGTTAAAATATGTATTATTCAGTATTTTTACCATAGAATATCGCCAATTATGTGCCCTCCTGGGTAGAATATACCTGAGGGTTACAGTCAAGTCACTTGGGTAGTGTACATGTATACCTGTGGCTCTTTCATTACAACATAATCGTTAAAATATGTATTATTCAGTATTTTTACCATAGAATATCGCCAATTATGTGCCCTCCTGGGTAGAATATACCTGAGGGTTACAGTCAAGTCACTTGGGTAGTGTACATGTATACCTGTGGCTTTTTCATTGCATCATAATCGTTAAAATCTTTAATATTGTTTTTTACCATAGAATATAGCCAATTATGTGCCCTCCTGCATGGGTAGAATATACCAGAGGGTCATAGTCAAGTCACTTGGGTAGTGTATACCTGTGGCTTTTTCATTGCAACATAATCGTTAATCTTTATTATTGTTTTTACCATATAATATTGCCAATTATGTGCCCTCCTGGGTAGAATATACCTGAGGGTTACAGTCAAGTCACTTGGGTAGTGTATACCTGTGGCTTTTTCATTGCATCATAATCGTTAAAATCTTTATTATTGTTTTTTACCATAGAATATCGCCAATTATGTGCCCTCCTGGGTAGAATATACCTGAGGGTCACAGTCAAGTCACCTGGGTAGTGTATACCTGTGGCTTTTTCATTGCAACATAATCGTTAAAATCTTTATTATTGTTTTTTTACCATAGAATATCGCCAATTATGTGCCCTCCTGGGTAGAATATACCTGAGGGTCACAGTCAAGTCACCTGGGTAGTGTATACCTGTGGCTTTTTCATTGCAACATAATCGTTAAAATCTTTATTATTGTTTTTTTACCATAGAATATCGCCAATTATGTGCCCTCCTGGGTAGAATATACCTGAGGGTCACAGTCAAGTCACTTGGGTAGTGTATACCTGTGGCTTTTTCATTGCAACATAATCGTTAAAATCTTTATTATTGTTTTTTTACCATAGAATATCGCCAATTATGTGCCCTCCTGGGTAGAATATACCTGAGGGTCACAGTCAAGTCACTTGGGTAGTGTATACCTGTGGCTTTTTCATTGCAACATAATCGTTAAAATCTTTATTATTGTTTTTTACCATAGAATATCGCCAATTATGTGCCCTCCTGGATAGAATATACCTGAGGGTCACAGTCAAGTCACCTGGGTAGTGTATACCTGTGGCTTTTTCATTGCAACATAATTGTTAAAATCTTTATAATTATTATTTTTACCATAGAATATCGCCAATTATGTGCCCTCCTGGGTAGAATATACCTGAGGGTTACAGTCAAGTCACTTGGGTAGTGTATACCTGTGGCTTTTTCATTACAACATGATCGTTTAATTCTGTATTATTCAGTATTTTTTTCCATAGAATATCGCCAATTTGTGCCCTGCTGGGTAAGAATATACCTGAGGGTTACAGTCGAGTCACTTGGGTAGTGTATATACATAGTTGTTAAAACGTATATTATTATTTTTCCCATCGTGATCACTTGTATGTTTCTGTAGAGATCTTTTTGTAGCAAAGGTTTGAAAGCAAACGGGACATTTTACCTCGAATCAGTGTGGGCATGCTTCCCCAGAGACTACACAGTCAGACTACTTATAAAAAAAATTAGTCTACTAGCTTAAATTGCATCATCCTAAAACTATTTTCCGATTTCCTGTCTTTGGTATCTTAGCTTTACCCGGAAAGGTGGGTCACTCAGTAACTGGCCGGTTGAATTGAACTTGTGTGAAAACCGGAAAAGTGATTGGGCTTTTCTTTACGAATCAATCGTTTTTCAGATTCGACTAATTCTGTACACCACCGGCATATCACAACCGCTAGCGTGTTGTCCTATTTTTTTCTATCAGTTTAATGGAACGCGTTCAAGAAACTAGAGAATCGCACATATTATATCCACGAGAGAAAGAAACCTTAGCTGCAACTCCATAAATTGAAAAGGCAAATCAGTTCCTGCATTATCTGAGTTATCTGGATTCGGTTATAAAATTTGATTTCCCGTTCATGTTTAAAGTCTCTGGAAGGCTAAAGCCGGTCAGAAATTTAATAGCGGAACTTTAAAAACTGCCAGATTCTGTAAACTCTGTGTAGGACACGCGTGTTTATTTCATCGTTGCATTCGTAGATTTTTCATATTAAAAAAAACAGTTATCAGGGCCATGTCACTCAGCTGACTTTTAGTTAAAATCACTTCACAGATAACACATTCAATAGCGGGGATCAAAACGTTCGACTCAGTGTTACTTTGATTGACGCCGCCCGCTGATTCACGGCGCTCTCCTGGTATCCCGTAGTGCGCTGCGCAACGGGAAACTTGGACGTTATCCGTCCAAGTTCTATTGTCACAATACAGAAACAATTGTCCCGAAAAATGTAGTCTTACTTTGTTACCAACCTGCCAACATTTCGTCAAATTTAGAGTAGAAGTAAGGAAATGGCGTTACTTTTACGTTTTATGTTACACTCAACCCCGCCGTTTTTACGGTTATTCGTGCCCGGCGTGAGAATTAAAGGAAAGGAATTAGTATGCCTTGGAATAGGCAGCCAGCACAAAACACACACCAATTACCAGCTGGAATTGTGGCCTTCTCTCCAACACAGTAGATACTAAATGTAGATAATTTAGTTAAACTAAATCGTCAACACCGACATTGGAGCAACTCTATTAGCTTATGTTTATCTGATGTACTTATATTGTATTAGCACTAGCTGCGCAGTGATGGCATATTTATACCATAAATTTTATATAAGCTGAATGTTAAGTAAATTAATTAATTGTCAAGCATAAGAACTTGAGGATAAATGGCGAGGCATGTCAAAGATAGCCCAGGTTCACAAGCACATTGATGATTCATGTAGGGTCAATTCAATGTGGCTGCCAAAATCATGCAAGCACAGACATAAAAATGGCAGACATGAGTATAGAATGCAGTTACGTTACCTAGCTACATGCTACTAACTGCTAGTAACTTGCAATCTGAAATGTGGCTCTAGAATATAAAGTTGTTCGTACAAGGGCAAAATATAATCCCAGTGCTACCCACTTGATTGTAAACACATTGCTAAAAACAAAGGGGAAATACGCCAGTGCTGGGGTAACCCCACTAATTGTAAACAGGTCGTTAAAACTGTTGTTTGTGATCAATCATGATTAACTATAAAAATTATCATACAAATTTTAATGGCACTTATGATGGCCCATGATAATCAGGTTTTGATTTTCATGAAAGCTGTGTGAGAAAATATTACAGTCAAACATGGAAATAAAAAGATATAAAAATATAGACATGCAGAATAAAATAAACTTATTATTACTGTAAATTTTATAGTGCTAATTAATTACTATATTTTAGTGTTATTATCTATAATTTACAAAAAAAATTTTTTTATACATGTACCTAGCATTTGGCAACTAGTATTTCATCATATTTATGCTCCTGCGTGTGTGTTTAGTTTGCATTTAGTATATTAATAGTAAGCTTTTAATACATAGATTATATTTATAGTGCTTTCCAATAATTTTATAATCCCATATGATCGTATATGATGTCCATCTTGTAAAGTTCTCTTTGACGAATTTTCATTTATAACCACAAGCCGTTTAAGCATCTGGCTTTGTCCCTTCACTACATAACTGTAATTGTTATTTTGTAGAATGCCAATGTGCAGGAACGTCGGAGAGCAAATTTTGTATAAACACGCGACGAAACAAAATAACCCCAGTTGACAAGCATTAACTTTAATCAAATGCTATCAAGGTACATTTTTGCCTTCGGCTTCCTTTAAATCTATACACTGCATCACCGCTAAAGTCTAAAAAGGCTAAAGCAAGGTCGGCAAAAAAATTATGCGAAAACAATTTTAACGTACAGTATGTTGCCCTAATTCCGGCCGGTTTTTGCATTATACCATGCCAGAAATAGGAATCTATTTTCTTTTTTCTCTCTTATTCCTTGGGAACATCAGGACTACTTAAGCTACTCTCATTATGAATTGATTTGTGAGATATGGGAAGTTAACTGAAATTAGATATGATACCCTATTTAAGACTTGGACACATCAAAAACCATAACCTATCCCACAGCACATACCGATATGGCTTATATATGGGAGTATAATATATAGTCGTGTTTGTATAATATATAGCTACAGTCGCCGAACCTCGCTAGCCCGTAGCCCGGGATCGAATTTACTCCCTTAAGAGAGGTGTCCCGAAGTAGAGTTTGCACTGTAACCGGAGCAAACACGTAAAGACCACATTCATTTCGGTCTGGGGATGCCCTAATTTGAATAGCTGTATGTACCGTCTGGCTTCCTTCAATAACCTGAGTTTGGCCATGTGCGCCGCATCGTAATCAGTTATTTTGTAATCAGCGTCTTAACACGAACAAAGTTGTTCTCTTAGCCCTCTTTGAAGTGTGAATTCAGGCTAAGGAGGACATGTATGTACATAACTGTTCTTCAAGCAACAGTAATGATACTTTCTTCTTCATCTGGAAGTGCTCCAGTTTACATCTCACTTGCTCCTTTTCCTTTCGATTGCACAGTACACAATGGTGTACTGCCATTGCTATCACCTCATTAAATGTTTTTAACAGTTCCTCTAATTGCCCTACATTGAGTTTGGTCAAGTCTTGGATATGGTCGAGTGAAGTTGCCACCTCAAGTAAAACCAAAGTCTCAAAATCTGTCCAACGGCCTATTCTTGCCTTCTCTCCACTTTTTTTCCAAAAATGATTCGCCTTTCAGTCTCATTCCTCCCATCTGTGATGCCTTTCTTTTCCTACTGATTGCCCGCTGCCCCACATCGTTGTCGCTACCCTTTAGACCGAATGGATTTGCACAGCCTTTACATCTGCATTGTGCTGTGCATCCTACCTTCCCATTTAAGCATGGACATCTCGCTTTGTACTGGCTATTTTCATTTGAACAATATTTGCGCTCTTTATCCTTGTTATTTTTTCCACATGAACACTTTCCCTTTGCTTCCTTTGATGGTGGTAGACAGCCTTCCTCGTCGTTTACTTGCACCAAAGCATCATAGTGGCCTGAATCAGATGCGGTAAATGCTAGGTGGATGGTAGTATTGGATGCCTTTATCCATTCAGTAACTGGTAGAAGTGTAATAAGGGGGAAATTTTCTATTGACGTCAAAAGAATAACTGGTACTCCAAGGGCATTCACCAGCGCAGAAAGCATTAAATCGCCAACATCCCCGCTGTACTCTCCTGGTTTAAGGTATTTTTCTGCTGTCTTAAAAAAAGTATATTGACTTCCACGCACTAGTAATTGCTTATATATATGTTCATTACTTTTCCACTCATTTACCATGATCGTCCTTAATCTTTGACACATTTCTCCAGAAGATAACGTTTCATTTATACCAAGCAAGTTGAGGTGTTGTAAGAAAACAATATCTTCTTTTAAGCTTAAAATCTGTGTCAGGGAGAAACTCAAAGAACTGAAAAGACAGTCACCATTTAAAGGCATCTCTACCATTTTGAATCCCCATCCTGAAATATTTGACAACAATGTGGCATTATCTTCTCTGTTGTTAATCACGTTTGCAGTGAATGTTGCTTTCATTATCTGGTTAAATAGTTCTGGAAAAAGATACAAATCATAAACGACGTTTGCGGATGATTTCAAGAAGTTCTTCAGCAGAGCCATTTTTTTCATAGCACCATCAAAAATGTTAGATATCTCTTGACTACAAGTACAGTCAAATGTCTCGGTTTCACTCTTGCCGTTGTCTGAAACGCCAATTCCAAACTTTTCTCCAGTTTGTCGCGGAATAGTCGATTCTGATTGCTTGAATTTCTTTCTAGCTTGTTCAGCAATTAGGGAAGACAGAGGCTTAACTATAGAAATACCACGTACTTTGTTTTTTCGTCTTGAATTACAAGAATAAAAAAATATTGTCAATAGTGCCAAAGCCAATTCAGGACCCATCTTTGCTCCAGCAAAAAGGTCGTTCAGTTTTTCGTGTAAACATTCGTTTATGCTCGTGGAATAACCAGCCGGAATACCAGAAAGACATCCACACTGAATGTGCTCCTTTAAATTTCTAATTTGATGTTCAAAATCATCTCGAAATAACTCATTATTGCTTGAGGAAGTACTTTCAATGTGAGTCCATTTCCTCACGAAACGATCCAAATTTCGCAGTATAGTGTCCTTATCGGGTGTATCCATTTCCCTTTTCTCCCCTTTGTCGCTGTTATCTCTGAAAACAAATCTTAAATTCCTCACGCAATCATAAAAGAGGCTGTGGCGTTTGTTCATTGTGGAAGTTATTCTACTGATTGCATGAAAAAGGTCCAACAACACACGTATGTCCTCCCCAAATACTTCTTGTATCTTTTTTCGCCATTTACAACAGTTGTCAATCATAAAATACCTTACTTTAGTGCCTTGCCTGTCCAGTCTTATTTTGAGATTAGTCAAAAGCTCCTTTATAACGTCAAATTTTTCCTTTTCCGTGAGTTGCCAAGACATTACTTCATGAGCCTCATTCAGAACTACAAACAATGAATTGTATTGCTTGTTCCAAGCCCTATCACTTTCTCTTCTTACTCCGATGTTAAGTGATACCTAAAAGAAGAAAAAATGTGGTAGATGACATAATCAAAGAAGACGCTATTTTGTTTCGGTCTCATTAATTTCAGACTACCGATGCCAATTGTAAATTGCATCGCGGAATGATTACTTCATTAGTGTTTAAGGGCCCATTGATATACTTTTCGTTGCTATCCTCGCGGGAGCAGATGCGATTTTGACTTCCGGTTTTACGCTAGCTGAGAAAATAGCCTCGTTAAAATGTCGGTTGTTAAAATGTTGCTGAGCATGGATTTTGGAAACCGACAATAAATGCCGAAGTAATGGTTTTTTATTCGCAAAAAAGCTTAAAATTAGACTGTGTTGTCGTAATCAGCGGCAAACGCACGAAAATCACACGAAAACAAAAACATTTAAAAAATTGGTCTGAAAAATGTAATATTTTCCAACACGGTTCATGGATTCGTTACCTTAAATGTGTGATCCGCCATCAATGCAGTTGCAGTCCCAGACCTCATTTCCTGTTCGTATATATTCTGGTTCAGCTGCAAATCTTTCAAGAATAAATCGGCTAAAGAATCATCACTAGGACAACAGTTATGAAATTGATCCATAGCTTGGGAGAACACAGTATCTGCAATGTCAGATGATTCCTCTATTGATTTCGCATTAGATTCTGATTGACGTATAAACGGCCTCTCTTTGAAATTTAAAATATCGTTCCAATAACGAGCTTCGGCAGACGATACCAAATCGACAACCTTCTCTATATATATAGCTTGATATCGGTTGAAAGAAATACCGTTTGACACCGCTCTCTTCAAATCTTCGATGAAATCTTTCGTATATCCAGAGTGATGGGTTAATAAAAATGGGCAAATGTCTATCTCATTCGATAAGCTTGACAAAAAATCACTATCAGTTGTTCTTATGTAGTGTTTTCCTTCTGTGCAGTAATAATCTCTGCCAACAAGAAGCATTGGACCACGAGGGGAGAGTAGAAGTCGAGGGCATTGCCAGTTCTTCGATCCATCCATCCATCGAGACGGGCGGAGCAATGTATCTCCGTGGTCTGAACATTTGTCGGGAATTCTATAGTTATGACCTCGTAAGTGTAGAATGGGATCCCACAAACAAATTGATGGAAGAACATAGTATTCAGGTCGTGGTGCTTGTCCAGAATTCACAATTGAAATCGCAGTCGGCGGCTCAACGAAAAATGTCGACATTCCGTCCCTTTGCGCGGTTTCGATAACCTTTCCCACATATTCCTGCACATAAACCGGGATTTGTATTCCATAGGCTATAGCAGAGATGGTTAATGTTGTGCACAGAAACCTGCAGACTGATATTATGAAAACCATGTTTAACACATCGATAAAGCCGGGACTTCAGGTCCTTCAGGTGGAAGATCGAGATGAAAGTGAAACTGAAATATATCGTAAATGATGTGTTCTGATTTAAAGGCTCTGGCCAACAATGCGTTATAATGATCGATGCTGCCTGTAAATGTGACCCACTACCGCTAATCGAGTAATTTTTAGCACCTCTTTAGATTGTTGCTGGTGACATCCGCAAACGGGAAGGGTGGGGCAGTTAACGATAATTTAAATACGAAAGAACGTAAAGATAAACAAAGAAAACTAAAAAAGGAAGTCACAAATTTATCATAGTGGTATCTAAGCCGGAAACTGGTAAAAGGAATGAAAGCCTAATTGCTTATACCAGACACATATCAATTATTGAAGCTTAACAACTTGTCGTTTGGAAATCTATTCAGTTATGGAAACTTGGCTAACAAATTTATTTATTTTATCAAACGTTTAAGCCCCATCCACATATTGTATCAAAAGTGGAAGCATCGTCTTGATGGACGGTTCGGTAGTATATAACAATTTGGCAAGAGTTCTAACATGACTCTTTCACAATTGTACGTAGCCGGTGATCTTTTCAGAGGCTGGCTGGTCTCTGTGCGTTAAGTTTAAATGATGTTTCGGCTCACCTCCTACCGCAACTTTAATAAGGCCCCGATGACAGTTATCAGTTGGCGCTGATTGTCATAAATTTCCGGTCTTCTCGCTACATGCGAATACTGACTCTTTGGTTTTTCCATCTATATTAATTCAGCAAGACACCTTAACAATGAACAAGCTAGCTGAATACGAGAGAGACAAAACCAAAATGCCCTGACATAAGCAGCCATTAATGTTTCATCTGAAAAGAAGAAGCTTAAATAACACGCAGTACATGTTCATAATTTTACGCATAATAGATCGATCAACACTCGGATCATCTCGATCTACCGATCCAGCGATCTACCGATCCAGCGATCTACCGATCCACCGATCCATCGATCCATCGATCCATCGATCTACCGATCCATCGATCCATCGATCTATCGATCTACCGATCCAGCGATCCAGCGATCTATCGATCTATCGATCCAGCGATCTATCGATCCATCGATCCATCGATCCATCGATCCATCGATCCATCGATCCATCGATCCATCGATCCATCGATCCATCGATCCATCGATCCATCGATCCATCGATCCATCGATCCATCGATCCATCGATCCAGCGATCCAACGATCCACCGATCCACCGATCCACCGATCTACCGATCCAGCGATCTATCGATCCAGCGATCCATCGATCCATCGATCCAGCGATCCAGCGATCCAGCGATCCAGCGATCCAACGATCCAGCGATCCAGCGATCTACCGATCCAGCGATCCAACGATCCAGCGATCTACCGATCCATCGATCCATCGATCCAGCGATCCAGCGATCCAACGATCCAGCGATCTACCGATCTACCGATCCATCGATCTGGCGATCCACCGATCCAACGATCCAACGATCCATCGATCCATCGATCCATCGATCCATTGATCTGGCGATCCACCGATCCAACGATCCAACGATCCATCGATCTGGTATTTGTTCATGTTTTATATTACACCCTTTAACAGGTGATAGTTTGAAGAATTACAAGGACATGTGCCACACCCAGTTTGAGGACATGCTTACACTGAGAAAGAGCCACATTGTCGGTGTTGGCAATGAATCGTTTATTGTCGCAGATAAACACAGCGCAACTGAAATTTGCCCTAGTTTAGCCTTGGCTTTCTTTCTGTTGGCACTGTGATGATTGTACCGGCTAGATGGGCCACCGCGATTTATTCACGTTTTTTGGAAGATATCTGCTACAGTCTTTGGAACTATGGAATTTTACTTTTTTGAAATGATTTCGAAATTGAGAGAAACAATCCTTTGTTTGTCCACTTTTCTTCGAAGTTAGTGTCCAAACGGCAAATTTAATTATACTAAGAACGAAGCATGCTATAAGAGCGCTCAACCGGCGATAAATCGGATTAGCAGACTATCGTTGACAGATTTTATCAAGATCCTCCCTTTGTAAAATATGGGCCGAATCGCACTAAAGGATAACATTTGAAATGTCGCGCCAACAATATTTTGCCCAAACAACCATGACAACTTTGACAATCGAAATGCACCATCGCACTAGGATTTCTTGTTTTCTCACAGACGTCAAAATGTTTACCTTTTCTTTCTCAAGAACAGCACGTGCGGTTCACCGCGTAATCTAATTATAATATAACAAATATGACAGTTTAATTTCAAAAACAATAGCCTGTGTTTATTCTATAAAATGTTGTCCTGCATTGTCCTGCTTTGAGGCAGGACAAGTGAAACATTCGAAAACTTTGAAGTGTTGTTGTCCTTAGGATTTTTTTTACAATCTCAGAAAAGGCAATCGCACTGTGACAAGTGTAGCGATGACAGCTTTTTATGTAAAATTGACAGAACTTGTTCCAGTGCGATAAGATATAAAAGTTCACCAAATTGATCTCTTTGCGAATGTAAAGAATATTGTTACTGACAGATGTGTTAATTATGAGAAGCTGTCAATTAACCACACACAATCATGCAAACACGTGGGACAATAGGACGAAACGTGATTCCTAGCCGGCTGAAAGCTCCTTCCCGTATCAGGAGAGAAGTATGTCTAGTATTTGGCCGGTCAAGGGGTACCCTGGGTGCCAGAGGTTCTACTGCCCTCTCTAAGTCAAAGTTCAGGATCGAGAACCTGTTCTCCCAGCCTTCTCGTCGATCCTAAACTTTGGTTTATAAGATAAAGCCGAGAGGAAATACATGTAGGGGGTCTTCCTGTTGTAGATCTTGAAAAGAAGAAAAAGTGAAGTCGCCAGTTTGTTTTCTTTCTCTATTAGCTCTGTGATAAATGACTTTCTTAGTTCGGTTACGATAAAGCTGAGAGAGGAAAATGGGGTCTTCGTCTGGCGATAAAAGTTCCCTGTAGGTAATGTGAAGGAATCGAATACCCGCAAAGCTTCTTTAAAGTTTTTGTGGGGTCTTCGGTCTTCGTTTCGTAGGTCTTCGTTTTATAGACACCCAAATTCTAAGCAGCCTGTATTTATGTTTGCTACACACTGTTTCCTGTTTCCTGTTTCCTAATTCGTAACCAATATTTCACCACCAGAGAAGCAACTTGAACCACCACGGGGACTCTACCTAATTCCGCAAAGACCGCTAAATTAGTTGTTTTAGAGTGTACACCCCAGAACTCTTTTGCAAAACTTCTCTATACAGTAACTAGTATACCTAACAGGTAGTGAATGCTGCTCCGCTCAGTTAAGGAAGTGTATTAGAAGAGAACCTACAGTAGCACTTTGGCAGGAAAAATAGATTACTACTGGGTGATAAAAATGCCAAGGTGTTAGATGAATATATTTTGTAGTTTTGGGGCTATCGTGCACTGCGACTGAATCCTGTTTGAGCTGTGTGTAACTCAAAAGTTGTCGCGATTTATTTTCATTTTGTCCCGACATATCAACGATCTCCCGGTAAATTCCCTGAGCCTACCAATTCCCAACATTTTCTTAAGATTCCCGGCACAACAAACTGCTGTTCTCCCCGATGAGGTTTAAACACCGGAAATCAACTGTAATTGAGAATGTAATTGTAATTGTAAATGCTAATTGTATTTTGAACCGGCTGCTTGATTTTATTGAAGCCAATAGAAGAAAACAATTTGCTGCTCACCATCTTGATAACAAGAGAGATCTTTATTTGGAAACTGATAGTTCACACAGAGTTGGAAAGAATTCGCCTACACGTCTACACTTCAACAAATTTATGATTACAAGGATTGTATACACAGAAATGCATTAAAGAACGGTTGAACGTAGTTAGCTCCAACAATGCAGATTCCACCTCGTGTAATGTCACGTGACGATCAAATCCGTGCAAAGCAGTGTGGTAAAAAAAGACAATAGAAGTGATGCATTGTGGTAAAAATAAGAAATCGAGATTTGGACTCGCTTACAGATAGAACTGCTGCCTTGCTCGCTCGCTTCAGGCTCGCTCGCTGCGGCAGCAATTACCTTAAACATTTTCTGCTTAATAAAGATATCCGAGTTAGCGGTTCTTTTTTTAAATTTAATCATATAATGAAGTGTTTACCCCAAAAGTACAATTAAATGACTTATCTAGGGGGCTCACACTAAATATTGTAACCCTTTCATATAGCTTCCATAAAAAAAGGTACCCCATTTTTTATGCGCTGTTATGTGAAAAATTACACATTAAAATGTTTTAAACGTTACTCGGAATTAATAAAAAATCGACTAATTCAACCGTGGTATTACCCTGGGTACCAGAGGTTCTATTGCCTCCCTTCGCGAAAGTTAGGCGGCGAGGAGCGAAGCGACGAGAGTCGAGGTGCCTCCCTTCGCGAAAGTTAGGCGCCGAGGAGCGAAGCGACAAGAACCTCTGGTGGCAAGGCTTGCCAATCTCACTTCCATGTTCGAATTTGGTACAGAATTTGTACCAGGCTTATTATTGGTTAGTTATAATTAGGAATGATATCCGTCGATATGATTGGCTAGATAACTCAGCGAACGAAAAACCGGTTTTGGATTTACATTTAATCAAGATAACGACAGAAGACTCCATGCAAAAGTTTTCTCTGAAGCAATTTCTGTAACATTCAAGTCACTTTTCCCGGAGATCGAAAGTCTCAAACCTCAACAAGATGAGTCAATTTTAAAATTCATGCAGAATATGTTTTTGCTGTGCTGCTTACTGGTTGGGGAACGTCTTTGGTGTTTGAAATGATTCCCGCGTTGCTTTCGATTCGTGGTCTGCATTGTCCTCAGAAAGCCATCATTTATAGTTGCGTGTCCTTTAAATTCACTTGTGGAATCACACATTAGAGAGCTGGAGAGTCGAGGAATCAAGACATGTTCGCTATAAAGCAGGTTTCAGTCCAGGTTTCAGTCCAGGTTTCAGTGGAGTCTTTTGCATTATCTGAATTTCGAACACACAAGTAGTCGGCACGTGTAGCGCAAGTGGTGCGGGAAAGTGTAAACATGCATTTGACAGCTAACAGACGTCATGACTGCAAAACCGGTTATTCGAGAAATGTGATACTATACACGCCGTGCACAAATGATCGTAAAAACGGCGGGTTTTATATATATTTAAAAGTTTTCGACATAGAAGAATGAATTTTGGTAGGTGTATAAAGGAGTTTAAACAAAACATAGTCTGATAAATTAAGCTAATATAGCCATCATTATGACGTCACAATGACGTCATATATCCTTTTCTAATAGGTTTCTTATAAATTTTTATTACCTGTAAAAACGTTTTATTATATCTTTTTAAAATCTCTTGTTCATGAGAATGAAATAATCGAAAACCCGGTATCGATCGGTTGAAGTAAAGGAAAGTTATTAAAGTTTGAATTTTGGTAATTTTCCCGCCAAATATTGGCGGGAAATAAATAGCATAAAACCATTTACGAAAATATCGCTTGTTTTAACTTTTACAGTTCGAAATACTGGTGCATCATATTTTGCACAATAATAGAGCTCTTTAGTAGTAACAACGTGTTCTTTTTAGAATTTTGATTTTTTGAGTATAACAGCTTAGAATTGAAGCCCCATTTTTCGTATACGTCATTATGACGTCATAAAGATATTTGTGTACCCTCAGTAAATAGCCAGTTCAATGTTTTTGGAATTTTATCAATGAAATGCATTTGGCTAACACTCACAAGTTATAGTATTCTCTTTAATAATATTTTTATAGTCGGCAATCTGATTTAAGCTTGAAGTATGACGTCACTAATAATGACGTCTTAAAAACAGTAAATCGTCCATAACTTTGAATATGTTTATCGTAGAAAGTTCAAATTTTCGGCTAATTGATATATTTCATAAAAGCTTTCTGATGATGTAATATTTTTGAAACATGTTTTAAAGGTTAATTTTCACCAAAAAAGGAGGCATCCCTTATGACGTCACAACAACGTTACAATACAGAAACAATTGTCCTGAAAAATGTAGTCTTACTTTGTTACCAACCTGCCAACATTTCGTCAAATTTAGAGTAGAAGTAAGGAAATGGCGTTACTTTTACGTTTTATGTTACACTCAACCCCGCCGTTTTTACGGTTATTCGTGCCCGGCGTGCTAGTTCGAACATGGAAGTGAGATTGGCAAGCCGTGCCAATATAGATATGTATGTACGTATGGCTTTATATCCTTTGTTCAGTTCGCACCTTTTACATAAAGAACGGTAATCAGCCGTGAACACGCCCTTTGTATTTGGTAACAAAGAGCCACTGTGGTCTAATGGTTAACGCTCTTGCTTTCCAGTTCGAAGCCCCGAGTTCAAGTATTGGCATCGTATCTTTTTTTTCTTGTTTTGTTTTTTGTTTTTCTTGATTTTCCCCCCCTTATTTTTTGTCCTATTTACATATGTGTTTCTTTTTGCAGTTTATTTTTTGACATTGGATAATAACAGACGCTGAAGGTAAAATAATACTGTCATCCTGAAATGGTCACAATTTTTCCCAGACTTTCGAAGTAGGTAATAATAACAGCACTGACTGAGTACGCCCAAATTACGCTATTTTCGTTTAGAACGGTGTAGCGATTCTGTTGATGGTTGTGGGTTTGAATAAGCGGATTTTTTTACACTTTGCCGGGCTTACATGTATATTACATGTAGATACCCACTGATTCAAAGTATTATCTTAGGTGTTTAGAAGTAGGAAGCGATTTTAGCTTCATTCATACTGATTTTCTGAATTTAGGCAGACTGAGCGTAGCCTCCTCCGCAGGCATCTCTTAGTGTATAGGACCGCGAGAGAAAAAAAAAATTGTAAAAAAAAATTGGGTTACCTGTGTTGTTTCATCATCAGTCCCCTCTCTTCTCTCGTTTTACCACAGGAAACCCGGTCTCGATTTTTTCGATTATATAGGAGATGCCTGCGGAGGAGGCTAGACTGAGCGAACGACCTCATTTTTTTTTCGAGATTTCGAAAACATCAGCCGCGAGACAGGGAGACAGTTTTAAAAATACCCGGCAGTCCAGAAATTGTCCAGAATACTCTTTGAAACCCATAGTAATGCTTGCATAAGTACACGAAGCTTTTTTCTTTGTGAAGGAAGAGAACTCACATGGAATTAAAGCCGTGTACTCGGCGTAAGGTCACGAGTGTTTGACAAACGATCACAAACGTTTGAAGCTTCGCCATGGACGATGTCGATGTTCAAAATACTACATTCCCTGCGGCAGTCGAAGCTTTTGCAAAATAAATGTTCGAACATCCCTTAATAAAATATATGTGGATGATAGGTGTTCTTGGCATTTAAAATGTTAAAAAGAACTCCGTTCTTGTAGTCACATTTGAAATAAAAGTAATGCAGGAATGCAGTCAGAAAAAAGGGGAAAAAGAAATGAAAAAATCTTCGCAGTGAAAAAAAAGACGCGATGCCAGGAGCGATGCCCATACTGACACTTGAACACACATTAGCATATTGGAAATAGAAACCTCTATAACTCATAGACGCAACACTCAAATCAATTTTTTTTTTACTATTCAACTATTCACTTGATGTAGAATCCATATTAATGATAAAAATATTTGACCTGAAATACACTTTAAACTGTAATTCTTACATTGTAAAAATTCCTGTCAAATTGTTGTTGAAGCTTTAAATGTTACGAAAGTATGCTGTAGATCCGTTTCGCCCTATTACACTTTGATTTATGGTTTCGTTTATGTATTTCACGATCGAACCACTTCTTTTCTCGGTCGGTGATCTGGGTGATGCGACATAAACCTTGACTTCAAGGATAGGTACTACCCTCGAGCAAATTACCGAACTATAAAATGGGCCTCTTGTGATGTGATGTAATTTTTTGGTGGGAAATCATATCTGTGATCCGACCGTGATCCGATCGGCGATCCGGTCCGGTCCGATCCAATCCGATCCAGGTTTTGTTGGTGCCGTCGGCTGTGTTGTTATTTATTGTTATTAAAGACCGTACCCTGTGTCCGAACTCATGGTGCTTTGCCCGCGCAAATCATTTTCGTAGGCTACGAAAGTCAGAAAGATCGTTGTTGTTGTTATATGACTCTCGAATCTTTCGAAATCCATCCCTAGTTTGGGCCATCGTGTAATTAGTCATAGGTATATATGCTTAACTGACTTTCTTTTATCTAAACTTTTGTATATATACTTTTTAAAATGAAATTTAGTTCGAATATTTCTTCGAAACCCGGTCTAGAGTGGCGAGTAGAGGAATGCCGGAGAAAGTGTATTTAATGTTTTTTTTTATAACTGTCACATACGTCATTATGATATTATGTATAAAGTGGTGTA
Source organism: Actinernus sp. WN-2022 (assembly GCA_030867875.1). Classification (NCBI taxonomy): domain Eukaryota; kingdom Metazoa; phylum Cnidaria; class Anthozoa; order Actiniaria; family Actinernidae; genus Actinernus; species Actinernus sp. WN-2022. The sequence goes on along the minus strand of JAOWCC010000577.1, from coordinate 67,873,591 downwards.
TTTATCATTATTGCAAGATCAAGTTTATAAAATAAACTAAATTTAGTCCAAAACAGAGAGAGTACTTACATGTAAGTGGAAGTCTTTCTTTCCCTTCCCCTTTCTTGGTACCATTATATATACATGCAAGCAAGATCTTGTCCCTTCCCCTTTCTTGGTACCATTATATATACATGCAAGCAAGATCTTGTATGTAGTACGTTTACAATGTGTTTTTTAATTTATATTTATTTCAATTATTTAAAAGTTTTTACATGACATATTGACATAACACTCAATACATAATACACAGAAAACATAAAATAAGGGCTACCTAAAATAACATATCAATATGCGTATACTGCTAACGAAATTATCTGGAACAATAGATTTATTCTTATTAAAAAGAAGTCTGTTTTTAAGCCTTTTTATGTTTACAATAAGAATATTATTAAATTAGGAGACCTAATATCCACAAATCAAAAATTCCCCAAGGACACTTAATAGATAAATTCAAATTAACAACAGCAAATCTTTTAATTCTATTCGGTATGCTTACTGCAATACCTGTTCAATGGAGATCAACCATCAAAACAAATCAATATTGTTTAAATGAGGCAATTACTGATACGGTCCAGAATACATTAGCAGGAGAAAGAGTAGATCTTACAACGGTCCCGACAAAAATGTTTATAAAGAATTTATAGCATCCAAACAGATATTTCCTAATGCTCGATTTAAATTACAAAACAAATATACGAATCTCAAAACTGACTGGGAAAAATATATTCCCTGCCATTCACTGTAACTCTAGATACAAAAACAAGAGAATTTCAATATAAAATCTTGAACGGTATCTTATATGCAAATCTCAAACTTTTTCGCTTTGGAAATGTAGATTCCCCTATGTGCTCTTTTTGTAAAAATGAACAAGAATCTATCGAGCATTTACTTTATAAGTGTCATATTATAGAAATGTTCTGGAGCGATGTTTTATCTTGGCTTAAGATAAATGAATTTAACATAGACAATTTAACAGAAATATATGTTATTTTTGGTAAATTTGATATTGGAAAGGATTTCGTATTGATCAATCATCTTATATTGATTGCTAAACACTTAATTTATAAATGCAAATATAGAAATACAATTCCATGCATGAAAGTGTTTAAAGCCAATATACAATATATCTATAATATTGAAACTTACATTGCAAAGAAAAAATTAAAATTATTAAAACATTACAACAACTGGGAAAAAAATATACCTATACTTTAATAGGAACAGTTAGCAGTACGTTTACATATCATACCTGTATGGGCAAAAAATATCTGGACAACCGAAAGTGTAACATAAGGAAGCCTTGGGGTAGCGATGAGGGAGGATCTAAATGTGTTATTAAGCAAGCAGTCTAGCTCGGGTATCAATAAGGGTTTTCGTGTTGTCAACAACACCGTATACTTATCAACAAGTAAGGGCTGGGTTTTCGTATTTTTATCCCAAACGCAAAGTTTTAGAAGATGGCGTGACCATATTTAAGTGAATACCTGTAAGTATATGAAGAGTTTGTAAATACCTGTAAGTACTATATTATAAATAAATTATTGATGAAAGAACATGACTGGTTGATTTGTTCTTTTTGTCCTGTCGATCCCTTTTGTCCCTCGAAATCGATAAAATTCACAATGTTTTATTTTTTTAATTAGTTTTTTCTTGATCTTCAAAGGGTTAGCAGGAGTCAACGCGTTTGTAAAAATTGTCCGGTGCCGAATTGTGGATCAAAATATTTAGTGAAACTTTCGAATCATTTATCGCAAGTACATACCTTATCACCAGAGGAGCACACGCATTATTTACAAGAAACAAAATTACAAAAACCTAAAGTGGTTCGAGTTTATAACCAATCAGCTAATTCATGGCTCATTCCAGATAGTATAAATAGGGCAACTCCGCGACTATAAGGAAAACGAACTGTAAATTGGTGTTTTTGAGATTGAATAAACTTTGTTTAATTTATCTGGTGGATTTGTTTTTATTCCTATGGTAATTATTATAGTTCAGTTTTAGAGAATAATTTGCATCTCAAGAGTTTTCCTCAAAATAATAGGACTATTGTTTCTATCAAACTGTATTGATGGCTCTTCAGTTATCGTTAATCCCTAAGGACAATAACAAAGTTGCTTTTATGAGTCATAGTCGATTTACTGTAAAGGTTTATAAATATTCTGATCTCAGAATTACGTTACGAGAGATAGTGAAGGTAATAGCTGTAAGGAAAATAATAGTAATTTTAGGAGTTCTGTAGGGTCAACATTTGTGAATGATATCAAAAATATCGTTGGGTTAATATAGAGCAGATTACCGAAACAATAGTGTATTGTTGTTCATAACAAAGACTTGCCCAAACCTGTTCAACCAACACAAGTGAACTTTATTGATTTAAAAGTTAAAGTAATTACAAAGTCAATCAATCTGCAGTTCTTCGTCTTTTCTACAAATCTGTTCAGAAACCGCATTACAAAGTGAATCTATCTGCATAAACTCTTCGTCTTTTCTATGAAAATATTTAAAACAATATTTATCGACTAGTTTTCGAATTACAGCTTCCTCACGTTACTATTTTGAGTAAAATGAGCATATTTATGACATTACTTATGATTCCATAAACCGAAATCGAATAAAGCAAATCGGGAATGAAGCTTGGTCATATCAGACGAAATCGATCTCTTGTCATTCACTTTAATTGGTTTCATCTAATTGCTTGAACTCCTTATCTGCAGTCTGCCTAGAGCATCTAACCTCAGATTGTATTTCGATACCTAGGTTTTTCAAGTAATTGTTGTTTTATCAAAATACTCATGCGGTCGTAGACCAGAAGGCGCCGTAGTTTCGCCTGAGTCAACAATACTTCCTCCATTTTATAATTCGGTTAGAGAGAAGATAGAGGCAAATTGAGAAATTCATGACGTGCGGTAGCCTTAAACACTCTAAAACTCTCTACCGATCATTTATCTTTCAACTAATGCGCATGCCTGTTTATCGCTCGACCACAGTGTCTCCGACCCACATTGTTGGCGGCAAAGGTCTGAACTGATCAACTTCTGTCGCCGATAGAACAAAAAAAAGAATAAGAAAAAAAAAGAAAAAAAGTAACAGACTGTATTTTAAGACTCCGGCGGCTGCCTAGCAGCGCCGGAGTAAAAAGGCACAGACTGCATTTTAAGACACCGGAGTAATTATTATAGATTTTCTATAATCTTAGCACTCGCTGGAAACTAAATTATAATTTTGCTATGAACGGTTTGTACCGATAATGGGTGCTTTATAACCTAGAATATAAAATTTAATGTCTGACTTTCTCTTAGACTTGCTCCAAGTCGAACTCGCCGAGTCACTTGGTAAGCGATTAGTGGGTCAAAAAGCGAGCGCGAGAATCCAAGCGAGAGGCGAGTTCGACTTGTTTCACTTGTTTCACTTGCAGGAAATTGAATCGGGGGATTAAGTTTCGGCGCGAAAACATGTTTCAGGGGCGGAGCTTACATTTTGCGCCTTTGACAAACTCTTTCTGAGAACAATCAAATTGTAAATACCACATCCACGGTCGACTGACTTGACACGTCAACATACAATGCCTGAAGAATTGACGCTTTGCGATAGGGCAAATCTTAATACGTCAAAAGCCACGCCTCCGGTTGAAAAATCAACCGGTAAATTTGGCGCACTGCAAGTGTGAAAAGTCTTTCGTGCGGGGGAATAAGAAGGACTTTGAGAAACTCTAGCTCTTTCTAAGCATCATGTTATGTTGTAATAAGTACTTCCAGTAATAATTATATTTACTGCCCAGCTGCAAACACTCTATCTACACCCAGATCATGCATTGAATCACCCAGTACCACTGCACGGATATTTAGATAACTTGAATTTAACATCTGATCATATTTAAAGGCATACTACTTAGTTTTATTTAATTCAACCTCTCTTTCCTTCCGTTTTTGATATCGATCTTTTGATTACTTATACTAATGTTATAATAGCTGAAAAGATCAACTCATGTTCATCACAGGAGATTGAGTTCACATGGCAATTACATTTACATTTCCGTTACCTGCCCATGTTTTCATTAATTCTAGTTTCTTTTGGATACACAAGATATTCATGATGATTTTAAGCTTTCGATTTTGGTCCGTTCGATTTTGTTGGTATGTTCAAGTTCCAGTTGCATTGCACTATTCTTTTCAGCTCTTGACGGAAATCTGTTTTAAGAATAGCATACACAAAGAAATTGATAGCCGCATTCAAGAAAACTAACACTACAGAAATATTCTTTGTCACATGGCTCACAGTACACAGCCTGAAATTACTACAAAATGAATTATAAAGATTAAGGGAGTAGCAGAAGATGTAGAAGAAGACCACTGTCCCGAGTACGTTCACTGAGGACAATATGGGACGTCTTCTTCTTTTGGATGCATTGCTATTGTACATTGCGTCTGCTATATCTTGATCATTAAAACTCACTTGTGCAATCTGAGAGTCGTTATTTACGCGGTGTCTACGGACCACGGTTAAAATCCGTGAATATACACCAACCAGGATCATGCAGGGAAGGACGCCGAACACTAGGTCCATCACCAGTCTATAGACTGGTTCGATTGTAATGCTGGCTGCCGGATCACCATACAGCCACAACAGACGGACGGTGCAACATAGAAAAGGCAGCAGCCATGCAGACACGATGAGGGTCACTACTCGAGCGTCTGTCATTAATGCCTGGTACTTCAGCGGGTATATAAAATCTACATAGCGGTCAAACGTCATGGCTAAAAGATTCATCACCGAGGCCATCATCAGAAAGTTATAAAACACAACTTGTAGCTGCCAGTGACACATTAGAACTAAACTGCATGCAAGACCTGTCGGCGTGATAAACACACCGACACACAAGTCCGCAACGGCTAAAGAGAGTATAAACCAGTTTTGTTTTGTTCGTAGTCGTCTTCTCGATGCAATAATGTAGATGACGATGCCATTGCCGATGATTGTAATGACTGCAATAACTATTTTTATGGTCCAATACCACATATGAACAGGCTCTAGTTCTGGTCTTGTTGTGCTTATCTGTATGTTGCTGTTGTTTGCTCCCGTAATGTTCGACATTGTCATTGGAAAGAAGCAAACGAAAGACAAAGAGCTTAATCTGATATATATATATCAATTTGTTTAGCCGCAACACAACTGAGCTGTTCACTTGTTTTCGCAGGTTTTTGTTGTCTCAAAGATCTTCACTCGTTCAGTTTGGTCTGAACTGGGATCTTTCGAGTATTTTACTTGTTGTCAACACACGGAATACAGAGAGTAATGAAATATAATGTTCCCAGTATATAATCTATATATGTAGAAAGCAGAGGTTCAATTTGCAAGTCATCATGTTCTATTGAACATGTCAATGCGTTCTCGACTGCTGATTGGTCATCATAACTTCACAAAGCAGCTGCAGTAACATATTACGACTGCAAGGGAAACAAAACGTGGCAAGTGCACACAATTTAATCCCATTTGTGGCGCGCTGAATACAAAAGGAAATAGTTAATTTTGACTACTGGAAACCTATTGTTATTATGAAAATAAAACTGATGATAACGAAACTGATGATAATTGTTTGACGAAAGATATTGAGCACGTCCTACTTTGAGTTTGCTAGCTAATGTAAACTATAAATCTATGAGATAAAAAGAAATAATATTGAACCCCAATTTCGTTTATAGAGTTACGTAGATTTAAACAATTTCTCTTTTTTGGTGTAGTCAACTGAGCTAATACATTTCTAATAAATGATTAATCTGTTTTATTCTAACAAAAAAAATGTAAAACTAAGAGAATTCAGTATTTATTTTGCACTAGGAATAACATTGTATTGAGGATCTGTGGGCTGTTTTAATATTCTGCAGCTGACAAACCTATAGGTATCAAGTACCTGACATGGCCTCACGTTCTCGTTATATGTCTTTTGTTTTGACCTGCAAATCAGCCTTTATGGAAAAAAGATAACTAGCAATTTGAGTTTGGGGTCCGTGAGGAAATTTACATGTCACATAACTACTCACCGGTGGTAAGAACGCCGGTATAATTTAGATTTAAGATTTTGTTCTCATATGGAGATTTAACAACTTTACAATAGTTGACCGTGCATGTTATGTCCTCTAATTTATCACGTTCTACGTTATCGCATGGTCAACGTTGTTGTGAATTGTTGTAGTGCGTTGTGAATCCACCAATGGCTAATCCACGCATCCCTAGTTTCTATAAATTGCAGGTGAGATTGAATTAATTATTCCTGATATCGTAGAAGAAATAAAACAAGTCGTAAGAAGCGAAAGAGTTCAAAAATAAAAGTATAGCTCACTTTAGTATACTGAAAGTTTTTTTAAGATCTGGAGAGAATAAAAGCCGTATAATATCAAATGAAAGTAGGAATAGTTTAATTTTTATTGTTTCTATCTTAGCCACTTGTTAGACGAGAGGAAAGGTATCACTGACTGTGATTTTACATAAAATTTCAATAGCAAATGGCGCAATGAGTATTCTTGTTAAACCAAGGTATACTGAGAGTTTTCCTGTTTCTCTGATGCCTGCCTTTAATAATCTGCCCTCACAGTAGAACATATTTTTATCCAAAATATATATTGAGCAAAACAGGTCACGTGACCTCGTACTCGATTTAGTGATCAGCGGTTTTCTCCTTAGCAATAAATAAAAGCCATGGTGCGAGGGCAAATGTGTATCCAAGTTCCCTGCTAGCAGAGGTCTCTCTCTGTCTTGGTAAAATGGAAGGCGAGGGAGAGACCTCTGCCGACATCCGACGCTTGCCGTCCACATTCATGGACGAGTCAAACCAGTTTTGAAAACACGTTTTACCGGAAATGCTGTACGCATCAGTTGTTTGTTGCAGTTGTTTCGTGCGCTCATAAGTACACGTGAGATCACATCACTTGTTGCCAAGGAAACTTCACACATGCGCGACAGAGAAAGCGTCGGATGTCGGCAGAGGTCTCTCCCTCGCCTTCCATTTTACCAAGACAGAGAGAGACCTCTGCTAGCAGGGAAGTCTCCTAGTCCCCAATATTGTAAAACAAAAACGGTTCCTAAAGGGATTTTTCTCATTGACACTTTGACCCAGGCCTTAACATCCTTGATCGAGACAGTATAAAACTCGAGCGGTTGTTGTTTTGTCCCGATCAATTCTAGTAGTTCAAAGGACGTTTTATCACGTAAATGTATCTAAATGTGACTCACATTTTCTCGCGCCTCCCATCGAGGAAACATATGAGTGATATTTTGAGATTTTCCGTGCAGCCGCAACTTGTATGAACTTTTATGAACAGCATAATTAAGTGTACTCCCATAAATACATCAGCCTTCTTTCCTTCATTCCGTTCGTCCTTCATTACTCACTCGATTTGCCTGTAAAAGCCTGGTAATTTGTAGATTATTAGTAGCTGTATGATTGCTTGTGTTGATTTTCAATATAATAATCTTTTTATTAGAGTAAAAATGTACGCCCGAATTAATTGAAAATTTAACATGATTGTTTACCTCTATAAGAAGTCTCGGTTCACGCCGGCTAAAATGATGATTTAACGAAGGGATTTCAAGCTGGTTTATTCCATAATGACAACATTTCAGGATTATTTGCGTAAATTCGTAGTGAATTATAAAATGTGTGCCTAAATATGTCATATCAAACAATTGTTGTCGTTCAGAGTAATATTTGGGCCTGACTAGATGCTAGTGAGGCATACACTCATCCTTTTCAAATTTCGCTATCGATTTTTTTAATTGCACTTCCTGTAGCCTACGTTGTATCCGCCTCTCTTCTGCCGGCTCGCTACACTTCCTGAACGTGTTCTAGTATTCGACGATCCGTCCTGCTTTCCAAATATGGAATATATTGACCATATATGGAATATCATAGGGAGATCTCAGGAACGACACTTTTCTCAATAAATTGTTTGATATGAGTGAAATGGGCCGCAACTACTGAGAATTCTGAGTACTTCGAGGCTATCTCACTCCGCACACACAGCTAAGGCATGTTTAACGACAGAATACCCTAGTTGGAGAGTCTGACTGAATTTCTAACGACTGAATTTCTAACGAGACCTGAAACAACCATGGGGGCTGATCAAAGTCAGGTCCCGGCTAATCCACAGATCGAATTGGAATTTAGCGTGTTGGTTTTTGCGGTGGGAGGAAAACCGGAGAACCCGGAGAAAAACTCTCGGAGCAAGGGCTAGATAACAACAAACTCAAATCACATATGGCGCCGTGTCCGGGATTCGAAGCTGGGCCACAGAGGTGAGAGGCGAAGCGCTTAACCACTGCGCCACCCGAGCTTCTGCTGGACTGAGAGCCCTTAAACATCTGTTAATATGGGGAAAGCCGAAGAAGACCAGTTTAGCGGCAGAAACCTCATTTAGCTTTAAACTGAAGGAATACCAATCGGCAGATTAACAGTGAATAACAATGTAGCAAGGGAACAAGAGCGCCTGTCAGGTCAGCATTGCATAATTTTACGCCCCCGCGCACAATGGAATATATTTCTGACAATGCTGAACATTGAAAGTCTTGAGCGAGGCAGCGAATTTAACCTCTAGTCAGGTTTAATTATTTGATGAGATTTGGAGGTCAATAGCAATTAGATCAACACAAAAACAAAACGCGTGATTTCTCGGTACTGATCACATTATCCATAGTCATTTGAGCTTCAAGTTCAAAATTTATTATAGTTTCTCATTTGCTACTTAGAAGAGCGCACCGAATGCATTTACTGTCATGCCAATAACACTAACGAGACCTGAAACACCCATGGAGGCTGCGGATCAAAGTCAGGGCCCGGCTAAGGGGCCGTCGACATATTCGAAATGCCCCGCTTAACGCACAACGGACGTTAAGGTCAGACCCCCTCCCCCCCCCCCCCCCCCCCCCCCCCCCCCCCCCCCCCCCCCCCCCCCCTCGCCATTAACGTCCACCCATTGTTTTATGCTTATTTTAGGTCAGGAAAAACAGTAATGAAATACACGGGAGTTCACTTATAAACAAAGTATAAAACAAGCTTAAAGCTTTAATAGCTGCAACTGTACAGTCAGTCAGTACCTCGAATTCCCGTACGAGCTCATTTCGGATCTTGACTAAAATACTCATTCGGACACGACTATAAAACTGAGTTTCACTTACCTGGAGGTTTGAGGTATTTCATGATACTTCTAATCAAATCTAATCAGAAATTGCGCTCTAATGTAGATCTAGCTGACTAGAAACGTTTGACTAAAAAGTGTACTTCTATTGATGAAAAAGTGTTTGTTCTAAATGCCCCACACTAACGTCCATGCCCTTACCCCCTCCCCCCCTAAACGTCCGTTGTGCGTTAAGCGGGGCATTTCGAATATGTCGACGGCCCCTAATCCACAGATCGAATTGGAATTTAGAGCCAATGTCGCTGCGTGTCTGCAATTAGGAAAGTGAAATCGATAGATCAGTAAACGTCTTTAAAATATATTTTACAAGTGTTTGTAGTATTTGTATCCTATTGAACAGTGGTTAAGTGTATTTCTAGGATCGATCTCTTTCAACTGTCACACTAATTTATTAAAAATCAAAAGGCGATATAAACATAACAAGAGCCCATCTGGTCTTTCACTCGGGCCACATGACATTGAAGATGAAATACACTTTCATTTGAAATCCTCTTAGTAATAACCAAAGGGAAGAATTATTAGCTGAATTTAGCAGTCTTTAGGAGTGGCGGGTAGCGCGGTGACTTTCATTCTATGCTCCCCTAGTATATATGTATTTTAATATTTTTGTTTTTCTCGCCGAGTATGTAAATTAAAGAAGTTGACCTTTTAATTTAAACACACGTTTCAGTTTAGTCTGCTGTTCTGTTATACTGCAGGTTCCGAGTACCAATACATGATTGTCTCAAATGTATGTTTATAATTATTATATTTGTACCATATTATAAGTTGTATCCTGTCCATCCTGTGATGGAGCTATTTCAATTTGTGTGCCTCTGTGAAACTTTTTCTGCTGTTCTTGAAATACATGATGAGCCATTACGAGTCCATATTGGTATTTGTTGGATTAAAGATTATTAACTGAAATGCCTGTTGGATCTCTAATTAAAAGCTTTACCCTCATTCCCAAAACTTCAGTCTGCTCATTATATTACAGAACTATAAAGGGAATTGTTGGAAGCCTTTAATTTCTCGAACCAAAACCTCGGCCGTGAGAGGTTTCTTGTTTAAGTTTACCTTGAGAGTTGAATATTGCTTGGCTCATCATAAATTATTCTGTGCTGAGTGTGTATTTCTGGCTTCGTGTTGGCGAGCGACAATGTTGCTCTTACAGTTCAGGCGTTCAGATGTCTTCAGAGTTCGATAGAGGATAGTAACCCATAACTGCTCAACCACAGTATATATATTTGCTAGTAAATCGCTATATTTCGCTATAAATCAGCTATTCAGCATACCTGTATAATGTACACAGAGAGATCGTACGAGATCGGTAAACCAGCCACAAACACGGTCAAAATTATGTTAGTGTTGGCCTACCGATCACGGTGTTTGCGCTAGTATGTATTATGACCGAGAGTAAAATGAAATGTGGCATAAAACCTACGAAACGTACCTCAAACAAGCTGAAGCCTCCGCAGAATCTTAAGATGGCGACTGAACTGGAGATAAATCTATTAGCGCCAACAATTAATGCATAATTTAACGCATGCGCAGAAATTTTGCCGCATGAAACAAAAATAACGGCCTGCAGATTAGGACTCGTGCCTGCCACAGGCAGCCCGAGTAAATAGTATGACTATAATTCAGATCAGTGTAGACTTCCAATAATTTCCGAAACGAGATTCGCTAATAGGAATATTCATATTCCTGCTTACTTCTGAAGGAAACAGTTTTAACATTTCAACTGTATATCTTAGCCGTATAATTGAACCTTCATTACGAGTATCCGTCTTTGTGAGCACGGCAGTTACCATAGTAACCGGCATATATAACAAGGTATTCTGCAGATGATACCACTTCACGGTGAGAACAGCTGAGTGTCCTTATAGTTAAGCACACATGTTCAATATATTGTTGCAGGTGGGCGGCGTTTCGTATTTAAAACGTTTTACTAACCCACTCAGCTTGTGTCTATCCAACCTACGTCTAAATGTTACTGATCATTAGAGTACATATTTGCTAGGCACACTTCGCAAACTCTGGATTGCAAAAGGCCCGGACAATCATTCCAAACAGTGACTTAAATTAAGCCAGTTTATTCTCGCAATATTCAATTTCAATTTAGCCATCAGTGAAACTGTGATTGATTTATGGACCAACTGGATAAATACTCCAAACCAGGAGACAGATAGCACTGATCATGTTCCTGTCTTTAGACAGATGAAGTTCAGCTGCATTAAACCTGTCAACACACGACCTTCAAGGAAATCCGTCAAAAACACAGGTTGTTTATTGTACTGTATGGGCATGGTTATCAATAGAACAGAATATTCGACGTTTATTGGACTCATGGCGAACAACACGACAAGAAACCCGACATCATGGACTAGTCCTATTCCCATCTTGTATTGGTGACTACGAGGCATTTTAGCATTGTTGTCTGTACTTGGAAATGGTATTGTTATTTTCCTTATTGCGAGAAATCCTCGTCTTGATGTGACGCCTAACTGGTTCATTCTCAACCTCCTCATATCTGACTTCTGTGTTGGTGCCATCAACTTCCCAGTAGGTTTGACGTGTACAGTTTGGTTCCAGTGCAATCGCCAACTTGCTATGCCATGTTTAAACATTTTAACGACTGCATCAGTAACACATTTGTGTCTAATGACATTGGATCGTTACATAGCCGTTGCCTTCCCTTTTAAATATAACTTGCTGATGACTCGCCGACGTATCGTCATTCTAATGGTGACGTCGTGGCTTCTGGCAGGTACAGTATCCCTGGCTGATATCGGATTTCAATTCAGTGAGTTTCTTCTCGCAGCTTATTTCCATATGGCAAATATTGGACGACGACACATCAAGCAAATGTCAAGTCTGATGTCACAACTGTCATTTAATTATGTTTCTTTCAGTCATCGTAATTGCTATGGCAACGAACGCTGTTCCATTAAGGTGCATGATAGGGGCCTTAACAGCACTCTTCACATCCTGCTACTCACTCTCCGTGTATGTAACATTCGAGAAGGCTGTATTGCTAAACAGGGTACCAGACATTGTATTGGACATTTCCACTTTGCTATTGTACATCACCTCTGCTGATAATGTCGTAGCATACGCCGTATTTAAGAAAGATATCAGTAGGGAAATGAAACACTTAATAATGAACTTTGCGAGAAAAACATAGAACAATCAAAAGGCCTGTATTAGACATTACTACCAGTCATAAATATTTGTTGTCTTGTGGCAGCTATTTAAAAAAACGTCGGATAAAAACCGTTAAATCTATACGTAACAAGACCGAAAGGGAGCACTGGATAGCGATATAACAGCAATGCCTTGACCATATTTAATAGAGGGGAATGGTTATGAAACCCAGCGACCGTCTTTGTTATAGGGATTTGGTGGTTTTTTCAACCGTGACCGTGCACAAAACACAATAGATATTGAAATGTGTTAATCAATCAGCAAATAGAAACGTGTGTGTTCAGCCGTTCAGGGGTCGCTAATGAACTATGACCGTGCACAATATTTTATCTTACAACCTTCCAAACTAATCGCAGCGCCTTCCTAGCCCCTTTGAAGTTTTCCGGATTTCCTATACATTTCCCTCTATTAATTATGCCTTGACGGTACAGCACAAGCCACGTCTTCAATGTTCTAGTCTCCTTCGCAACAGTTCTTAGGGTCGTCACGCAAACACTAGCTCCAATAATGGCTGCTTACCGCAGCCACACATTCCATTCCAAGTTACTGACTAATCCTCATTCATTTCTCAGATCACTGTTCTGGCGGAAAATCAATACTGGAAATATAGAGGCTAAACTAGACTTTCTCAAAGTCCCTTAAAACGAGATTTTCATTCTGAAAAGAGGTCGACTTGTAGCAAGTCTAAGGCTAAACTTGAACATATGGATGTAAAATCGGATCAAATAGCTTCCCATACATTCTGTGGAACGATTGCAGAATACCGTGGTTATTTTTATAGCATTCTTTTCTTGGCTCGGTGGCTCGCTGCTCGTCAGTTGCTCGTAAGAATCTAAGTGGTTCGGCTGCTCGTCAGTTGCTTGTCGTAAAGAATCTAACCTGCACAGTGGCTAGTGGCTTGGCGGCTCGTTAGTCAGACGCGCATGCACATGCAGTAAGGAAAAAAGATATGGCCGCAAATGCCTAATAGAGGGGCTGAATGGGGGGGGGGGGGGGGGGGGGGGTACCAATATCAGTTAACAGCTAAATGTTTAGCTATTTATCAGTTATCAGTTAAATTTTGCTGTTATCAGTTAAGTTATATAAAAAGACTACCCTAACCTGATTTGAATACATATTTGCTGGTATGAAATGAATAATAACCGCTAATTCAACATCAAACACTACATTTTGTCTATTCAATAGATTTTTCTAGTATCAGATAACTCTGATGTGTCATGTTTAATATTTGACTATTATCAACTGGATCAAATCTGTCGAAAACCATCCGAAAAGCCAATAATAGCATGTGACGTTACGTCATTTTAATAAAAAATATTGAAATATCAGGTAACACCTATCTCACAAATATCAGCTAACAGCTAAAAAAAGGTAAAATTCTCAGTTAACAGTAATATTTTTGCCCATTTCTCAAATATCAGTTACCCCCATTCAGCCCCTCCTAATATACACAAACCCTATAAACCCGACCCGTAAAACATAGTACTCCGAAAACAAGTATTGTAGATGGGAGAAAATATATTTTGACAAGCACAAGGGGATAGTCGGGTAGGCACAGTGACTAAGTTATTATTTGCTATGAAATAATAGTAAAATACCAATATCAGTAACGAAAACAAGTTCTACGCGGAATTGCGAAGGAGAAAAATATAAATTATATATCCTTCCGGGATTTGAACGCAGTCTTCCGCGTACAAAAAGCTGACACCATAACCACTACGATAAACAACCAACATGTTCATAGGGCAACAAATTAACCCGATGAGTCATTCTCTCGGTACGGTCCCAGTCCAATCAGTGTATTGACTTTGTATTCCAGTCACGAGCACCGAACAACCGAGCCAGTAACGTATAACGCCTGGTTCACACTAGCGACGCAAGCATAAGCGCAAGCAACATAATTACGGCACTGCGTATGCGTTTGTTGCTTTCGCTTATGCTTGCGTACGTCGCTAGTGTGAACCAGACTTAAGTATTCGACAACGACCAAGGATCACCGAGCCACAAAATAATGTAAGCTGCCAATGAAATACTGTATTCTGCAGTTCACAGCGGTTTTCGATTGAGTGTCAATTGAGTGTCAAAACCAGAGAGCCAATCACAGGAGCAAGTAAAAACCCAATGAACCAATCACGAACTGAAGTAATTTACGATTGGTTTTACTTCAACCAATCACGAGGCAAAGTTAACGCCATCATGGATAACTAACCAATCAAATTCGAAAGCAATTGATGCATGGTTTTCATCGTCATGACACGCGATCGCAAAATTGCTTTCCATTGTTCAAATCAAACATCTTAGTTAGTTCTTGTAGAACTACCAAAAATACACTTATAACCTAAATTTTGGAACATTAGATTATTTCCTAACGGATCTGTGGGCCAATGAATGTACGACAATTTCACACTGAGTACTTTGTATGCGGCCGACATCTTTGTGTCCCGTCTCTGGGACACAAATATGGCGGCCATAAAACGAAAATACAAATAAAGCTTAATTTCCCATCAAAATCGTTTGGTTTCATATCACTTCAAAACTCTTTGAACGTAACTTTTAAAGATTTATAGGGTTAAAAAAAGAAATTGACACAATTAAATGGATTGTTATGCCTTCCGGAATTCTGTTATAAAATTCATAAAATTATAAAATTACTCCGGAACAATACACCCCATCAATGTGACATTTTCTGTGTAGATTACCGATGTCTTCAATATATACAAAGGACAGCTTTGTACGACTTATAGTTTATATTTTAGGACAACATTGAGGTCTCCTAAATATTGTGATATAAATATAAAGGCTTAGTAGTGCTTATATACTACACACATTAATCCTCATTCCTTTTGATAAACCACAGGAAGCCCAAGCTAATGCTTTTTTTCAAGGAATGTATGGAAATTTTTAGAAAAAATCTAAAACTGTACTAAAATGATCAATAAAGTCATAAAATCTTACCTGTGTGTTGCGAAGTTGTTCCTCTTCATCACTGATGCGTTTATTTCTGGTTTCCCTATATAAATATTGAGAAGGCAGGAAACGCGTGACGCCATTAATCTCGAGGAACAACTTCACATCACACAGGTAAAATGTTATGACTTTATTGATCATTTCAGTACAGTTTTAGATTTTTTCTAAAAATTCCCATACATTCCTTGTAAAAATATTAATCATTAGCTTGGGCTGCCTGTGGATAAACATAAAATTACACTTCTACGTTACAGAAAAGCTTCTGTACTGTATTTGTAACGATGGAATCGAGTAGCTTACATGTCATTTTATCACACAAATATATCCAAGTGTGACTTAGTATTTACCGACAGCTTCCCAGTGAGGTTAAACTTGAGTAATTTTCAGGTATAAGTATACACTGCCACGGCTCGAAAGAACATCAAAACGAAACCCGTACCGTCTCTGAACATACATCCGCCCTATTGGCCTCGATTATCCTGTAAGAGCCTGGTGACTAGTTTATTCGTAACTCAGTGTGATTGGTTGAATCTGACTTTTACATTTTGTCGGGAATATATAAATAAAATGGGGGGAAATCTCGAGTGTTTTCCCGGTAAATAGAGAGCTAAAGCAACCACGATGGCAACGTCTAGGACGACGGCATGAAACAATTATAGCTTAAATATAAAATACAATAATAACTGCACGTGAAAATTCACGCAGTCGCCTACATTTCAACCGTTGTCTAAAATAAACGGCGTGAAAACCCCACATTTTACGTTTATAAGAAAACGCCAACGTTAGAAGTAAATCACTCCATTCTTCGTTCGGCGTGAATGGAACTCTATGCTTGTCATATTTTTCGAAGATATGAATATGAAAAGTAATTAAGGCGAACGAAGGAAATAGTACACATCACATGTTGGGAGAAAACATTTTTCTGTGTCACGTCCTAGCCTCGCTGCCGTCGCCGTCGTTTATGCTTAAGCTCTCCAATAATTTTTATTCTTTAGCTAGCTTATTTCATGATGTCACTTGCCTGGATATGTAGTGAATGGGTGGCAAGAACTAAAGCGCGAGAGAGCCTGATAAATAGTGATTTATGATTGACAGGTACAATTGCATCATTTTACGCCCCGCCCACAGTGGAATAGATTTCTGACAATGCTTGATGATAGGTGCGAGTATTGTCTCATATTATTATAAAGGGATTTTTAAAAATTATATTATAAGTGGACAATGTTATTGTTACTTTAATCACAAGTGCTAGAGTTATTATTATTCCTAATATGATTGTTATAACTAACTATTAGTTATTATTAGCTTGATATTACATGCTAAGAAATTTCTGCCATTTGATTGGTTGAGAGCAGTGGTATGTCAGCGTCATTTGTAATACCTACATGTAGGTATTACAAACCCATATGTGGTAGCTCTTGCCATATTTGGAGAAAACGCAACCATTGTATTTTTTATCTTGTCTTGAAAAATGGCGGACATATTTACCAGAAAGTGCGAAGGGAAAATCTTGGAAAAGTAAGCTTAAAACAAGCAAATATGCAGAACTGACAATTTACAAAGTATAGAATCATCTTTGTGAAAGACTCCAGCACAGTTTAGTTTTCGGGTCCTGGAACAAGCTGAAGTTTGACCAGAAAATCCCCAACACGGCGGGATCCCCAGTAAGGAATCACACAAGATCTTAACTTGATGAAGAACTTAACAAAATACAAGTAAATGGACCATACAAATTTTTCTATTCTTTCAGATCTTTTTTATTGGAGTCTTGCTCAGACAGAAAGGGCATGTGAGATTTCAAATTTACAAGGAATATTGAAAACTCTCTCGTGGTATTTATGCCAAATACTTCTACACAAGGGCGGGAAAGAGGATAAATTGTTTGATGTTAATGCTTCGTAATCAATTTATCAATCAATTAACTTTATGTAGACACGGTAAACGGCTTAGCAGGGCAGCTTATCAGACATTCCGTGTTTACAATACGATTTTTACTCATTACATGCAATACTATTAGTATAAATAGTAATAGCATGGTTTGTAGTACCTATATATCTTATGCATGTATTTATCTTATGCATGTCCTAAATTTTTAACTTAGTAATACTTGCTGCGCTTTCTGGGTCGCTTTGAGTTTTCCAGTCCTTCAATGCAAACTCTAAATGTCCATCTTATTTAGCACTGAGCTTCTTGGTTGCAGTCGAGTCAGCTAGTCCACGAATCCGGTAATCGAAAAATTCAAGTTATCGGGCGATGATGATTTCATACTTATTGTGATCAAGACCTTTTAAGACTCGGGCTGCCTGTGGAGTTACGGCATGTACGGAACTGAATTTCATTGGATTGGACGGCTTCAAAACAATTAAAATGGAAACCATTTCAATGTCACTGCATGCCTCCTACATCATTCGAGTTTATTTGTACATTTGCTCAAATTAATTATATGTGATCTACTGCACAGTAAATTCTTCACCTCTTTTCTGACTTGCTTTCTGCATAACGCGTACACTATGCAGTTGGCAGCGGAGTTGACATGATATAGCATGCGCGCTACATCAACGACGATCCCATCGACCTCTTCAAAGTACACGTAGTTCATCCAGCCCTTGTATGCGGCTAAAGCGTAACACGCGTTAAAAATAAACACGACGAGGCCAATTGCTCTAACCGAGGCGTGGGACCGGTTACAGCTGCTATCAGCAGAATGGACGGTGTAATTATACCTCAGCTGTGCCCTTTGTTGGGCAACTCTCTTTCTTTGTTTGCGCGCGATAATAAACATGCGGCAGTACGTAGCGAGGAGTAGAATGCACGGAAATATCTCCAGTAAGCAGCGAACTAGCAACTGAAGTACGGAAAATGCCTGGTAACACTGTAGCTTCAAGGCGATGTAGTACGGGAAGGGTACCAACAGGGCGGTTATCCATGCTGTGGCTAAAATACGAACAAGGCAAGAAACTGACATAAAGCGCGAATATCGAAGTGGATGAACAACGGACAGATATCGGTCAAACGTCATGGCACACAAGTTGAGAACCGAGGCGTAGAGACACACGTCGTACAATACCTTAATCCCCCACCATTGACATTCAAAGTACAGGCTGCAGGCGCATTCTGGGATAGCAACAACTACAGTGACGCAAAGATCCGCGATAGCAAGCGATAACACAAACCAGTTGGGGATCACCTGTAATCGGCTGGTACGAAGGATAACGTAGATAACAATACCATTGCCTACTGCACCAACTAGGGCAATCACCCATCGTACGGACCAATACCACAGTGAACTAGTGGTTGGAGGCATAATTGGTTCGCTAGTAAAGTTTGCCATACTTGCTCAATGTTCAACGATATATGTTTTGAATATAAAAAACACCATATGCACTACCATGCTACCACGAGATTTAAACGGAATAACACAGCTGAGATATTTGCATATTCTTCCGAGAATCAGTCAGCTGAAGACAGTTGCGATCGAAATCATTGATGACTTTGCTGCAGATGATGCAATTCCCACAGTAACCAAGCTTTGTGGCTTGAAGCTGAACAAGTCAAACGAACGAGTAAGTTCCTTGAATTGTTAAATAGCAGTAAGTGCTGATGCGAGGTAAGACAAAAATGGTGACTGCTCACTAACCAATGACATGAAGCCTTCTCATACTCACCGAACAGCTTGCAGGATTCATCAAATCGATCAGCTTAAAGTAGCAAACAACAAAATAAAATATTGAAATGAAAAATGAAGCTCCAAGTGAAGGAACCAAATTTGGTTTTCACGCAAGCGAATCACAATCAAACGCAAGAGAACAGTGTCAGTAACTAATCACTTACCTAAACGGTTACCAACGTCACTGAGTCAAAGGCGGACGAGTTTGATTTTTATCATAACAAAGGTTTCAAAGGAAATAATTAGTTATCAGCCCAGGGGCTCGCCTTGAAGCGACTTCCATTGTTTGAATAATGTAATGTTGATTTAGGAAATAATTTACACTAATACTTACACTTATCATACCGCCTCAGGAAAATCGCTTAAGCTATGTACATGTATGCTCTTTTTCAGTTGTTTTCATATTAGTTTAACATGTTGGCTCCTGGAATATTGCGATATCACAAATTAATTTAGACCGATGACGCAATGAGCGCTCTGTAGAAACTTTAGTAGCTTTCCACTCACGGCTTTGAATACAAAATACGTTCATTTAGTGGGAGCAATAAAGCAGAAAATCCATTACCGGATGTCATATGTACATGTATGTTAGCTATACCGACACATGACACCATATAATACAAATGAAACTAATCGCACGACTTCCACGTTTAATAAAAAGTCTTCAACATTTCCAATAACAAATACAAAGGTGACATTGTTCGAACTTCTTTCACAGTCTGCGAGTTATAATAAAATACAAGAGACCATCACCTAAGAGAACTGATCTCGTACCGTATGATAGTCTGCGCCAATCTATTTTTGGCTCAGTGGACGTCACGATGCTATTTTAAGATTCGGTTCCAGCTCCTCACGGATTTTCATCGCTCCATCTCATGAATTCAACCTTGATTTCAACAAAGAAAGAGAGGCGATGGATGCGAAGCTTCAAAACTCTGAATTATGGCTCTGAATTGTGTGTAAACTTACTACCCGGACTGGTATGAGATGGATCTGACCTGATCTGACTTGAAGACTCGATAAAATGAACTTTGGATTTAATTAATATAAGCTACGGAGTGTAATTTGAAAACCCGTTAAACATATAGCCGTTTGGATTTGACTGGGAAACTGTAGGCTGTATTAAGCTAGACCCGTAAGAAATTCGGATGTGACCTGGAAGCCGTGAAAAGAAACTAGAGTGACCTGAATTTTGTGAAACTATCAAAGGAAATGAAGCCGTATTCCATTAAGTTTGTAGCCGGATCGTCGAGCATGGAAGTCTTCCAAAAAATAGAATAAATTAACAATCCCGTATCATTGTTATTGAAACTTCGCTTACCTTATAAATACTCGTTCCCTGTAGTTCATATTCATGTATAGCTAGAAAACATACATAGGGAACTGACCGGATTATTTGCTCTATTTCAGCAGGCTAATAATTGTAGAAACGTTCAGTTTATAGCGAGCAAGCACGCATCGACTTTTGACCACAATTTTGCGAAATATAAATCCAGTTAATCTGAAACACTGACTGACTGAGTTTCGAATTATCGTAAACAGACGCTTACAATTCGCTAAAGAAATAGAACCTATAATATCGTAAATAATCGGACATGCTTTTCCAACACCGTAATTAATATGAATATGTAGAGTAACTGTCGTGAAAGTAGAAAGTTGTGAATGCTTTGATTACTGAGTAAAACACTAAATGAATTATTCTGCTCTCGCCGCCCGCCGGGCCATTCGGACACGTGACACCCACAACCAATCGGATAGAGTGGTAAAAATAGACCAACTAATTTATGGAAGCTAAAAATAAATTGGCGCAGACTGTCATGGGGAGAGAGGCTAGTATGGGGGATCGGTTCTCTTAGGTAATGGTCTCTTGTAAAATATCAACACAGAAACCTTGAATTTTCTGAAGCTTGTTTTCCCTCATGTATGAAGAATATATTCAAAGTCCACGCATATCATCCATTGTCCCGATTGGTATTAATAAATTTGCATCAGCTAATCCATGGATTTGATCAATTTTGATCAATTAGTGTTGGTCATGTTGCACGGGCAATAGTCCATACATCTAATACATTTCACCTATTTTGGTATCTAAAAGACTAAAATCACCATAAATATTTACTAGGATTACACGACATTACGCTGAGTAATCATGAGTATATTAGCCACAATATAACCGTCCAGTTGGTAGAGCACGGTCTAGCGTGCGGGAAGCCGCGGGTTCGAATCCCGGCCGCGTCGGTGGACGTATAAGTCATTAGCCTTGTCTCCTTAATTCCTCTTCTAATCTTTACGAAGGGGATGTGAAAGAACCTGTTATGGTATTTCGAGAAAAGGGAGGAGATTGTCTCCCGACACAACAGCATGGTATTGCGAGGTACTAACACTCACTCATGATTGTAAACTGCACGGCAGCACATTGCGCCACAATAGCAGTTCGTATCACCACAGGCAGCCCAATCTATGGGTTTGTTCATGAAAATAGAATATATGTACATGTATGTGGAGTTTTATAAATCCTTTCAAATTGCCGTACAATGT
The DNA here is from genome assembly GCA_030867875.1 of Actinernus sp. WN-2022. Lineage (NCBI taxonomy): Eukaryota > Metazoa > Cnidaria > Anthozoa > Actiniaria > Actinernidae > Actinernus > Actinernus sp. WN-2022. Next base: position 67,852,000 of record JAOWCC010000577.1, on the reverse strand, counting down.
ATAAATAAACATACCTTTTCGCTTTCATGTTGTTTCCTTTGTGGTTTTTCTTTTCTCTTAATGCACCTGAGTATGAGAAATTAATTCATCCCACATTGAAGCTCGGTAATGTCTTGTTAGACTTTCTCATGGTCCCCCGCCTCTTTTTTGCGATTTGCGCTTGAGGAATTTTTCAGCCTTGTTTCGCGACAGAATTATCGACGGATTTTTGGGTCGGTAAGAAATTATAATAGTAGCCAATGAAAACAGCTTTAGTGCAAACCTGTCAATCATTAACACTTCGTCCAGTCTGGCCCCGCCTCTAAGAAACCTGAACGTCATCTGACGGTATTTTTGGCGCGAAACACAATTTGAATCTCTTTAAGGGAACAAGTCGACTACTCGCGACTCGCTAAGGTGGCTCGCCTGGATTTTTCAGGGACGCACCATACCCACTTTGAATGGCTGATACTCCACTGTCAGAGCACCGTCGGGCTAGCCACTTCACCCATTTACTAGAAATAGAATAAACTTTCCAAAAATGTAGGTTTGTTTGACATCGGTGTTACCATAGCAACACATAGTCGACGTCATGTATTTTACATATCATCAATTTTCTCGAAATCTAGACCCTTGTAGGTTAGATGTAGCCCTTCAAGATTACAAAGTTTAAAAAAATTGTAAGAGAGCGTTTTCTAGAAAAATTGAATTGAATATTTTCGTTAAAATAATTAACAATTCGCCTTACTTCCTGTTTAGTCGTCGAGAACTGTGTTTTCCGGACCGATTCAAGCGATATTTTTAACATATTTCATACCTGTGGCATAGGACTACTTCCCATGAAAATTTCATTCCATTTGCTTTATTCGATTTCGGTTTATCGAATCATAAGTAATGTCATAAATATGCTCATTTTACTCAAAATAGTAACGTATTTACTACGGAAGCTGTAATTCGAAAACTAGTCGATAAATAGTTTTTTTAATCTTTTCACCTGAAATTCAACATGTACTACCCTGGCCCTGTAAATTTCAAGCGGATTGAATCATTTTAAGGGCGCGGAATAAAAACAAAAACATGGGGAACTTTTACATTCATCCACGCAAGCTTCATTGCTGTATCATTTTGTTGATAGCTTGTGTCTTTCCGAAATTTCTCTTTTGTCTAGATTGTACATACTAGTGTGCTTTTGAACTAACAAGTTTACCGTACACGCTTGCTACGCTTCGCTACTGCCGGACCGCTCGTGCAAATTATATTCTTAGTACAATTACATGCAATTATCATTGTCACACTGCCAGTTGTAACGCTGTTATAATATAACTTATACTATGTATTTACAAAACCTTTTATAATATCACTAATACAAAATCTCGTTTTTAATTAATATTTAGAAAATGTGGTTTAGACGTCACTTTTTCCCGATCTGGTTACTAAAAACACACTTATTCAACATTATCATCCCGCAGTGCCTAGCTTCGTGGTTTAACTAATTTGCATGTCATTGTACTAAGAACAAAATTTGCACGAGCGTTCGAAGCATAGCAAGCGTCCATGGTAAACTTGTTAGTTGAAAAGCACACAAGTATGTAGAATCTAGACAAAAGAGAAATTTCGGAAAGACACAAGCTACCAACAAAATGATACAGCAATGAAGCTTGCGTGGATGCATGTAAAAGTTCCCTATGTTTTTGTTTGTATTTCTTGCCCTTAAAATGATTCAATGCTCTTGAAATTTACAGGACCAGGGTAGTACATGTTGAATTTCAGGTGAAAAGATTAAACAAAATATTTATCGACTAGTTTTCGAATTACAGCTTCCTTAGCAAATACGTTAATATTTTGAGTAAAATGAGCATATTTATGACATTACTTATGATTCCATAAACCGAAATCGAATAAAGCAAATGGAATGAAATTTTCATGGGAAGTAGTCCTATGCCACAGGTATGAAATATGCTAAAAACATCGCTTGAATCGGTCCGGAAAATACAGTTCTCGACGACTAAACAGGAAGTAAGGCGAATTGTTAATTATTTTAACGAAAATATTCTCATACAATTTTTTTAAACTTTGCAGTCTTGAAGGCCTATACTTAGACTACAAGGGACACTAGATCGTTTTAAAAGTTTAGGTCTAGATTTCGAGAAAATCGATGATATGTAAAATACATGACGTCAACGCTGTGTTGCTATGGTAATACCGATGTCAAACAAACCTATATTTTTGGAAAGTTTATTCTATTTCTAGTAAATAGATGAAGTGGCTTGCCCGACCAAGCTCTGACAGTGGAGTATCAGCCGTTCAAAGTGGGTATGGTGCGTCCCTGGAAAATCCAGGCGAGCCACCTTAAACGCTCGCTTCGCTCGCCTGTCCCCAGGATAGAAAAATTCGCTTCGCTCGTTGTTGCAATTTCCCACTTGTGGAAAGTAAAAATAATACAGAGGCGAATTAAATACTCTGTCCCAGTCCGAGTAAAAAGAGAAAATAGTACCACAAAACACAAATTTTATTTGTATTCACAAGATTTAATCTAAAACCAAGAGCGAGATACTTTATTAGCGAGCTAACGTTCCCGGTTTCCGTCACCCAGTCATATGGCCATGGGATCATTCGGTTTCACATGAGAAGCTTAAAAAATGGCTACTTTCTTACTCGTAACAACAATTCCACTATTTTTCATGTACACTTTCAGCTTTTCGATATGCCATTCTTGTAATTCCTCCCATAAAACAAATTAACTCCTCTTTGACGTTTGATCAACAACTTCTAGCCATTACTTAAATTAAACAAGAGGCCTGAGTGGCCTTAACTCGGGCCACCTAGGAATAGGTGAATACATGGAGTTCTAGCATATTTTTGTGTTATAATGGTTGCATCATCAGTACCTGTACCCGCCTACCACCTAGTTAGATTCCCTGTGGCCTCAGACGGTAAAGCCCAGTCTCATCCGATGACAAAAAGTTGGGTGACTACCTGGGAATAGCTCGTGTCATAGCCAGTAGGCATTTCACTTTAGTTATTTTATTTTTTTCGCCGGTTTTTTCCCCTCAATTTTCTTTAGTTATGATAATTGTAATTAAATTTAATGGATTGTGTATCAGGCAGTCTAGACGCCCATATATGGACTATATGGGGATGATCCGTTGGACAGGGTATGTTTTTTCGAGTTTCTGGTCTTAGACAGGGCACTGATTCTCAGCTAAAGTGCCCAATTGACATTTCAAAAGTTCTCGTAAATATGTTTGTAATGATTGCAAATATGAAGGCATATTCTAAACTTTATTTTCCCAAAATATGAAAGCCATTTCTCCATTTCCACCCGAGATATCTAGAATGTTGTAAAGGTTATTAATTATCAAAAAAATAATGCCTTTTTCAGCAATAAAGGGTATAATACGGTATAAAAACATTCTTAATTTCTTATTCTTCAAATATTGCGAAAAGTTAAGGGATATCCAGATTCAATGCTGTACATTTTCAAGATAACAGCGTCATATTTTCAGAAATATCACAATTATATTTTAATAACGTTGCCTTTAAAACCACTACCTCAAGCATTGCATTTTTTAAATCTCCCTCGGAGTAAAACTCTTAATGTGATGAAAGGTTTCGTACTTTGATTTTAACATATATCCACCATCGTTTTAAGAGGGTCTGAATGGGGGGTCTACATGTCAGTTGTCAGTTAAATTTTTGGCCATTTGTCAGTTGTCAGTTAGCCCTAGTTAATCATTGCTAGAGAAAATTTACAATGTTTGACCCCACAAACACCAAATTTGTCAGTTGTCAGTTATTTTTCGGTTGTCAGTTGTCAGTAAAAAAATCGTCATTTGTCAGTTGTCAGTTATTTTTAAGGCCGTTTGTCAGTAGTCAGTTAACCCCATTCAGACCCTCTTTTAAGAAATATCACATGAAACCCCCTGCATGTTTTTGGTGAGGTTGAGGCAACACTAGAAACGTGGTAACGTAAGTTGCATAATGATTTATGGTAACGTAGTTACATGGCAGTTGGTGAATATAATGCTAATTCAAGCCATTAACTGTAACTTACTAACGAAATGAGTTCAATAAGGCAATAACTACATTGTAGTTCAATTACCATAATGTGTAATATCGCTAGGTAGCATCCAAAGTAATTATTTCATTTAGTTTATTTGATTAATAAAATTTGTTTTTCTTTACCATTCGAAAGCATATACTACTGCTGGAAACTGATTTAATAAGCGTGAATGCGATTCCTGACAGTCAGTACGTTCGCTAGCAGTATAAAGAAACACAGGTTAAATTAGAATGCATAAAACTCTGAAATAATATCATAGCGAACATAATTTAACTCCTGTCATTGATAGCTTTGTACAGTATCGAAGCGCGACTGCATAGGCTTGTAGCGCTCTGTACTTGATTTAGAAAAACAATGGACAAGTAAATCGAAGCAATAAAATAATACCTTCTCAATGATCCCTAAAGAAGTACAGGAGTAAAAGAGAACATGAACATAAGCTTGTGGCTTTTGCTCTCAGATGTCGCATCGATCGGTGTAAGTATTAAAAAGCAGCTTTAATAGTTGTATTCTCGGCTTTTATTTGGCCTTGTTCGACCTTGCGGAGTGCGAGGCTTGTAGCAATCGGTACTCGACTTAGAATGAGATGAGACTCCAAATTTGAGAGAAATTTCCTCCATGAATCGCGACGGACTTCTCTCTCGGGTCTCAGCCATCTTGGTTTAAGTGACCCGCAGCAGGCCCGCAGCGTCCCGAGTGATATCGAATCTGATTGGTTGATCCTGTCACGGTGTTGAGTAAACTCGCAACACAAAAAATAATAAACACTTGCGATTTCTCACTCGTGCCGGCCAAAGGCCTAGCCCGAGTAATAAACTCTATTTAAACTAGCTCTGGCTAATTAGATGCCCCTGTATAAATTTTGAGAAATAAAAAAATAAAAAATAATATTAAAAAAAGGTCCAGTTTCGCATCAAGATTTACCGCTGGATGCGATGACTACAGGCGCATTTACTCAACATTAGTCTCATTCTTTCAGCATTGCACCGTGGAACACCCCTTCAGCACCTTATTTCAGCATTGCACCGTGGAACACCCCTTCAGCACCTTATTTCAGCATTGCACCGTGGAACACCCCTTCAGCACCTTATTTCAGCATTGCACCGTGCAACACCCCTTCAGCACCTGATTTCAGCATTGCACCGTGCAACACCCCTTCAGCACCTTATGTCAGCATTGCACCGTGTAACACTCCTTCAGCACCTTGTTTCAGCATTACACCGTGTAACACTCCTTCGGCACCTTATTTCAGCATTGCACCGTGTAACACCCCTTCAGCACCTTATTTCAGCATTGTACCGTGGAACACCCCTTCAGCACCTTATTTCAGCATTGCACCTTGCAACACCCCTTCAGCACCTTATTTCAGCATTGCACCGTGCAACACCCCTTCAGCACCTTATTTCAGCATTGCACCGTGCAACACCCCTTCAGCACCTTATTCCAGCATTGCACCGTGTAACACCCCTTCAGCACCTTATTTCAGCATTGTACCGTGGAACACCCCTTCAGCACCTTATTTCAGCATTGCACCTTGCAACACCCCTTCAGCACCTTATTTCAGCATTGCACCGTGCAACACCCCTTCAGCACCTTATTTCAGCATTGCACCGTGCAACACCCCTTCAGCACCTTATTCCAGCATTGCACCGTTAACACTCCTTCAGCACCTTATTTCAGCATTACACTGTGCAACACCCCTTCAGCACCTTATTTCAGCATTGTACCGTGGAACACCCCTTCAGCACCTTATTTCAGCATTGCACCTTGCAACACCCCTTCAGCACCTTATTTCAGCATTGCACCGTGCAACACCCCTTCAGCACCTTATTTCAGCATTGCACCGTGCAACACCCCTTCAGCACCTTATTCCAGCATTGCACCGTTAACACTCCTTCAGCACCTTATTTCAGCATTACACTGTGCAACACCCCTTCAGCACCTTATTTCAGCATTGCATCGTGTAACACCCCTTCAGCACATTATTTCAATATTGCACCGTGTAACACTCCTTCAGCACCTTATTTCAGCATTACACCGTGTAACACCCCTTCAGCACCTTATTTCAGCATTGTACCGTGGAACACCCCTTCAGCACCTTATTTCAGCATTGCACCTTGCAACACCCCTTCAGCACCTTATTTCAGCATTGCACCTTGCAACACCCCTTCAGCACCTTATTTCAGCATTGCACCGTGCAACACCCCTTCAGCACCTTATTTCAGCATTGCACCGTGCAACACCCCTTCAGCACCTTATTCCAGCATTGCACCGTTAACACTCCTTCAGCACCTTATTTCAGCATTACACTGTGCAACACCCCTTCAGCACCTTATTTCAGCATTGCATCGTGTAACACCCCTTCAGCACATTATTTCAATATTGCACCGTGTAACACCCCTTCAGCACCTTATTTCAGCATTGTACCGTGGAACACTCCTTCAGCACCTTATTTCAGCAGTGCACCATGTAACACCCCTTCAGCACCTTATTTCAGCATTGCACCGTGGAACACTCCTTCAGCACCTTATTTCAGCATTGTACCGTGGAACACTCCTTCAGCACCTTATTTCAGCATTGCACCATGTAACACCCCTTCAGCACCTTATTTCAGCATTGCACCGTGGAACACCCCTTCAGCACCTTATTTCAGCATTGCACCGTGCAACACCCCTTCATCAAACCTGTCTCACAATGTTTCGCTTTTGGCGACCTTGAGCGCATGTGCATCGTTCTTACAAAACAAAAATGGCGGCGTTGGTTATAGAAGCGAGTACGAGTGATGTGGCTGATGAACATAGTCCAGCTGAATTAGATTAAACAGCTGGAAAAGAGAATGGAGAAGTTTCGGGAGACCTTGAATGAGCAAAAATAGGTGACAAAGATAGGAGAAAGATTCCTGAGGGATTGAAAGACTACCCATACTTATGGACGAGTCTTGCAGTGTATAAGAATATTTTTTATTTCATACTTGGTTTTTAATTTTTCAACATTGTAAAGCGCCATAGAGCATTTAATGGATATGGCGCTATATAAGTACACTATTATTATTATTATTATTAAAACCGAGACTATCCCCAGTTCTCCGCTTCTAATAAAATCTAAATCATTGTGAGTTGCATGAAGCCCGTTACACCATTGTGAAACAAGTTGCATGAAAGACTGCAGCGTGTAACAGGACCTTCAAATAATGGGACTCAACTGAAAATGGAGGACTCAAATATTTAAGGATGCTGCACTCAAGCAATGTTATTCTCATTGAAACCGTTGTTCATTGATTTACTAATCTTCCCAAACAATAACAAAATCAAGCGCATCTTCATAAAGGTAACTACTAACACAGCGCACATAACGGTTCTTTTCAGCACCTTCCCGTAACTCATACAGAGCCCCATACCGTGACATGTTATGTTTGGTAGTTACACCATACGCATATGGCGTTACACAAAAATCATTCTCACAAGCACGTCTTGTCATGCAAGATGTAATGTTGCTCATACTTGATGAGGCCATACCAACAAACTGTTCATCAGCATTTCTTGTCACGCAAAACGTATTGTTGCTCACACTTGATGACGTAACACCAAGAAACTGTTTATCAACATTTATTGTCACGCAAGGCACATTGTCGCTCATACATGATGACGTTGCACCAACACGCTGTTGATCATCATTTGTTGTCATGCAAGATGTGTTTTCGTTTACACTTGGTGTCACACCACGACGCACTTCATCTTCATTTCCTGTCACAATATCAGCCTGCACTAAAATGCATGAATTGTGGTTCCTGTCGTATGATTGTGTAGACATTGTGTGACAAGGAAGCAGTGACATATCTCTAGTGTTGTCAATAATTGGCATTGATCCTTTCATATTTGTTTCTTCATTTTTAACATTTTCCTGTACTAACGCAGTGCTCCATATCACACTGAACCTAGGCTTTTCATTCCTCGTGTATGCCTTCACGTATGACAACCGTTCCGCCTTCTGTGCTTGCTTTATACACAGGTGCATATAATGTTCAGGTTTGATATCAAATTCTGCCACACATTCGCTCTCGCTCACTTTCTCGTACAGAGTCGTCACATGTAGCCGACCTTTGAATTCTGTTAAACACTGATTCACAATATCGTAGCCTTCGTTGAACATCTCATTAATGTGTTTCCGATGTTGAGCTACAGTTATGTCATATCTAACAGTCCAATCGGCACCCTCTCTGTCTGCCAATATAACGGCATAACACAACATGGAGTCCTGCACATATGTTTCTATCTGTAAAGGTCGAAGTCCTTGAGATTTTCCAGATGCTAAGCACTGCATACAGACCTCTCTCGAGAGGTCAACGTGCATAGATATCCTCGCATTTGCCTTTATCCATATACCATTGAATACATTAGAGCCTCGATACGGGCTAACATTTACCCAGTTGATGTGGTAGCCATCGGACTGAAGCTCATTATGTAAACAGCAGAACTCTGTCCTTGACATTGGCAGCTGTATAACTTGTGTTCTATCACTTGTGATCACTTTGTAAGGTGACGTCACATTAACGCTCACCCGAGTGGACTGCCACACCACTTCACTTAAAGCACACTTCACCAGCCCATCTAAGTCAAGGTCCTTAGCCCATGAGTTAAACAGAAGAGCCCAAGAGAAGCCACTGTGGTGATGGGTCAAGACACAAGACGTGCCCTCCATCTGACCGCTATGACCCCATGAACATCCACCATCGTCAACGTCAAGTCCCATTCCATACCAAACATCTGACTCATGCTCATAGTGTGGACGAGTCAGCATCAACCGAAATGTCTCGGCAGCCACAAGTTGTTGCTGTGCTCGCCCCTCTAGAATGTGTAAAAACGCCAACAGGTCAGGAGCACAAGCAATCCACCCACCATGCGATGCCGCTTCTTCTGTTGTCCAGCGACCATACTGAGGTGGTACCCTACCCCCGTCGGGATAGATTGACTTGACTAAGTAAGGTGGCTGTGAGTGGAAATACTCTACCTGAAAAAAATGTAACGGAACCTTATTCAACGTAGGTAACGCGTGACATCTATAAACTAGAGATCGTCTACGGACCTACAATTTATTTTACAAGAACTGCCCGGTTTCTCGTTTTCTTATTGGCTGACTGCCATTTGAAACAGGACATACCACGGTAGACTACGTGATCGCTTGCATGTGAAAGATTTAGGGACTTCAAGCAACCACGACGGCAACGTCTAGAACGACGACACAATAGACCTAATTACAACATACAAGTTTGGGGCGACCTGTCAGTTATTTGACGATGCCGAAGCCAAATGACTGATAGCGAGACACGGACAGTATTTAGCGATAGCCGAGTTTACTAATTGTTTCATCATTCCACAACATATAACTTAACCTACAGAGTTTCTAAACTGGATCTTTGAGCCACCAACAGCTCTACAAATCGAACTGCCATGTTTACAAAACGGAGTGGACAATAGTGCGCATGCTCAGACCGTTATTTGCAGGTGAATCAACCAATCAGAGTCGAATGATAACCAGCGATATTGTACAATTATTTAGTTATTTGTACTCTAGAAAACATTTTTTTTCGGATTTGGCTATATGGAGACTTGAATTCTTTTTTCAAGAAAATCAAAAGACTCCTACTGGCGGTCAAAATTCAAACAGACTGCGAGAAAAAAGCAATAGACTGACCTGAAGGGGCGGTAATTTTTCGCCCATTGAAATCGGAATCACAGGGAACCCTACTACAGACTAAATGGAACCATGGAAAACCGAATTCGGAGACTGGGAAGCCTGTGGATGAAGTAACAGCCAATCAGCTTTTAGTGAGAACACATAATTTTATCAGCATGCGCAACAGTGTTCGGAAGCCGGAGTTGAACATTGTTTCTTGCAGTATTCAATCGGGACTTCAGAATTTGGCGGAATCCCGGGAAAACAGAACAGTGGTGGCAGAACTTAATGGGAGTATGCCTGCATTTGGGTGGCAAAAGAATCAAGAACGGACCGAGAAGTGTTCAAATTCATTTCGCGGTTGTTGCTGCAAGTTGAACTAGTTAGCAGCATAACACTACTGCATGCTTAAGTAATGGAATAAACTTAAACAATTGTCAACAACAAGATAACCCTGGCAGAAGGGTTACCCTAGCAAGCAGATAGGGTAACCCTTCTCCTAGTGACTGTGTAGCCCTACTCTTCGTGTAAATGAAACCGGGAACACAATAGACTAGGGTACCCCTATCTCGGTGTACACAGGGCGTTAGTTGACACCTTTGAAACCTAAGCCGCTCACTCTTGCTACTTTGCCACACAGCTGACCATTAGTTGCCTGATTTGAAAATAAGCTATATCTAGATAAGGTGCAGAACTTTGCAGGCATTCATCATGCACGGGTTGTGCTCCTCTGTTTGCTTTCTTCCTACATATATCTATAGTGTTCAATTCACGTGGGACTTTGGCCCATGCAGGAATTATAAATTCTTATATTGCAATCAGTCACTTGTTTAGTTAGATAAACCAATAAATGGAAGAGTTATAATAGTCCAGTTTCGTATTCGAAAATTACCGCTGAATGCAATGACTACAGACGCATATACCCAGGGTTAGCCTCATTCTGAAGTTAAACATTCTTAAATACCAGCGAGAAGGTCCAAAGCACGAAACTACAACAATATACAGTGTTGTGAATCGTTGTGAATAGCCCACCCTCTTGCTGGTATTTATGAATGTTTAACTTCAGAATGAGGCTAAACCTGCGTACATGCGTCTGTACTCATTGCATTCAGCGGTAATTTTCGAATACGAAACTGGACTATTGCAGTTCACACCGCGGCAAAACGGTATGCTCCGCTGGCCAAAAGAACGAAGGCTCTGCTATCAAATACGAATTACCGAAGGCTTTAACTTTTTTATTAAATAATTTTATAACTTAGTAAACTTACAGTGAATTACGAATTAAGAAAACGTTAACCTGTTAAAGTCTTAGGCTTATCTTTTAAGTAGTTTTTTTTTTTTTTTTACAAAACAGTTCACAAATGGTACTTTTAAGCAGAAATTTTAAAATCACGGTAAGTGCCTGTTGTTTCATTTCGCGGGAAACTGGGGGCGCCGACAAAAAAATAGCAATTACGCATGCGCGTGACGTTTTGCCGCGGTGTAATTGCAGTTAAACTAGGACCGCACTATAAAAGAGAAAATAACCTCCCCCTTCTCGCCCATTGGGATTCTAAATTTGAATTAATCATGCAGTCTTCTCCTGTTAGAATACTAAATTGCTGAAGCTAAAATTAAAATAAGCCAAGAAAAAGTAAACAGCAGGAACCTAGTTGCTTAGTTCTGCCTGTCAATAGCGTTTTAGAACCGTTAGTGCATTTTTAAATTAGAGTTTCAAGTTTTCGATTTGAATTTCGTGCTATACCAAAATGTCAGAGATCATTCAAGCGGAGCATCTTCACTTGACAAAGGGTGAGGGACAAGTGAAGGTGTTTCAACCTGGTTGAGGCCCTTTTATAGTGCGGGTCCTTGTTTGACCGTTTCACTATCAATAACAGGGTTGCATATATTGACTCGCCATGCAGACTCACCTCGTTGTGGTGTAGCAATTGCTTCCTTGTTCTACCTATTTTCATGCCATCAATACCAACAGAGTTTAGTAATCCCTCCATGGACTGCTCGTAACACTCTCCACTCACACGCTCAATAACCTCACCAAGGATTGTATAGCCCAGGTTGGAGTACGCATGTCGCTTTCCTGACAAGATACAAATGTTCCATGTTATTACATTGTACTTGTGTATTTGTTTAAATGAGGACTGTCAATCGAATTGAACCACATCAAAACTACACAAATAACACCCTTAGAGAGAAGAGAAATACCATGTAAATGTCCTGATGTCCTGATGTTTTTCAAACGTTTTCGATAGAGGATGGCAAAGGTGGATTACAAAATCTTTTCTAGAAACTTGATTTTGGTTACAGTGAACCGATTTCGAGTTGCTGTTATATTTCTCTTAAAAGCAGTATTTTTCATCCACTCGAATCTTTGCCATCCTTCACCAAAATTACAGTACATCTGGAAAGCATACGCTGCTAATCTTTGTTGTTATTGTTATCTTTTGTTATGAGAAAATTAATCATTTTTTGGGTGACAGTGTCCCTATAAAGTGTGTATGAGCTAGCCCTCGCCAGACATCTTTAATTCGATACAGTAAACTGTTTAAATTATTTTTCAATCATTTTGAGTTAATTAAGGCAATTAATATTCAATGTGTTAATTTCTTCAGTTGTCTTTCAGGCATCATACATTTGATCTTTGCAATCTTATTGACATATATTTTAAGTGGAGCTGACATAAAATATAATTTCTGACGATTGAGCGACAAAGGAGCGATATAGTCAGAACTGGATATTATGACGGCACGGGAGAGGCTTTACCTTGTTTGCATTGCATTATGGATAGTAAATACAGAGTAATACATGGGCGCGCAGAGATATGGAATTTATCAAGTGTTCAACTCGATATCTCACGAGTGAGAACACGAGAAGGTAAATTGCATATCTCCGCGCGTCCATGTATTGTTTTATTTATTTTATAAACAATACCAGTAGCCCATTACCAGGAGCGTACCTGTGTGATGGGTAGCGGCCACAGCACAGTAGACGATGTGGCTATTTATAGTCGCGAAGTTCTGGTATGCGATTACGTTGTCTTTTGTTCTCTTGCGCTTTAGTATTTTTAGCAGTTGAACCGTGTTAATTAGAATTTTTCAGTGCATCCTGATTGGTTAAAAGTGTCGGCCTTTGTTTCTCTTCGCGGGAAACACTGACAAAGCTAAACATAGCTACCTCATCTGTTCTGCTGTTGGACAGACCTATCTGGGAGATGCGCGCTCCTGGTAATGGGGCTCCTGACAATACTTGGACATGGACCCGGTTGTTCGAAGCAAGGGTAAGCACGTGACGTGGAAATCGCTGATTGGCTGAAAGGCGGCGATATCCACACACGTAAAATTATCGTATTTTTACGTGTGTTCAGATACGATATTTCTCAGTGCTGGAAATCTTTGTAAAACACTGTAGTTTATAGAATAATATGGTTATATGAGGCTGGGCAGAAAATTAAGTCATTCTACGCCAATCAGCCAACGACAAGACATTAAGTTAATGTTATGGATTGTTTATTTTTTGCCTTACAATAATTATTTACATTTCATGGTAATTATGATATATAATTATATAATTATCTAAACCTTGGAGAATGGCATAGGTCCGAGGATTCCCTGCTAGCAGAGGTCTCTCTCTGTCTTGGTAAAATGGAAGGCGAGGGAGAGACCTCTGCCGACATCCGACGCTTTCTCTGTCGCGCATGCGTGAAGTTTCCTTGGCAACAAGTGACGAGATCTCACGTGTACTTATGAGCGCACGAAACAACTGTAAAAAAAAAACTGACGCGTACAGCAATTTCCGGTAAAACGTGTTTTCGAAACTGGTTTGACTCGTCCATGAATGTGGACGGCAAGCGTCGGATGTCGGCAGAGGTCTCTCCCTCGCCTTCCATTTTACCAAGACAGAGAGATACCTCTGCTAGCAGCGAAGTCCGAGGAATATGTTTCCATACTTTGGGCACAGCTCCAGGGTGGTTTTTCGCATCCGTCAGAACACAACATATTTAATTATAGCAGATCGTGTGAAAGGTATACGTGCGCTAGATTCTATCAGTTCCAACAGGCTGGCTGGTACACATTCACAATAAACCAATTCTTATGAAACTGTCTCTGTGTGGTGTAGTCAAAATAAAGTTAACAGAGCAAAATGAACTAGAATTGGCGTGTGACTTAAATGACGTTATTGACATTCGATTTCTTAATAAACGAAAATGGAAGACTCTAATATTTGTTTTCCTATGCCGTTCATTTTTGTTTCCACATTGACCCTTTAAATTATTGATAACTGGCTAGGTTTCATATGCAGTTTGACCTTTAAATCAATTATGATAACTGGCTAGGGCTCATGTGCACTTTGACCTTTAAATCAATTATGATAACTGGCTAGGGCTCATGTGCACTTTGACCTTTAAATCAATTATGATAACTGGCTAGGGCTCATGTGCACTTTGACCTTTAAATCAATTATGATAACTGGCTAGGGCTCATGTGCACTTTGACCTTTAAATCAATTATGATAACTGGCTAGGGCTCATGTGCACTTTGACCTTTAAATCAATTATGATAACTGGCTAGGGCTCATGCGCACTTTGACCTTTAAATCAATTATGGTAACTGGCTAGGGTTCCTAGGCACTTTGACCTTTAAATCAATTATAACTGGCTAGGGCTCATGTGCACTTTGATCTTTAAATCAATTATGATAACTGGCTAGGGCTCATGCGCACTTTGACCTTTAAATCAATTATGGTAACTGGCTAGGGTTCCTAGGCACTTTGACCTTTAAATCAATTATAACTGGCTAGGGCTCATGTGCACTTTGACCTTTAAATCAATTATGATAACTGGCTAGGGCTCATGTGCACTTTGACCTTTAAATCAATTATGATAACTGGCTAGGGCTCATGCGCACTTTGACCTTTAAATCAATTATGGTAACTGGCTAGTGCTCATAGGCACTATGACCTTTAAATCAATTATAACTGGCTAGGGCTCATATGCACTTTAAAATTTAAATCAATTACCTGATCCACCGACTTCAACTGTTTCTTCGCTGTGAGCGTGTTCGAGTGCGAGTGCGACATTTGCAACCAAAATATTTCACTTGCAAGGTAAGAAGAGATCTCCAGATTCTGCTAAACAATGCTGGAGACATGAAAACAAACTACATATACCAATAGTATTTTATTTGTTGCTTGTGGATTGTGAAAAGTCGCACTCGTACCCGATTCCAATCTAAAGGCATAACTGGCTTCCTGCCGAGTACAGTTCAAGTTATATTCGAAGCATCAGGAGAGAAGGCATGGGTTAATCCACCAGAAATTTGGAAATATGCTACCCAAAGCGTAGCAAATAAACTAAGCATTGGCCCTCATGCTCATTGAAAGTGACATGCTGTCGAGCGAATAGTGTAGCAATTGATTAGAATCCAAGCCATGTATTAAGGCCTCCTAATAACCTCCAAATATTATAAGAGCACGATTTGAATGAATGAAAGTATTCATCAAAGCTGAACACAGACTCAGTCAGTAACAAATGGAGCATTGGCCTCGTGCTCACTTTTGATTAACCCCTGATATTCTTTCTCATACTTTATAATCCAAACTAATTGGTTGTCATTTGCTGCTTTGTTTGCCCCAATGGGCTCCACCACAACGGTGGTACACGTGTGGATTTCCCTGGAATTGAATCGCAGATCAACGTACCCTGCGAGCAGAGGTTTCTCATCTCTAATTTGCCTTTCCTGTCGCCGAGAGAAACCTCTATGCGCCATGGTATCTGCATTCCCATTAGCCGAGAAAAAAGGGACGGTAAACATTGTAGATTCATTGTAGATTTCAGATTGTCCATTTCATATTGTTAACGGCAAGAGAACGGCGAAGAAGAGACAAAAAATATTCGAGGGTATAAATCAAAGCTCTTCTGAACAAGGCCGGCGGAACAGGGGCGTCTGGGGCGGCCGCGGCCGCGCCACTTTTTCGGCCAAGTTTGAAATTTTAGCTGACGTAATCATTTTAAAAATATGTAAAATTTCTCGCGAAAATGCTTCCGCCGGCCCTGCTTAAAGGATAAATTAAGGTAGATTTATTGAACGGTAATTTCAAGGTATTGCCGGAGTGTGAAGCCCTAATAAATCGTCGGCAAACAAAAAACTGCGTGACGACATAAAGAACGGCTGCGAAGGATACTGTGGGATCTTGCAGAACCAGCGAGAATCGCCAAAAAGTCATGGCCATAAATTTATTTCATTTATCAACCGAAAACTGTCAACTTGCATTTTGTGGCCTCCGTGCTCGCTATCTATACGCTAGCTCACGTGCTCACTTTCTCACGTGACTTGACTCATAAATAATCCCGACATACAGAGAAACAAACAGACAAACGAATAGACATCGCCGTACTTTCAAACTTGCAGCGATATATCGCCTGGCGGCTCGCCAGCAACAAATAAACTATTAAACAATAACAAGCATTTTAGTTAGACTAAAAGCTAGCCTTCCATTTATGCACCCGTTGATAAACAAACTAATCAAAACATTGGTGCAATGATTCATCATTGCTCTGAATTTTAACGAGACCTGGACCAGGCTAAACCACAGATCAGATTGGAATTTAGCGTGTTGGTTTTGGTGGAGAAAGGAAAACCGGAGAACCCGGAGAAAAACCCTCTGAACAAGGGCGAAATACCAACAAACTCAACTCACGTGTGGCACCGCGATCGGGAATTGAACATGGGGCAGAGGTGAGAGGCGAAGTGCCACCCTGGTAGTTTTTTACTAGTTTAAATAGTAAGACGAACACTTTACTTAAACAGGGTAACTAGACTTACACAAGCAATTTTCATTATTTATAGCACCTAAAAATATAGGCAAAAAATAACAAATAAACCCTGGAACTGACAGTAAGTAATGATTTGTGTAAGAAGTACGGCACCAAACCGCATCGAGGTGGAACAATGTGTTAATTTTGTATTGTGAAAATTATTGATCTCATTGGGCGATTGGTCGAAACACGAAAATCGCCCTAAAGAAATGTCTAATTTTCTCCAATTTTTACACAATAATAAAACTACGATTTACTATGCGGTTCCAAATATTGTTTATAATGCAAATCATACGTTAAGAATCTTATCAATCGTACCTGGAGATTTCGTAGCTATTGTTTTAGGCTAATTCCTGAGTATATTAGTTGGAGAATTTGCTTATAAAATGGAATGAAACAAAGAGTTATACTACTTTTACTTCATAATGTCTAAAACACAGAACAATTATGTGAGCCAGGGAGGCTCAATTAATGCTGCAGAACAATGGATGCCATTGTACTTTTAAGGTGGCTCATTACTTAAAATATTAATCAATTCATGACTGGACCATAGGGAAGCAATGAGTATTATACCCGAGATCCTCGAGGGTCGAGGGGAATCAAAACTCACTGACTCTCGAGGGGTTATTCATTAAGTGATTTGTTTTATAGCAACAATTATAAAATTCCTTTTCACTGAGTTTTGGTACACAAATATCTATTTATCCACCTTTAGTTAGCCAGTGGCATGCGCGACACGTCACACCATCTTCTGTCACGATGTGATCACGTGGCGGGATACACTCGAATTGTATCCTGTACGGGATACAATGGATTTTGATGACTGCCACGTGACCCCGGATCAGCCAATGAGAGCGTGCGTTGTATCTGGAAAACCTATGGCTATGTAACAAAATATATATAGGCAAGCCTATAGGCAGAGCTCCAATTATTTATTATAACAGTAGAGTCGCTGATTTCTATGAATTGTGGTTTATTGACTAGCTGAGAGATATTTCGGACGGAGTTGTAGCAAGTGTTTCTATCGATCACTTTCAAAGGCTATTATTTTTGAGTTATTACTATTAAAATAATAAGTGCTCAGAAAGAAAATTACCAGAACAAAGGAGAGCTAAAAAAAAAGAGAAAAAGTGTCCTGAACGAGACTCGAACCCCGGACAGTCTTATGAAGGCAGAACGCGCACTTTGCCGTCTGAGCTTGTGCAAACTGTAGCTTACGTATCATCGTGTACCAGCTGGGTGCACTGGTTCAGGTGTGTGTGTGCACCCTTTAGAAGCCCTACATCTACATGACTGTTTCTAACCACTGATAAAGTACCTGGTGCAAACTGTAGCTTATGTCTAATCATGTACTAAATAAGAATAGCTGGGTGCACTGGTTCAGGTGTGTCTGTGAACCCTAAGCCTTACATGTACATGACGTTTCTAACCAATGGCACAGTACCTGGTGCAAACTGTAGCTTACGTCTCATCATGTATTCAATAAGAACAGATGGGTGCACAGGTTCAGGTGTGTCTGTGTGCCTGCCAATCTTCCAGAACACTGCATCCCCTGCCCTGTCACGATCCCATCCAGCAGAATGATGCAGTAGATGACGAATGGTGATATTTGTTAGTCGAGAGTCTCCCCCGTCTTTAGGATTGTACTCATGCAATATACCTTCAACAACAGAGAGACAATGTACAATTTGGAAAATGTACAATCAGGTATGTGATATATCAAGATATACCAATGGCTAGCTCTGATGACATATGGAATGATACACAACTGATTGCCATTGGAAATAGGAGGACATACCAGGGATTGCATCATTGCTCACGCCACACTGATTAAGGACGGTGCGTACTATTGTCAGCGCGCACGCCGTTCTGCGCATCTTGCGTCTCGCGGGATGACCCAGGCCATTTGCAGAACTATTTTGAAAAAAGATCAAGGATTTTAAAATACGGTCGAAAGTTATGCTTGAGAAATGAACGATTTGGGAAATCTTTAAATTCCACTACACGGCCACGAAAGACAATTTTCAGCTGAAATGGTATTAAAACAGCCGACCATTTCAATGATTTATCGTGGGGAGATGATCGAAGAATCGTAGATTTGGGAGATTTACCCGACCAATTGAATGAAGGTTGTTTGGACTGCCATGAATCACTGCTGTCTTTTCGCCCAGCGCCTTATGCTTTAGGCCTGTCGATGCTTTCGGGTTTCGTCAGTTTCTCCAAACATGGACTCGGCCGAGTATAAACAATGTGTGAATACGGTCAAATAAGCTTTGTGAAAACGGGTAAACCTCTTGGAAATCCAAAGAATAATGAAGAAGGAAGGACCGTATGGGGTTTGGGCACAAAGGAAGCAGTAACAGCTTTGATTTTCAATGAAGAAAGTCGAAAGACGGGACTGACTCTTTTCTCCACCGCCATCTTGAAAATCTCCCAGAATGCAATAAAAGAAACCAATTTTCAGACTTATTAGGGAGGCCTTGTTAAAAAAATTCAAGTTTTGAAAATAAAATTAGCGATAAAGAAGCCTACCGTCCAAATAACTTTTTAAAACGCGTGGATACCCCCATTTTTTCTTTTTGTAATCTATAATATAGAAGCTAAACAACGTTTACATTTTTTGTCTTTATAAAATTGAAACTTGATGTCCATTTCGGCAAAAAATATGTGTCTGTTCATGGTCACTAATGAGGCTTACAAAGCAAAATTTGTACAAAAAATGATAATCATTGTAAGATAAATGGTTTGATTGGCATCCTTTGTGAAGAACTCTCATATAAAGACGGCTTTTAGCCAATCAGTGCACGAGTTTCCTATGGGTTACTTTATAATTATACTTTTGTCAAAATTCAATCGAAAACTGCTCTAATCAATGAGTATGCCAGGGCACTTTATTTAGTGACTAAATACTCTTCATGATTGTATGGCATACACGCAAATATACCTGATGGTCCAAAAACCTTGTCCTCAAGAGAAATCTTGCTATCTTGCAGTAGCCTCAGTATCCCAGCAGCTGTTATTACTTTGCTGATACTAGCAATCCTAAAGAGCATGCTAGGCTGTACTCTTCGACCACATCCTGCACTGCCGTAACCTAGAATGATCATAGCAAATATTTATAAAGTAAATGACTACATTACTACATGTTGATGGGAAATATGGTTCAAATAATTATCGTTCAAATGATTAAGTGGAGCATATAAATTAGCAGTAAATATTAATGCATCAGTCAATTCCAACAATGCCCATCCCACCCCCCGGGACACCCCCCGGGACAACCCCCGGGACAACCCCCGGGCATTAGTCATTTTTCGTTTTTTTCTTCCAAATTCCCCACGGTGGGGACAAGGCAGGCGTTCAAATGCCCCACAGTGGAGCCAAAGAAGTAAGGAAAATGCCCCACCCCCGGGCACATCCATAATGATATACTAGCTGCCCAAGTTTAATACCATGCTAATACACAAGGCGCCAGAGAAGTGCTACTTTTCTATCTATTCATTGATAATTTCCGTTCATTTTGTAGATCCGCCATCTTGTTTTGTATTTGTATTACCGCTGTTACATTTCTATAAATAATTATTCGCAACGCGGTCAGTTAACGTTATAATCGCTTATTAAAACCACATGACATATTGTATAGTAATAACGTGACTGTTCTGTTCGTTCTGTTCTGCAGCAAACTGTCAGTATATATAAACGAACTACTTGACTATCGTTTCAAACTCGGACCGGCAGAGGTTGGGCCCCGAGTGGCTCCTGAAAATTTTAGCGTAGCGTAGGATTAAGAATACAGGATTGCAGATCAGTTTTCTAGCTATAATAACGGTAGCCTCCCACGTATACAAATAACGTGGATAAGACGGTATAAACTGCAGGTTTCTAGGTTTAGAGAAATAGATAGAATCCACAGCCAGCCGGAGTAATTACAACAACTCAGATTTGGTTTGTTTTACTTGATATAGTATGGCGTCGTTACCACGAGACCAATTTGTTTCCCAGAATTCTTTTCGGCAGTGTCAAATGCCCCACCATACGCCCCGGGGTAGAATTGCCCCACTCCCGGGATCTCAAAGTATGCAAATGCCCCACCATGTCCCGGGGGGATGGGCGTTGTTCGAATTGACTGATGCATAAGTTAGTAGGTAATAAACAATTGCATACAATTGTAATTTATATACAGTAAGACTCTTTAGTAGATTTTTTGTAACTATTGATATGCATTATTTATCAATCAAATAAAGAGTGCCATTATTATTATTATTATATTATCTGCATATTTGGTTGTATGGCTCTGTAATTTCGTCAGTCGAAAGTCCAAACAGTTTGCTTCAACTTTACAGAAGCCATGGCCGCCATATTGGCTCTACCCTGCGAGCAGACCATTCTTCGACTCCACGAAAAGCGGAGCATCATTCATGTTGTTTTCGTATGGAGCATTCAGCCACTCAATCATGTCACATGTGTCTGCCATTGTTGCAGTCAGGGCTCAGATTTGGTAATCAGTTTAAACCAAAAATTTAGCAATGCGCTGATAAACCAGTTGTAACAGGCTTGACAAGCCCAGAATTTATCTAACACGAATGCTACAGAGCCTTCTTTTCTTCTCGCTTTTCGTGGGGTTGAAGAGGGCTCTACTCGCAGGGTATACACTGTATGTTGCCTCATGGTTTTGCCCCAATCTCGTTCCCAGAACTGTTTTGCCTAATGCCTACACTAACGTACACTAACGTCAGTGGACGTTAAGCGCCGGGCACTAAGTATTATGTCGACGGTCCCTAAAAACTATAAATAAACAGTGGAGAAGGATAGACTGACAAAGCCTTTAAATATTTTTTTAGTGCTGTGCTTACAAGTTACACAATGATATATGTGTCAAAAGTTGTCGTGATCGCACTGAAAGCATACATTTTTCTTTTTATTATTTCTTCATTATTCTCTACAGGGCTTCTGATATTATGCACTGGTGCGATTTTGCACAATTGGTTTCAAATCGCATCTGATTGCGTAATTTAGCAATTTCGCATAATCAGTGAAAAAATACGCAATTTGAAAGAAATATTATTTCAATCAGTGGCTTCCCCCTGGGGGCCACCCCCTGGACCATGGGGGTTTGTCCAAATGCCCATTGAAACCTGATCTAATCCCCCTGGGTATGGGGCACAGGAATTCCGACAAATCCTCACCCCCTGGGGACAAATAAAAAGGACTCCTGTGATGGACGTCACCAAAGATCAGCTATCTCAACTAGAGATATTTGCAGTTATAGCATGCAAAGGATGGTAATTGTTCTGCCCCTTTCTGGCTAATCATTACACAAGGGCCATGGTACCAAATGAAGCAAAGGGACCCGTGAATTCGCCCCCCGGGTAGTAAATTCGGTTGGCTCGATAAGTTTACTAGAAGCTCCAATAGCTTAACGACCACTGTAAACTTGTACATACAAACGAAATCCTGTTTGTTACTTGTAAGTAAACGAACCAATAACGATATAAAGAGAGAGAGGTTGAAAAATCGTTTGTTCCCCAGTTGGTGCAGAGCGAGCGAAACTGGAATTTTCAATACCTCGTGTCCGCACCGAACCGAGGCACACGCGTGACGTAACAGGAAGTAAAACATGTGACCTGAACCGGAAATGAACAAAGGCAAGCGATTCGGCCGTTACATACCGGCCCCTAATTGTCTACGCAGTTCCTGTGACAATTACTAACATGTACAATATAAACCTTAACGGACGAAATTGTTAAGGTCTTAATATGGTGTAGCTGTTCGCTGGTACACATGACCAGCTGATAAGCATGCAAAATTATTACAATATATAAGCTCCAAAGACTTCGTAAGTTCCCAATGTCTAAAATTGAATAGCATTACAAGTTATGCTTAGTTCCTGGAGTAAGACACCTTGTCCTAATCTCGTCTAGCCACCGTTTTCAGATTCTAACAGAAGACAGAGCTTTGTGATAGGTCGCTCTAGCGTGCTCGTCTTGGTCTTTACTTTCACACGGCACACGAACCCGTTCCTATCCGGCATGGTAACCGTCACCCTGCCCATCTGCCATGAGTTTCTAGGTGCTGCGTCATCCACAAGAAGAACGATATCTCCTTCAGACAGATTCCTCCTAGGTCTGACCCACTTCTGTCTCTCCTGGAGCTTGGTAAGGTACTCTCTGGACCATCGTTTCCAGAAAATATCTGCCATATATTGGACTTGTCTCCATCTGCGTCGAACGTACATATCCTTGCGATCGAAGACGCCAGGAGGTAGACTGGGCTTGGTCTTTAACAGCAATAAGCAATTAGGCGTCAAGGCTTCTAAGTCATTAGGATCGCTGGAGACTGGAGTAATAGGACGATCATTAATCGTTGCTTCTACCTCACAAAGTAAGGTGGAGTCCCTCGTCATCTAGTGTCTGTTCCTTCAGTATGGCGGCCAGGATCTTCCTAACAGGCCTTATCTGGCGTTCCCATACGCCACCGTGGTGAGATCCTGTTGGCGGATTGAATTTCCAGTTGATACTTCTTGGTAGCATTGCCTCACGAATTGAAGCCTCGTCTAACTCGCTGATAGACTCCCTGAGTTCGTGTTCTGTTGCCTTCAAGTTAGTTCCGTTGTCCGAGATCATTTCTCTGACTTGACCTCTTCTACTAATGAAGCGACCTAGTGCATTAACGCACGAATCAGTGTCTAGGGTATGAGCTACTTCAATATGGACAGCCCTTATAGCTAAGCATGTGAAGAGTACGCCATATCTCTTTACTATGCTGCGGCCGCGTTTCACTTCTATGGGGCCAAAGTAGTCGATACCCACTCTTGTAAAGGGTGGTTCATCTGGTATGAGGGGCTCCGGTGGAAGGTCTGCCATCATCTGTTCTCCCACCTTTGCTCTCTGTTTTTGGCATTTTAAGCACTCCTTGATTATCTTCCTCGAGGCGGAATTTGCGTTTACAATCCAAAACTTCTCACGTAGACGAGATAGCATGTGGTTTCGCCCTTCGTGGTTTACGTCTTGATGGATTTGACGCAATATTAGCTTCGGTACATGGGTGCCTTTAGGTACGATAATGGGGACCTTGCACTCTTCGGGCATGTCCCCTTGACTTATTCTGCCTCCAACTCTAAGAAGGCCACCAACTAGAAATGGTGCTAACTTGGCAATGTGGCTCGATTTATTAACTTGGGCTCTATTGGCTTGCTCTTCTCCTTTCACTTCTTTCTTGGTTAAGCCGTCTATTTCTTCCTTGTATATCTGCCGCTGAATGAAGAAGAGGATTTGTTTCTCTGCATCACTTATGTCTTCCACGGTCATGTAGGGCTTCCCTTGGACATCTCTGGGTTTCTTGTCCCTTCCAGTAGATGCCGCTGCGTCTCCGACTTTGCAGGCGCTCACTTGCTTCTTCTGTATGGTACTTCTCTGCAAGAGCACAGCGCGTACCTTGAGGATCCAAGCTGTGCACCTCTTGAGTGATGAACCGGTTTACAGTGTTCACATCATCTACATTTATTGCATTGACAACAGCGATTTCCTTTACCTCTGGATCCTCTGCTGCCAGCTTCAATGTATCGTTAAGTCTCGGCCAATCTTTCTCTTCCTTGAGAAGGAACTCGGGTCCGTGAGTCCACCGATAATTGCTTAGGAGTGTTTCTGCAGCCAATCCCCTATACGCTTCATCGGCTGGGTTCAAAGCTGACTCTACGTATCTCCATTGCTTTGGTTGCGAACCTTCACGGATAACTGAAACTCGATTGGCGATGAAGGTATGAAATCTGGTCGTTTCATTCTGGATGTACTTTAGTACCGACGTGCTATCGGTCCAGAACACGCTCATATCAATAGGTATCTCTAATTCCTTTCTCATCATCTTATCGATTCGAACGAGGACTGTTGCTGCGGTGAGCTCCAATCTTGGAATTGTTACTTGTTTTAGCGGCGCTACGCGGGACTTCCCCATGACCAAGGCAACGTGTACTTTGCCAGTCTCACTCGTCATTCTGATGTATGATGCAGTGCCGTAGCCAGACTCGCTAGCGTCAGCAAAGTGATGTAGCTCGGCCGACTTAATTTCGCCGAATCCTGCTGGTTTCAAGCACCTATCAACCTTAAACTCCTCAATCCTCTGGAGGTCCGACATCCAATTTCGCCACTGCGCGAGGTACTTATCTGGGATAAGATCTTCCCAGCCTATCTTAAGACGACACAAATGTTGTAGAATTATTCTGGCTGGTAGGATGAACGGAGCAAGCAAGCCCAAAGGGTCATAAACAGAGCTGGTAATGGACAGGATACCTCTCCTGGTAGCAGGACGCTCTTGAACTGCCATTTCAAATTCAAACTTATCTGACTCGACGCTCCATTGCATTCCTAATGCTCTTTCAATGGGGAGCGAGTCTTGATCCAGGTCGAGGTCGAGGTCCTTGACTTCCTTTGCTCGTCTTTCTTCCGGGATCGACGACAAGACCGTGCGATCGTTAGAGATCCATTTAGTCAGGTTGAATCCTCCCTTGGCGCAAACTGCTTGGAGATCGCTTGCTAGGGATACAGCTTGACCTTCAGTTGGGACTGACTTTAGTAGGTCGTCTACGTAAAAATTGCTTAAGATGGTATTTGCGACGTCCGATCCGAACTCGTCTCTGCAGTCTTCAGCAGTCTGCCTAAGTGCCAGATTTGCGCAGCTTGGGGATGATACCGAGCCAAACAAGTGTACGACCATTCTGTACTCCAGTATATCCTGGGTGAGATCTCCCTCTGGCCACCAGAGGAAACGAAGCAGATCACAATCCTCAGACGGAACCTTTACCTGATAGAACATCGACTCAATGTCGGCCATCATAGCAACTTGCTCCTGGCGAAATTTGGTCAGCACTCCTATAAGAGAATTCGTCATGTTTGGACCTTGGAGAAGGTATCCGTTCAGCGAGGAGCCCTGGTAACTGGCTGCACAGTCGAAGACAACTGTTATCTTGCCTTTGCGTGGGTGGTATACACCATGGTGGGGTATGTACCACACCCTACCGTCATCTCTCGTCAACTCGTCTTGGGGGACCCGTTCGGCGTACCCTTTCTCGACTACGTTGCTCATAAAGGTTAGGTATTCCTCGTAGAACTTCGCGTCCTTATCGAACTTACGCTTCAAGTGGCGCACACGCTGTTCCGCCATTCCGCCGCTGTTCCGCCATTGATTCGACGGTTATCCGGCATGGACACTTCCCTGTTTCTAAGTGGCAGCCCTATGCTGTAGTGTCCGTCTTTCTGGGTAATAGTACCGTTTGCATATTCCATAAACTGATGGTCCTCTCTTGACCTTTCTGGTTCGTCGTCTATCGCGCGCTCACTGAAGTCATGATTGAACTGGTTCGTCAGTTGTTGCTCGAGAGTGGTGACGCTCGTCCTGTATGAGTGTACGTGATAACTTTCGGAACACCTGAGCGGCCCATTTATAGCCCATCCAAGTATGGTCTTTACCGCGTATGGTCCACCGTCCTTGCTGTTTATTATCTCCAATGGCTCCATTGCCTTCGGTGCATTCGCGCCAATCAGTAGCTCTACTTTGGCGTCTATACTCGGTACGCGAAGCTTCCTTAAGTGTGGCCACTTATCCACGTCAGGTTGTGTAGGAATGTTCTCTTGCGAGGCTGGTGTCGCAGGCTGCATATAGACTTCTGGAAGCTCCACTACCTCGGTAGCATCTAAGCTGCTTACTTCCATGTTGGAAATCACAGACGTTTCAACGTGTTTTTCTTGACTCATTGTATGCAGTAGTATCCTTTTCCTTCTTCCGTTAGCATTACGGCGTCGGGCCAGGTTCTCAGTGCAAAACGTTGTGCAGCTTCCGTTGTCTAGGAAGGCGTATGTTTCTATGAACTTATCGCTGTTCTTGAGCTTCACCCTAACTGGGACTATATGTCTTGGTCTCCGGCCCCAGTACTAGCACACGCAGTCGGATGTGCGCCTTCGTGGCCGGCACTTCCGTTTGTATTAGTTTGACTCGACGCTTCATCAGTACTAGACCTTTCCTTCCTTGCGTTATCTTTTTGGCGCTTGAAGTGGAGTACCGTTGGGTGAGAGAGCGAGCACGCTTCACACATGTGCATTCGCGTGAAGTATGACCACGTTTCAGACAACCAAAACAAAGACCTTTGGATTTTAGAAAATTAAGCTTCTCAGTGTTCTTCTTGCCTTTAAGGCGCCGACATTCTTCCATCGTATGGTCTCCTGAACAGTAAGCGCATGGTTTCGTGAATGCATTGCACCGATCCTTTTCTGACGCATCACGCTTCGAAGGACTAGCCAGCTTTGCGTCCGCTGCGTCAGAAACCTTTGAGGCGTTGACATTGGTAACAACATCAAATTACTCCATAAGCTTAATATCGTTCATCGCATTGCAGTATTCGATTAGAAAAAGCGAGTAGCTAGAGAGCGCGGCGGCGTCTTCAGATTTAATCACGGGCCAATTCAGCGCCTTGTCCAACTGAGCAGTTGCAATTTTGTATTCGTTGCCAAACTCCCTCTTGAGTAACCTTCGTGCAGTTTCGTAGCCCTTTCTGGGTTCCATATACATACAGCTTCTAACAATACCCTGTGCCTCCCCCCTAGTGTATTGCTCCAAGTAATAAAGTGTGTCCACAATAACAGTTTTATCCACAATAACGTGCTCAAAGGCGCGCTCAAATAACTTGTATTCCAATGGATTCCCACCAAAAACAGGTACTTCACTCTTTGGAAGTGCAGATTTTTCATGCTGCTTAACTAGCATTTCAGTTATGTCATTTTGGCGCCGTATAAGGTCATTAAATCCTTCCTCGCTGGCTGATGAGCGTTGTACATTTGTATAGTACGTGGTATTAGACTTATTGTGCGCTGAAAATGGGATTTCCATACAAGGTCCATGCTTGCTTGTAACATGCGAAGGCTGCTGCGCTTGCGATACACTTATTGTGGGAGGGGAAAGCAGTATAGGAGGAGAAAACATTGTGTCCAATGTCTGCGGAGTTGGCATAACTGGGACTTGTTGCTCTTTATTATTATCACGGGAGCAAATACCTTCAACGATTTGTTGAATCGGAGACGGAGTGTATTCCTGGGCAAATGGGTTTCGGTATTTTGGGGCAGGAGCACTGGTGGAGTGTGCTTGGGGCATCTCAGGCTTAGACAGGCTTTGCATACCTAGCTGTTCATAGACAGATGCTCTTGCCTTGGCTGCTGCTAATTCAGTTTTGATTTTAGTGCCCTTTGTTTCATTAGCATTTGAACTTTAAGCGCCTTTTCCCTGGTTCGAGCTCTAACTTCTCGATTTCCAACGCTTCAGTTTGGTATAAAGCAGCTACACGAGCGCCGAGTTCAGCTAGTTTGAGCTCTTCTTTCAGCCTGGCAGACACAACAGACACATTCGAATGGTGCCGACTAGCGACAGAGGACGATGGCTTTCCAAAAGAAAGGCAACTAAGTCTGATTTGCGAGACGCTATCGCTCGGTTCTACTATAATTTCTTCGGCCTTCTGCTCTACTATAATTATTTGGGTCCTTTGCCCCTCTTCGACGGCATTAATACTGCTTTGAGCCTGATCAGATGCCATTTTGATTCAAACAGACAGAAATAGCTTATAAGCAACGACTTATCTGGTACTTCTTCGAGGTTCTGGGCTTGTAAAAGTTCTTCTTTGTCTTCCAGGATAACTTCTAGGGTCTTCTGGTTGGTTGTGAACTTCCTTCCAATTAGGAGTTGAGATTTTTCAACTAAAATGTGGCTGCCCCAATGGCGACCACTCCAAGTTTGATGGCTTGCTCGCACAATAAACACTTTCAACGCTCGGTTGGCTCGATAAGTTTACTAGAAGCTCCAATAGCTTAACGACCACTGTAAACTTGTACATACAAACAAAACCCTGTTTGTTACTTGTAAGTAAACGACCCAATAACGATATAAAGAGAGAGAGGTTGAAAAATCGTTTGTCCCCCAGTTGGTGCGGAACGAGCGAAACTGGAATTTTCAATACCTCGTGTCCGCACCGAACCGAGGCACACGCGTGACGTAACAGGAAGTAAAACATGTGACCTGAACCGGAAATGAACAAAGGCAAGCGATTCGGCCGTTACAAACTTATTACCTAATGAGAAGGTAAAATGGTGGTAAGTTTTGCAATTTTCTAGCAGTGTAATTAACTCAAATTCGGAAAGAATTTGAAATGACTTTCCGAAGAAAAGGAGTGTTACCGACTCGCATATTTTTGTAGTCAGTAGTAGTAATAGTAGCTAAAGAGGTATTACACTTATTTTATTTTTTAAACTTTAGATTTATAAAACAAAATTGTTATTTAGTGAGATGACATGTACTGCCTCTTTTTTCTCAGGCGGGGCGATTTCAATAAGAATTACGACTACAATTCACTGGAGCTTTGGCAGTTTGCGTACAAGATATTTTCTCTTTGCAGCAAAAAATGGACGTGGTTTTTCGAAGCCCTTACTTCAAAGGACATTGACTAGCCTTGGGGAATTTTCATCAGAGATGAATCTTTGGATACCATTTGAAAACACGAAAGCCGGTGTTCCAGGCTCGTAAAGTCGTATACTTCGACGTTAATTTTGGGAATGTCCGATGAATAACTTTGATGACAGGTGGTCGAAGTCAGCTGGAGGTAAGGTTGCAAATATTACGTTTTCCTTTTTTATCAACTACAGGAACCGACAGAAGGTTTTTATGTCACTATAGCTATTTCCTTCACGCCGGAACTTTTCTGTTTATTTACGAACCTCTCGATTCCTTGCTGGCTGTTTGGAGCCTCTATCGGCCTTTGCCGTTGGCCATGTTGTTTTTGTTCACTATAACGTTGCTTCCTATTTCAGTAGGGTAATAAATTTCACTTTCGGAATATTCTTCCTTGCTAATTTTGCACTTTCTCTCCGTTTTTCTCTAAAATTATGACAATTCAGCTGTTTTAAGGGCTATCAAAGTTTGCCGGGCATTAACATATCTCATAATGACCATAGGCATTACGGGGAAATCTCGACTGCTAAACAGCCAATCAAAACGCGCGCTTTTACCGGAATTAGCTCTTACCATATAATATACTTCTTTAAAAGAGTTCTCCTTTGGTTTATTTCTTCAACCAGAAAACGAACACAACATTTGGTAACACTGAAAACCATCTGCTTAGCCAGAAACTATAAACACTAAACTTAGTTTTGGTAAAAAAAACATGCATGCAGGTACCATTCTAGAATAGATTGTCTCTTCTACTATGTACATGAATTCCATCTGCATTTCCTCACCTCCTTTGGCCTCTGAATTCTCGAAATGTAGCACAAAAGGATAATATCGAATTAGATTTTAACCACCAAACCCTAAACTAGAGACTTGTTCACTAATTATCAAGGAAATGTCGTTTGACTACGCTTCACTTTCAGTCCACATCCGGCAATTTGTGTTCTGGGTGTGACGTCACATTAGACACCACAAGCACAGTTGAGAGGAAAAGTAACCGGGCTTCCTGTGGTGAGAAAAATCTTCGAAAATACACTCTAAAAAATTTTTTTTTTGCACAATCATTAAAATCATTTAAGGGCCATGTCCCCCTGATGTTGTAAAATTTTTAGAAAAAAAGTCAAAAATCGTGTCACTTGCACTTTAAGTTTTGAAAAATACCGGATATCTATTGTACATATATATATAGGGAATGACGGAGATGTTGTGACCAAATAATATACATTTGCAATGTATTCAAACGAAGACAGAATATGCTTTCAATTGTAGACTAGAGTGGGGATGGAAGACAGGTAGCCCGACACTAAGAACGGCTGCAAGGGAGACTAGAGTTTCACAGGCACGTTGGTGGTCCTTAGTTTGGGAATGGAGATTAAAACATAGCAAACATATTTTTGGCCTTTTTAAGTCATTAATCATAATAATAATGATAATTTATTTATATTGCGTAAATCTCAATATAAAATTTTCGAATGTGCATTACAATGGTACTAAAATTAGTATTTAATAATAATTATAACAATAAGCCCTATTAAATGTAATTTGCATATAGCAGGGCTCGAAATTAAGGGAAAAAAGGAGGCGTAATTTTACGCCCAGCTTAAAAAAATTTAGGCGTAATTCTCCAAAATTTAGGCGTAAATGTCAAAGTTTGACAGCTCCGGCTATCTATAGGTCAGTTTTGTCATGCAAAACAACTTGTTTCGCGCGGGAAAATAGTTTACATTACAGGAGCTGTCAAACTTTGACATTTTGCAGTTAAAAGTTCAGACTTCACACGCCAAACGTCGCCGCGTAATTAGTAAACTATGCATTTCAAACTTGAAACAACAGACAAAAAAGTTTCAAATCGTTTTAGAGATTTGGAAATAAGACTTGTCTTCCAATAATTTTTACCTTTGTAAGAGGATCTAGGCGTAAAATTACGCCTAAGTGGAAAACGTTAGGCGTAAAACGAAAAAATCTAGGCGTATTTACGCCCGTATCGGGCGCAATTTCGAGCCCTGTATAGTGCTACTAAGTAATAGATAAACAATGAGCTCACTTTCAGCTCAAGTTTGTAAATCGGATAAAGATCGGACACAAATTTGTTATCTTACTTATCAAACGTCTAGATGTACAGTCATGTTTTCAGTTATTTTCCCGACACAACTTAATTAATATTTAATAATAATTATAACAATAAGGCCTATTAAATGTTAGTGCTACTAAGTATATATACACACATTAATACATTGTACATATACACACATATTAGTTAAAATAACCAAACCTAAAATAGCATTTCAAGTGGGATTAAATCTTTCCTAAATAAAAATATTTTCACTTAAATGTTTTAAAACTATTTACAGATACAGTATGCCTCACTTCCCTAGGTAGACTATTCCATAGTTTAATTAATAGGAGCTGCAGCACTAAAATAACGACAGTTTCACCAAGATCAAGTGACCAATGTTTTACAGTTAGGAAGTTGAAGAAGTAGGTCAGAATTAGATTGAAGTAAGTATTTAAACTTGACACCATTTAATAAAATCACAGTTAAGGTGTTTTATCTCAAGAGTTGTTGAAAACACTCGGGCTGCACCATGTTTTTAAACCTGATAAAACACTTAACAGTGCTTGTTATTATTATATTTAACAATTAATACACCAAATGTTGAATGATCGACTTGAAAAGAATATCATTTTGAACAACAGTACCCTAGTTTATAAGGTTTCATAAAGGGTTACCACGGGTTACCATGCATTAATTACCGTCGTTTGCATCTAAGCATGAACTTGTGAGGCGAAAACATGTTCTTACTGTATCGAACATATTACCTGATTTGTTGACATCAAACTTTTGAAGTTTGAAGGTGAGGATATTTACAATATACACAGTAAACAAATACATCCCTAACTTCAAACCAGGTGTGCCTGGGGACTTCAGAAATCAAGTGGTAGCTAGAGCTGGTTGGAGAATTATTGACACAGGAAGAGAATTGCATTGATTGGGGAGAGAACTACATGTACATGTAGCTGGGGCAGTGACACAAAATGTTTTCTATTTTATGAAAATTAGCTACAATTAATGTATTAAAATGTCCTAATTAACCCTTTCGACCAGCATTGTAGATTCATTTTCTAGTACCTTGCTGGTATATCAGTTTGCCATCTCTTCCTACTGTAATACTTGCACCTGGAATACCTTGCTCCCTCATGAAACCGACAATTGTCCTGTCAAATGGCAGCATTGGGGGAGGGGTTGGTGCGTTCGCAAATGCAGCACCTGAAATAATTCAATTAACTGAAATAAATGTTACCATGCATAGAGCAGTTTAATAGTGGAATACAGGTTCAAAGCTACATGTATGTCAATAGTTAAATATTATTGTTCCTCATCTAGAAGTAATTTAAAGATAGCAAGTCGATAAAGAAATGGAAATGAAAGCTGCAACCATAATTAAATTGAAGTTGCAACAGCTGACGGCACTTAAATAATTGACTTGGACACTATTTACACAGTTAATTCAGGCAAAAATAAGATTTTAAGTCTAATTTTGTTCTAGAAAGTACTCAGCAATAAGCTCAGTTGCACGGCCCTAAGTAATGTTTTTTTAAAGAATCACAAAATTTCCTGGAAAAATGCTGTAGTTTATAACTGGTAATTAAAACTATGGTACAGTGGATTTGGTATACATAGATGTATGATACACACACATGTACATTGTACACACATGTACAGTGCAGTTTGAAAATATTTCAAAAGGGGAAGTGAAATTTCACCAGTCAGAACAAGTGAAATGTTCCCGAAAAGACAATGGAAATGTCACTTGTTCATTTAGGCAGGTGGACTTTCAGTTTCCCTGTTGTAATATTTTCAAACAGTACTGTACGTACCGTATTGTCATGTACATGTAAGTTATAATTTAATGAAGAATGCAATGCCCAATTATTTTACCTGAAAATATGTGATAGTTGTGGTCCATTGTTGCTGGCTGCATGTACAATCATGTATATCACGGGTGAAATCAGTATCTAATGTCACATAATAAGGCTTTAATTAATTCCAAGATCAAGGCTAACATTGGAGAAAAAGTGTATCTTCAGTACATGTACATATAATTATAATCTGATACAAATAATTACCTCTGATAGGTTATTGATGTACTGTGAACGCACCCCAAATTAAGTACATTTTGTACATGTATGCATGTACATTCCAGTCATAACCCTAGCACTCGCTTGTTTCCACTAGCCTCCTCCGCAGGCATCTCTAATTTTTGAAGAAATCAAATTAAAAAAATTGTGAATTGGGTTACCTGTGACTCCGGGAGAGAAGAGTAGGACTGGGGAGGGGAGGAGAGGGAAAAAAGAAGAAAGAGATTTCCTTTCTTTCTTCATTTCTCTCTCTTCTCTCTCGGCTCCAATCTCCCTTTCTTTTCTTCACCTGCCACAGGGAGCCCATAATCTGATTTCTTCAAAAATTATAGATGCCTGCAAAGGTGGCTAATTTGGGGGGAGGGTTGAAAAATGTACAGTAAAATGATGCACAAAAAAGAAAGTAAATAATGTGCTCAAGCTTCAATATTGAAATCTACTGAACTTAATGTTCGAGAAACATCTCAACTACATTGTTGCTGTACATGTATGTTACACTAATTAATATATATCTAACAATTAGACTATAATGAGCTTGAAGTTTCTATTGGCTGATCATTGATGAGGATCAGCATTAAGCTTGGAGTCATTACTACATGTACCAGCCATAGAAACTGAGAGCGAGTTGTCTAGTTGTTTTATAATTATAGAAACCAACTAGTATACATGTAATGTTGTTCAATCTTAAATCGAAACAAGAATTTGTTTTGACATTTTGATGACTTGGCAACCATTGTTTTGCTTTTGAAAACTGGCTTTTTCGCTACTCACTATCTATCACGGAATACATACATGTATGATGTAGTGAGTACGCTAATAGCCAATCAGATTGCAGGATTTGTGATAGAACACTAGTTGGTTTCTACTAATAAAGGAGAGATCAGCAATGCATGGTGGTGAAGATCGAGTGGGCAGCTCAAAACTGTTTTGACATTATGGCAGGAAGAACATGTACATGTACATGCAGTAGACTTAGTACCAACAGTCCCTAAAGGGGCACTCATGCAATCATATTGAAACTTCAAGTTTCTTTTAAAAAAAAATTACAAAAATAACACCCTGAGGTACATGTACATGTAGAAGAGAAATATTTACCATGTGAATGTTCCAATATGCTTTTCTTAAATGTTTTCAATAGAGGATGGTAAAGATTAAAGTGGATTAGAAATGCTTAATAAATTTCTAGAAACTTAATCAATTTCGGTTACAGTGAACCAATTTCAAATAAATGCCATAAATTTATCTTAAAAGCACAATTTTTCATCCACGTGTACTTGAATCTTTACTATCTTTCATCAAAATTGTCTCAGAATTGCTTTCCCAAAGAAAGTCTACCATTTTGGTAGACTGTACATGTGTATGGCAAAGGACATATATGTACATGTATGTACATTATTTGTTTTACATGTAAGGTGGAGCAACTGCAGTCTGAATACAATGCCAATTTATTGCTCTCAACTTTTCATACAAACTTTCTAAAAACCTAGCCCACAAATTTAAAAACACCTAACCAGTTCAAACCCAAATCATTCAGACATAGAATGTGTTTAAATACACCTGAAGTATAATGAAGAATTTAGCCAGGTATCAAGTGATCTATCTAAATAGCAGTCTAGCTGCAGCACTTGGTATTGTACATCTATTCTGCAGTTTAGTCAAATGACATTAATAATAGTTAATACATTAAGTTACAACAAATGTATGACCATTTTTTAAATGTATTTGCATACATGTACTTTTGTGTTGGTGACAGAATGTGTGTGATTATCCAATCACATCCAAGCATGCAGGTCTTCATTTGTGGTTTTGTTTGTTTATTTGATGAGCCACTTGTGTATGTGCATGCTTGCATGGTAATTTGGCACATGCAAGAAAGTATACAAATACATTATTACATTTGCGCGTCACACTTTAATTAATAGCCCAGTTCGCGGTAAATTCCAACATTTTGAAAGGGGTGCAAACATGGTGTGAAATACAGTGTTTGTCTGGGAATTTGATGCCAAATACTTTTCACAAAATCGAATTTCTGAAATCTTCACTGTCTGCAAACTTAAGATACCAGGTAAAAGATTAACTGATCAAAATTTGAGGGATGTAGCTGCGCTGGGAAGCGTGCAATCATGTTTTCAGTTTTCCATACATTTGTCTGTATGTATAAGTTTTCCCGTGGACTATGCCCAGGTGGATACTCCCTAAAAAATTAGGATAGGTGTGTTGCTGAGCCCTTAAAACCATTACCATGTTCCAGACCAAGAAATTGTATTTCTGCAACCTTGTTCCAGACAAAATAGCAAAAAGGTACCCTGTTCCAGGTAAGAAAGAACGAAAACATACCCTGTTCCAGGCAAAATACCCGTATAGCCTATATTTGGAAGTTCCCGGGGGCTACATGTATGACTCGTTATCAGACAAATGTACGTGTATGGAAAACTGAAAACACGATTACACGCTTCCCAGGACAGCTACATCCCTCAAATGTTGATCAGTTAATCTTTTTCCTAGTATCTTAAGTTTACAGACAGTGAATATTTCACAAATTGGATTTAACGGAAATTGTTTGGCATCGGATTCCCATACAAACACTGTATTTCGCGCTATTTCCAACCCTTTCATTCGTTTCAAAATGTCGGAATTAACCGCCAACCTTAAATAATTAAGTTTGTTATGATTACATTTAATGTAAACTCACCCTTTTGCAGGAGCTTTGTTGCCTATATACAAATATGTATATCTTTTCTTTTTCTATGTGCTACTCTATCGCTTTTTGACCCGGTGTTTGAACGTTCTTTTCTCCTCAACTCCAAGTATAAAGATGAAAGTCCAAGCTCCATGAGTACATCAAAAGAATGCTATTCCATCTTAATCGTCAGTAAAAACAGGATTTCACCTTCGTGACTTGTCAATATCGAATACAGTCCTATATACTACATGTAGCTATTACAAGTACACATTATGTGCAAGCTCGATAAATAACTGCTCTTCATGAAGCATGTTACTACGCACCAAAATTCGTTACCAGTTTTCCATACGGGTTCGTTCCACAGGAACCCCACGCGCATCTTAGAGGTAAGTTTTACGAGGAATTCATATATGGCTTCACATGGGTTTGGTATTCATATTGAATATATCGCAACCAAACTTTCTGTGCTGATATCCAAGTAGCATAGAAAGATTGGGAGTTGTGGAAAAATGTTTCTAGAGGTTTCTCAGAGACATGCACCACTGAAAAAAAGGAAGGTTGGAAATTCATTTGCACCATGGCTGACAAAAGATTTAAAACAACTGATGCATGAAAGAGATTTACTTAAAAAGCTAGCTATATTGACTAACAATGTAGATATGTGGAGCACTTCAGTATAAACGAACAACAAAATGAGGTCAATTCCATGATCAAAAACTGCAAGGCGGAATACTACCATAACTATTTTATGGTAAATAAAAGTGATATGGGGAAAACTGAAAAGCACAACCATCTGCCCAACCTGAAAAGATTGATGTTGACGGTGCTGAAATAAATTACCCTTTTCTGGTGAGTAATACTTTTAATAAGCACTTTACTGATATAGGGTCAGTCTTGTCATCCACAATTCCAGAGTCAGCGGATATGAGCTTCCGTGGGTACATAGCCAGCCATATACCTCGTTTGAACTGAAGGAACTCAATGACAATGAAGTAGCGGACCTAAATTCAACATCTAAGCGTGGCCTTGACAAAATTCCAGCTTCTCTTCAAAAAGCTAGTGTCGTACCAACAACCGTTAGATCCCTGACGTATATCTTCAACCAATCAATTAGAAAGGGTATAATCCCTGCCGACTGAAAAAGTGCAAGAGTTTCACCAATTCATAAAGCAGAGTCAAAAACAGATCGCAGTGACTTCTGTTTCTGTTTCTGTGGTAGTATCGTCGTATACCGTTGAGATCCGTGGGGAATCACACCTCGCGCGCTCGGAGGGTTGTCGTACCGAATATTTTATGAACATACTAATGAAGTTGATATCAATCTGGTAAAAAAAAACGACTGCAATCAATGAATTCTCTCGTGGTCTAATGGTTAGAGTTTGTGTTGGTGGTGGGTAAGCCATTGCATTGATTCTTAACCGGCCCGAGTTCGAATCCCGGTTCAGGCGGTACATGTATATTTTTTATACTGAGGATAACGCATAATCGTTCTAAAATTGTGTCGATTCGGATGTTCGTATAAAATTTCCGAGTCTCAAATTATTCATAGCGAACGTGGGTAACAAAGGGAATTTTATGACGCAGTTGGTTGAACGGTACACGACGATACTACCGTTTCTGTATAATACTCGACAGGCTGTTGTACCGGGTAACAATCCCCTTCTATTCACGAGTAGCACAACAGCTTCTTTAACGTCCCCCATTTATGAATAGGAAGTGTTGAGAGACAAGGCCAATGGCTTTTACGTCCCTGCCCAAGGACGCGGTTGGAACCGGATTCGAACTCACGACCTCCCGCATTCCTTACCGGTGCTCTACTACATGAGCTGCTGTACCAACTGAGCTAGCCGGTCGTGTGGCTAGGTAAGACTGAAATCGGTCGAAAGTTATATCTATAAGATTTTAGTGAGGGTTGTGTTTCGTCAATTCTACAACTATTTGGTTGATCATAATCTACTCACAAAATTAAAATTAGGATTTAGGCCACTTCATTCAACTCTTACTGCCCTGCTTGAAGCAACTAGTGGTCTAACTAATGCTGTAATTGTCCTTGACCTTAATAAGGCGTTTGACACCACTGATCATAACATACTATTAGCAAAACTCAGGTTGTATGGGGTTCAATCTAAAGCATACAATTGGTTTAGTGACTACCTAACGGACCGCACCCAAAAATACTAATCAATGGAGTGCTATCAGATAATTGTAAAATCAAATATGGAATTCCTCGGGCTCCATATTGGATCCGTTATTGTTTCTAATTTACATCAATGATCTGCCAAATGGTAGTAATGTAGTGTCAAATCCACATTTGTACATGTATGCAGATGACACTGACGTGCCTTACATTTGCCTCTACTGATCCTAATGAACTGCTCTATACAATGAATCACGACCTCCAACTGAAGAGGTCCACAAATGGCTTAATGCACATAAATTAAACCTTAAACATTGTCAAAACCAAATGTATGTTTATAGCAACAAATCATAAAGTTAAATTGTAGCCCATCTGTAATGGTCCAAGATCGGAGAATAGACAAAGTTTCTATATATTATATACAATTATATATAATAATAATTCAACTATAGTATTATAATTTTATTTATTTATAATAATAATAATAATTTGTGAACTTCTAGTGCACAATAATCCTAAAAACGGTTCTATGGCGCTTTACAATTTATAAGCTTAAAATAACATAAATACCACTTTATGGTTTACAGTTTGTGATAGATAAACCCTATTAATTATTATAAAAATATGAATAATGTAAAATGCTATTAACTTCAGACTAATAGTAGTAGGCAATATCAATTAAAAACTCTTTAAACTAGATTTAAAACTGACTAAATAAATGATAAACTTACTCTAATATGAAGTAGGAATTCATTCCACAGTCTTGATGCAGCGACCGAAAAAGCTCCATAGCTCTTAAGATTGCAAGTAGTAACTTTCAAAAGACACTTAGAGGACGACCTAAGCATACGAACCTGTAAGAATATAAATATCTAACATGATCTCTGATATAAAGAGGAGCGTCAAGGGCACCCAACGAAGTTTTCGGTTAAAAAGCTGTTCGGGAGAGTAAGTTAGCCTAAAACTTTCGGCGTTAAAAAAATTGTCCCTAGAAAATTGTTTTCTAAAATACTGGCTAGAAAATTTGTTTTCAATCCCTAGAAAATTATAGAAGAAAAGGGAGACTAAAAGGTTTTCCCTAAAATATATATTCGTACGTCCCAATTCGTCTGATCAATAGAGTCAGAACGATCCGGGAAAAAAACACATTGGTTGGAATGAAAAAAACACACCACATATTATCACAAATCATTTAGTGAAGCGGCCACCTAAAGTTTTCGAGAACACATTTTCATTCCCTAAGAAATTCTGACATCTAAAATCCAAAAGAATAAACCTTTAGGTCATCTAAAGAATTGCCTAAAGGAAAAAAGAACCCCTAAAAAATTCGTACCTCCACAAAACTTTGCAACATGAAGTTACTTGGGCTAGAAAATTCTTGTATATGTTCTAGACTACTAACAAATTCGTAAGCCGGGAATATTTTGCCATAGACATAGTATTTTCCGTTGACGCGATTTCCACCTAGAAAATCCGAACAGCTAATTAGCTTTCTAGAATACGTCAAAAGACATAGTAGGCGCCTTAAAATGGTTAGATGAGCTGCATACAACTGGTTTCAAACGAATTTCAAAAAGTACTCGTTGGGTGCCCTTGGAGCTGATTTTTAAGTGCTTTATGCGTAAGAAGTAATATTTTAAAAATAGTTTTTTATTCTACTGGCAGCGCAGTGAAGTTGCTTAAGCACTGGGGTAATATGGTCATATTTGTGCAATTTCTGAATAAGATCTTTGGGCAGGCCATATAGTAGTGAATTGCAATTATCTAATTTACATGTGACAGAAGCATGACTGTACTAGTTAATGTCTGATGTCAGACTGCTTTGCTGAGGGTCCAGAACGACATTTTAAGAGCCATAGACCAACATCGATCGGTGGCCTTGGTGTTACTGGACCTTTCATCGGCTTTTGACGCCGTTGATCATGAAATTATTCTTGGGGTCTGACTGCCTGCTTTGGAATAACAGGGCGTGCTCTAGCGTGGATTCGTTCATACATGCTTGGTCGTAAGCATTATGTGTGTATCCGAGGAGAAACGTCAACACCTGTTCATCTGCTATATGGGGTGCCTCATGGGTCGGTCCTAAGACCGTTACTTTATCTTATGTACACTTCTCCTTTGGGTGACCTCATTAGAAGCCATGATATGATGTGCCATTTTTACGCAGACGACACTCAAATTTACCTCTCGTTTGACTCTCAAGCACCGGAATCTTTAGTTGCAGCCAAGATCGAAGCTTGTATCAATGACATTACCACCTGGATGTCTTTGAATAATTTAAAACTGAACACTGATAAAACTGAACTACTAATAATAGGATCTCAGTTTCGACCTAAAATCCAACTTCCGCCTCTTAATATTGGCAATGCATGATCTTATTATTTCTTCAGTCTAAGTCTGCTCGAAATATCGGCGTAGTATTTGATGATTCTTTGAATTTGGAATCCCAAGTGGCTTCTATTTACAAGGCTTCATTCTTTCACATTCGTAACATTGCACGTATTAGGAACTACTTATCTGCTGAGAATACCAAGACGCTAGTACATGCATTTATTACTTGTAAGCTTGATCACTGTAATTATCTCCTTTATGGCCTTCCGCAAACTCTTGTTCAGAAACTTCAATTAGTTCAAAACTGTGCTGCCCGATTAATCATGCGTAAGAGGAAACTAATATACTCATAGAACTTCATGATCATTGGCTTCCTGTAACTCAACGCATTATGTTTAAGATTGTGCTACTTACTTTTAAGGCACTCAACGCGCTTGCACCGATTTATCTTAGCAATTTGTTAGAAAAATATGTGCCCACCAGACACCTACGTTCCAAAAGCAAATTTCTTCTAAAAATTCCCAGTGGTAAAACAACAAAAACATATGGCGACAGAGCTTTCTCTGTGGCAGCGCCCAGGTTGTTGAACACGTTACCAGATCACATCAAACTCTCACCATCATTGAACATTTTAAAATCTCGTCTTAAGACATTTTTGTTTCAACAGGCCTATGCTTGATATTTAGTTTTCGAACATGTTTAGTCTAAATCATGTTCAACTTAGATGCTTGGTTTTTATAATATTTAGTCTCTTGTCATATTTAACTTATTATTTAGTTTGTAATTCTTTGTGAAACGCCTTTGAATTTTAGAAAAGTGCGCTATATAAGTTTAGATTATTATTATTATTATTATTATTATCTCGATGTTATCCTCAGATAGGTACTTTCTAATTATGGCAATGTTTCTGATGTGAAACAAATGAAGATTTGCAGATAGCAGCAACCTGTCGTTCAAATGTCAAGCTATTATCATATACAAAACCAAGGTTTCTGCAATTATTATGAAACCGGAAAAATTCTCACATGTCTTACTGTTGGGGAACAGTACTCGAGGAGGAGTGGTACTATTATAGAATTGACCCTGTAATGTTCCGGTAATGGTGTGAAGAATTCCTCAACGTCCACCCCATTGTCTAGCTAGGCGATGTGCGTGGCCGTCGAGATTGTTAAACCACATAGGTATATGCTGATGTATGTAGCCTGGGGTAAAATTTTAGATATCAATTCTAAGTCAAGTGAATAGTAGAATGGTAAAATATATTTTGAATGCTGTGCCGCTGAGTTAAGGAAGTTTTAATATCCAAAATGCTAATTACATGACATCAGGGGAGGCGTTAATTGTTATACAAAATGTTTTGTTAGAATTAAACTTTTTTTTTCAAATTATCAGTGTTATACCCATGGTTGAAATAAAACGATGTTAGAAATTTGTTTTCCTATATCAGCAGAAACGCCCATTCACAACCACCAAGAAGTGATTGCAGATACCTCCCCTGACGTCATGTAATTAGCATTTTGGATATTAAAACCTCCTTAACTCAGCGGCACAGCATTCAAAGCAAAATATAGTTTACCATTCTACTATTCACTTGATTAAGAATTGATTTCTAAAATAAAAAGTATTGCTCATAGGCACTTTAAGGACGCGGCTGGGATTCGAACCCCCGACCTCCCGCACTCTAGACCGTGCTCTACCCTGACTGAGCTAACCCGCAGTCAGGCGGTGATTAAGACAGGACCAGATTTATGCAAGCAGATTAAAGCAGTCCCAGTGGTCAGAACTATTAGATGACATTAAAGTTCTTTGGATGTCATGTGAAAACACACATTAAACACGCATTATAAAAGGATTTGTCCCTCTACTTTAATTTCACAATTTTGAACTCGTAATTTGCAATTCAAATTGCCGAGCGGTGAAGAAATTTAGCCAGTGTTCAGTTCTCTACTGTTAGAATGCCAGATTTTTAAGTTTAAAATTAAATGGAAGCCACAAAAAAATTATCAGACGGAGGATGTGGTTGTTCATTAATATCTGCCATTGGTAGTTATGTACTAGATAAAGAATGAGCGGACCATCTTTATGGGACTTACAAACCGAGCTGAACGCGAGAGTTTGTAAATCCCATAAAGATCGGACGCGAATTTGTCCTTAAAGTGCCCCTAAACCCTTTTGTATTTTTTATATATATGAAACTTTTAAAGGCTTTGAGTACTTCTGCGAAGAAATCTTTGGCTTACAGAGAATACTCTATGTTCTATGCTTGTTTGAAATGGTGAAAATGTGACCTTTCCTGACCCATGACCATGTAAGAAAAAGACTGGGTCGATTCCTTATCTTACGTCATCCAATTAATTCGACTTTGCAATAACTTGAATAAATATTTAGCATTTTGTCTAAAATAACTGTTTTCTTTACTAAAACTGCTCACAGACTGTGTATATTCTCTATATATCGATGCTGTTGTGATAGAAAGGCACCATGGACAATAATGCATTAATGAGGTGACGTAAGATAAGGAATCGACCCAGTCTTTTTCTTACACGGTAATGGGTCAGGAGAGGTCACATTTTCACCATTTCAAACAAGCATAGAACATAGAGTATTCTCTGTAAGCCAAAAATTTCTTCGCAGAAGTAATCAAAGCCTTTCAAAGTTTCATATATATAAAAATTGCAAAAGGGTTTAGGGGCACTTTAAAGGAAGATCGACTCGCTTGCTTGTAAAACAATATTTTCACTCGCAAATCAAGGAATCTGGTAGCATTTTGCGAGAATTAATTTAGAGCCCTCATGTAGGTGTCTTGGTTACAGTACATTAATTATCGTCAGTATATCGCACTTATCAAACGTCTAAATGTAGAGAGTCATGTTTTCAGTTATTTTGGCGATACGACTTATTTTGGCCGAGAAAATGGAAGAAAAGGTTTATGTAAATCAGGACGAAATCTCTAGTAGAATTAAAGACTGGTGTTTTATTAAATTCCTTTGTTTTTGCTTCATGGATTATTAATGAGTTTGATGAGACTGTTTACAAACTCCGTAGCCTTTACTCTGAAGTAAAACATTTGTGTTTGATTTGTGTTTGATTACAAATTCAGCTGAGCTGCTATACAAGTAGCCGTGAAAGCCAAAACCTAATCTACTTACATCAATAATAAAACTATTGTACTTTAAAAAA
Organism: Actinernus sp. WN-2022; assembly: GCA_030867875.1. NCBI lineage: Eukaryota > Metazoa > Cnidaria > Anthozoa > Actiniaria > Actinernidae > Actinernus > Actinernus sp. WN-2022. The sequence continues at coordinate 67,808,529 of JAOWCC010000577.1, read as the reverse complement.
TTATATACTACTACTTAAAATATTGTAATAATAGAGATAATATTATATAAACGGATGATTTAAAAGTTACGGATACGGTGTTTAAAAACAATTATTAAGGGCAGCCTTGAAGGAAAGTAAGGAGGGGAATTTGTTTACGCCATTGGGCAGTTGATTCCACAATTGCGCTCCGCTGTATGTGAAGCTCGTTTTTGATACTCACGATTTGGGCATGGCATGAAATAGTTATTTTCACTTACGCTCATTAGGCCATATGTAGTAGTTCGGGAACGCTTCGTAAACATATCTGTCGGATAATTGGGACACATTCCATGATGAACTTTGTACACCATGGTAGAAATATGTTTTTTTCGTCGCGTTTGTAAATCGTCCCAATTAAGCTCTTGACGAAGAGAGTGAGACCGAACGCCATATGAAGACTTCATAATAACCATAGCAGCTCTGTTCTGCAGGTTTTGTAACTTGCTAGACAGAGTTGTGCCGACGTTATTCCATACAGGACTACAGTAATCAAAATGGCACTGTATATACTAGGGATTTATAGACCGTATTAAGAGTATCGACATTGACGAAAGGTCTCACCCTCTTAATCATTCCTATGCCAGATGACACTTTTTTACAGATGTTGTCTGTGCGGTTAGACCAGGAGAGCCTGTCGTCGATTTCGACTCCCAGATATTTCGAGTTAGGCACACTTTTTAGTTGTGAACCCCCAATTTTAACGGCTGGTATCAAGTTAGGATCCTTGTGACGTTGAGAATTTGTGATGATCATGAATTCGCTTTTCACCGTATTTAGGTTTAACTTGTTTGCAATAAACCACTCGTTCATTTTATTATTGAGGTCATCGTTAATCTTGGATTCGATATATGTGGCGTCTCTCCCGGGTACACACAGACTAGTGTCGTGGGCATACATTTTTCATTTGGAGTAAAGTGTCGTATTATTTAGGTCATTTATGTAAATTAGAAAGAACAAGGGCCCAACGATGGACCCTGTGGTACGACACTGGTCAGCAGCCCATCTTTCGATGAGGTATCGCCAATCACACAGACCTGTCGTCTTTTCAAAAGATAATATTCGAACCAGCTGACGACTTCGTTATTAAAACAATAAAGTCTAGCTTTTTCAAGAGAATTTCGTAATCAACTGTGTCGAATGCTTTCTTTATGTCAAGAAAGACAACACAATTAGCGAGGCCTTTGTCCGTGTTAATTAACCAATCATTGGTTACGTCTAGAAGAGCTGTGACGGTGGAGTGCTTGTTTGAAATGAGGTACTGGTAAACCTGGTCGTAGACAATTCTTTCTAGAACTTTTGATACAACGGTAAAACGGAAATTGGCCTGTAATGCGCCTTTTGCAGCTAGGCATTCACGTGATTGTACAGGATTTTACAGGATTGTACTGGATGGGAAAAATATTTAACTTCATTTATTTAGAAGCCTTGTACGAGATCGGTATTGTTATTAGCAAAACCTGTTTATAAATGCTATTTTTCACCTCCAATCGTTTGTCTAAAACAGCGTTTTTAAAAATGGCTTGCTATCCAGCATCCATGGCAACTTCTTTCCCATGGAGATTACGGGCTCATTCATTCGTTAACGAAGTATTATATCAGCACGTGACTGTTAGCTGCAAAAGGCCTATTGTTGCAGTCTGATTTACTGCCAGATTTAAATATCGGTGTTACGCCGGCCCTTTTCCAGTCGTCTGGGAACATACCAGTTTCAAACGATTAATTGGATAAAAACATCAAGGATGGAGCCAAGACTGCACTCCACATACGAAGCAATAAAATAATAGCAAACAGATACAAATGAAGAATACACTCAGAGATTATGTTATGGGGCATAATTGAACCTTACAAGTTGAAAAAATATTTGAATAACGGGGATAATTCAAATAATAGAAGATGATCAACTGCTTTCCATGTGCAGAAGAGATGGCGACCTCTCTACTGTTTATATCTGCATTGTACTGAGAACCAAATCATTGTGAGTGTGTTACGAACTTGGCATAGTAGTATATTCGTTCCTAAACAAGTTATAACCCCAAACATTGGCATTCTTACTAATTTGTGACGTGCTGTTCCCAGAAAACCACGAAAAAGTATGTTGTCTGTTAAACTACCATATGGTTCGAGTACAGGCTGCGCGCGCAGCCTCTAGTTAACAATTAAAAAGTCTATTAGATTTCAGTTGACCTCTTTCATATAATGACTACCTCATAAACATACGATTTTTCGAACAATAAGTCCTCATTGTCGAATAACCATTCGGAAATACCGTCTAAACACCAGAAGTGACAACTGAGACAGTGTTCGGATCAGGCAGTTGATTAATAACTTACACAAAATAATATTTCCGCTAATATATCATACAAAAATACCTATTGGCCCACAGACATGATCACTACCATATTTGCCGCAATTCGGGACAGTCCCTCATGTTTGTTACTTGTTCTACGTCACGCATGCATAAAGTTTAGTTTCATTTCCGCGTAGTCCTCTATCACGGCCGTTTGTTGCAAAGATAAGCGGAAGAACATTTTATTCGACTTCGATCGATGTCATGTCCCGCGCTTTCGTTTCCGTGTGTTTCCCTTATCACGGTATTTTGGTTGCAAAGATAATGGCTCTATCAATTCCAAACCTACCCATCCCTCCTGGCATTTGTCGGGCATTTAACATTTTTGAATCAGAGCATTTCAAATGCCCCAGCGTGGGATCAGCTAAGCGATTCAAATGCCCCACCTTGGGGTTTTGGAACGAGTATAAATATCAAGTTAAGTCTCCATGGTTTATAGTGAAAAAGTACTTATTATAGTCTCTTTTCTTTTCTTTTTAACTAAACTTTACCAAACTTGATCAGTGTACTTAATTGATCAATCATTAAAGTGCACATAAGCCCAAATTAGTTGTATTTGATATCGATTGTACATGAAGTGGATAGTCCAACGGTAGAATATTTGGGTATTGCCTCCACGAGATATAGCTTTTGTATTTTCTGTCCCGCAAACCGAGCACAACATTGACAGCAAGTCCATCATATATAATCACACACAATTCAGGGTTCAGATCTGTAATGATATCGATATTAATCAGTTATTAAAGATGCTATGTGCTCAAAATTTGCACATAGCCAGATTAATCCAACTCAGTAGTTTTGTGTTTTCTGTCCGGCAAACCGAGCCCAACATTGACAGCAAGTCCATCATATATAAAGGACATAAAAGTTTATATTTCCAATATGCTAATGATGATGTCATCACCGACATTTGCTGAATTTCTTTGTGCTCGTCAAATCACTTTGATAAGCTTCAAATATAACTTAGAATTTAAAAATAGGTAATTTTTCTCTATCAGTATGCTTTTGTATAATAAGTGATGTCGGTGATGACATCACATCATTAGCATATTGGAAATATCAATCTTTATATATATCTCGTAGACGTAACAACCAAATCAAGAAATATTCTACCGTTGGACTATTTACTTCATATCCAATCGATATCAAGTATAACTAATTTGGGCTTATGTGCACTTTAAAAAAATTCTGTTTCGGTTTCCATGGAAACAAAATAACGTGACCATGTGGCGGCCATTTTGAATTTTACCTTCAAGTCGACTGAGCACTTACACAAACATGGACATTTTTCAAATAAATTGCGTATTCAAGTTGTAATAATCAATATCTTTATAAAATACATCCAATTGGAAAAAAGGAAAACACATTGCAAAACATGTAATTCTACAAAGGGAAATATGTTTTTAACTCTACTTTTTATTCAGTTACATGTATATTTATTACACTTGAATACTCAATTCGAGTTTGTAAATCCGATGGTCTCTTGGTATATATCATGCCCCTACACCATCCAACACTACTGAGTTAATGCATACCTGGGTCACAGTCTCGTCAACTACTATCAGAAATTCCTTCCAGATGTGAGGACACTACCGAATGAAGCCCTAAATTACTTGACCCACCGTCTGGACAAAACAATGCGAGGAAGCAAGGAAACAAATAAGTTGTTGCTGGGAAATATAGTGTTAACGCATTATGACCATAGCCTGCCCATCAAGCTTCAATGTGATGCATCAGCATTTGAATTGGGAGTTGTGCTTTCGCACGTTTTTTTCTAACGGCGATGAGAAGCCAGTAGGTTTTGGCTCTAGATCATTGTCAAGCTAAGAGAGAAATTACTCACAAATTGAACCGGAGGCGTTGTCTTTAATCTTTTGAGTTCGATGATTCCACCGATACATCTACGGGAGAAGATTTACAATAGTGACGGTTCATCAACCGCTGGTGACCATCCTGCGTCCCACTGCTGCTTCAGTGGCAGCTGCTCGTTTGCAAAGCTGGGCTATCATCCTGTCTCCTTAAACCAGCTACGAGATTGAATACAAGAAAGGGACCTTGCATGCAACTACTGATGCCTTATCGACACTTCCACAGAAGGAGCAGAAGCAGAGATATATCATTTCTCTTAGATGGATGAGCTTCCCATAAGCTGCAAGGAAATCAGAGAACCAACGCACTAAGACCTAGTTCTTGCAGGGGTTTATGGCATGGTATTGGCCTACCCAACGACAATTGAAAAATCCTAACCTTTAGAAAGTGCAGTACAAAAACAATAGAAGTATAGTATCACGATTCACTGATCACTTTGTTTACTTTTGAGACGCCAATATAACATGGTATTGCGTCTCAGAATACCAGCCTCTGATTGGCTCTTGCGCGAGCCCCTTGCAGTTACATGGGTTCCAGGTCAAGGTCAAAAGTCGTTTGTTCAACAGCAAGATTTCTACAATTTCACCTTCAAAACACTGTAAATTACAAGATAAGCATCATTCAATCCTAAAGCCTAAGGTTGGCATTGTAGTTTCCGTCAGAAATCTAACACTCTTATTCGCTAAAAGTACAATTTTCATAATTTTTGAAGAGATTTCAAAACACGTCGCGAAAGTTTTCGCCACTCAAGCCGTGAAACCGTTGCCATAGATATACTAGGCGCCTTTTGAGAAATGAAATTACGATCAGAATAAGTTTGGTGCTTCATTCTCTTCTTTCTTTTAACAATTCCCGACTTAACTGTTGAATCGCGATACAAAACTAATTGAGATTTTGAGACGCGATACCGAATTATATTGCCGGCGTTGGAAGAAAATATATTGCGCGACTCCGCCCAATACGGAATATATTTTCTCCCAACTGGCCGGCAATATAATTCGGTATCGCGTCTCAAAATCTCAATTAGTTTATAGTATTATGGGTGCAATCAGAATACAGGTCTCGAGAGGCACGGTGGGCACAAACGACCATAAAAACGGCATCAGCTCTATATTTTAAAAAGTTTTCAATGCAGACGATTGACTTTTGGTAGAAGGATGTAGAATCGCAAAAGGAATATAACCTGATTTTTTTTAAGCTATGTTACTACCATCGTGACGTCACAATGACGTCATTTATCCATTTGTAATACGTTTCTTGCAACTGTTCATTTTCTCTAAAAACGAAATGTCGTATATTGTTAAAATCTACTCGTGATGAGAATGAATGAATGAATCAAACACTTTCATCTTACCCTCCTTGTACACTGTCTTCTCTCACAGTGGGCCCGTTTTGCATTTTTCGTAGGACATAATGAAGTGGTTGTATTGGAGGGCAAAACGTAACTGTAATGTAAACGCACTTCTTGTATGACACCTGTTTTGAAATGAAATCCAATCGATTGCCGATCTTTCTAAAACTGCAATTTTGAAAATTGCTTGCCATCTAGTAAAGCCTATCCCACGGGATCACGGGCTCAATGCATTCATCATTGAAGTGCTATATCAGCAGGTTACTGTTTTCTGTAAAAGGCCTATTACAGCTTCACGCATGGCACAAGTTACCTCAAAATCGATCACTAAAAACGAGCCAAAAATATATAAACTAGCACACCTTGCTTAATTCCCTGTCAAATTTAACTAAATTTTCGTATGTTAATATTAAAATGAAATAACGTCTTTAGGATCAAACACGTTTGTATATTGACGTTAGTGTGACGTCATAACGAACGACTCCTTTTAAGGTCAAATTCTGCGTTACCTATACGTTTGAAATAAAGCATGTTATCACAACAACATAAATATGTGTTTTTGATTGCCGCAATTTTAAAGTCTCTACGATAAATATTTGCTGAGTTATTAAGAAATGAAGTTTCCTGTGACGTCACATTTTATGACGTCTTGGGTCAGATATCAGGCATGCTTTCTAAATTGAAGAAACATAAAAAGAACCATATTGCGGCTATTCAGTGTACAGTAAGTACAGTTCCTCTTTAAAACCCGAAAAATACTTCAAAAGTTATTTTTAAATGACGTTTTCAAAAATATATGACGTCATAATGACGTTTCCTCTTTTTCACTGTGAATTTTAAAGTATTTCCTCTCAAAAATAGAAAATTCTGAAAACATACGGTTGTAGGTACCGATTTACTCTTTTGATTGCTAGATTGTCGTAAACAAATATTTTAAACTCTAAAAGATGAATGAAGAAGTTATTTTGTAAATGGTTCTGTATTGAATATTTCCCGCCAAATTTGCGCGGGAAAATTACCAAAATTCAAAGTTTAATAACTTTTCTCCCTCTTAACCAATCGATTCGTGATTCCCACTAGAGCAGTCGCACTAGTTCCAGCTCCTGCACTTCCTAACTTTTCACTGTTGTCGAAGCTTCTTGGCAGGACTATAAAAGAAGTCTACAAGTCGTCTAACCAGCTGAATAGTATTTCTACGAGGGAATTTGGGATTCAAAACTCAACGCATTCGTTATATCTGGGTGATCACTCAACACTTTTGGACATGTTTTTCTAAACTTCTCCCAAGCTCGAGCACTCCGTAACGGTTTACCTGTTTTTACACGCAGAGTGGAACCTCGCCATCAAATCGGACAAACCAACGAACATTTGCAGTTCAACGGGCCTTGCGCGCGCTCGGAAAAAGTCTTAAAATGGGACCCGTGCGCGCGCCCAAGGAAACTTTCGACCTGGTTAAAAAGATGATTGTACTAATCCTAGCAATCTTGTTCACAAGGGAAATGATGTTGCAAATTCATGCACGCCGGACCACATCAGCCACTTTACCAAACAAATATGCACACCTTAAGAACGTCGTCTTACCTTACATGTGGAACAGCACCACAGGAGCACCTGTTGTCCTAAAAAAAATTCACTTCAAGTCGAGTGCTTTATTATTCAAATCATAGTGCGAGTCATGGACTCCGCTTAGATAAGACACTAGATATCTGCATATTCGGAGACATCGAACAGAATCCAGGGCCAGAAAAAGTGCCGACACATATCACGGGTTCAAATTCAAACAGCACTGAAAACAGAAATCTTACAAAACTGCCATGTATCAATCTCTCCCCAAAGAGACTCCGGATTTGCCACTGGAACATACGGTCACTTAATTACGAGAAATTCGATGAAATAAAACTACTGCTGTGTAATCCTGAAACTCACCTGGACATCCTCATTATTACTGAAACATGGCTGAATCCATCTCATTTTGACAGTGAGTACAACATTCCCAAATACCGAATCGAACGTAAGGATAGAGTAGACAGGCCTGGAGGAGGCGTTCTAGCATTTATTTCAGATCAAATAACCTACACACGGGCCCTAAAGCATGAGTCCAACGAGATCGAGCTTCTTTGCCTTGAAGTCCTTCCCTACAAGTCGAACTGTCCACTACTCCTTGCTGGGGTTTACCGCCCACCAGACACTACCAAGGCCCACGACGAACAGCTTGAAGTCATTGTTGAACATCTTTACTCTCGTAACAAAGAAACGCTTCTCCTTGGAGACTTCAACTTGGACACTTTGGTAAATAACAAGGGGTATCGAAAGCACCGCTTAATCAAAGCTCTATCCAGTATGGGTTTCACACAATTAATCAACGAACCTACTCGTCCGCAAAGCAAAACGTGTCTGGACCACGTCTACTCTACCCATCCACATCATATTGTCACAACCAAAGTCTGCAATATCGGCCTTTCTGACCACCTACCAGTTTGTGTTGTTCGTCAGTACAACAAACATCAATGTAGTAAAAGGAACTCTCATCTTGTCATCTCTTACCGGAATTGCAAGAACATTAACGTGGAGGCCTTCCAGAAAGATTTAGAACATATCCCATGGAACGTCCTCGATACCTTTGATGACCCTGATGACGCCCTAGACTACTTTAACCAAGCTTTTTTGAACGTTGCAGACTGTCATGCTCCGCGAGTACAGAAACGTGTCAGACACAAATGTCAACCCCCTTGGATGACCGATGAAATTCGCACCAAGATCTTCACCCGCAACAATCTGTTGAGAAAGGCAAGAAATTCAAACGACCCCATTCACTGGAAGGAGTACAAAGAATCCCGTAACGCCGCATTCAGAGCTCAGCGAGACGCTAAAAGACGGTACTTCTTCGATGCTTTTGAAAACAGTTCCACCTCAAAAGAATTCTGGAAACATCTTAAAAACGTGACTGCATATGCGAAGAAACCTCCAGTATCAAAGATCAAAATCGACAGTGACATCACTATAGTGACCCAGCCACCATAGCTAACGCCTTCAACGATTTTTTTGTATCTGTTGCATCTACTTACAGATCTTCGGACACTAAGAACATATGGAATGATCTTGAGAAATTGAAAGCCTTCGTCAAATCTAAACTGCCTGCAGACAACGTCTCTGTTGACATCCCGAAAATATCACCTGAATTCATGGTTAAGCACCTCAGTAAACTCGATGTGAACAAAGCAACAGGTTTTGATGAAATTAGCGCTAAGCTGTTGCGAGCTGCAGCCCCGACCATAGCAGCGTCCCTGGCTAAGATAATGAACATGGCCATACGTACAGGAAAATTCCCCTTACCTTGGAAACTGGCCAGAGTTAGTCCAGTGTTCAAAGCCGGCGATCCTTTAAATGTAAACAACTATCGACCAATAAGTATCCTACCCATAATCTCCAAGATACTTGAAAGACACGTTCACACTTGTTTATATGCATACCTCACAGAGTATCATCTTCTCAGCACACACCAATCAGGATTTAGACTATTTCACTCGTGCGAAACTGCCCTAATCAAATTAGTTGACGACCTACTCATGAACATGGACAATGGACTCATATCTGGACTGACTCTGATTGATTATAGAAAGGCATTTGATCTTGTTGACCATGATATTCTTCTCAAAAAGTTGGCAATTTATGGTCTCTCGAAGTCAACTCTTGCTTGGTTCAGTTCATACCTTACCGATAGAACACAGAAAGTTGCTATTCAGGGACAGCTGTCATCCTCTCTACCCGTGAATTCAGGAGTCCCACAAGGGTCAATACTAGGTCCTCTTCTGTTCATTGTCTTCATCAACGACCTTCCACTTCACGTTTCCAACAGCAGCGTGGAAGTCTATGCTGATGACACTACTCAGTTAGCAACAGGTCCAAACTTAGAGAAGGTTCAAGCCACTCTAACGGTTGAGTTGAAGCCAATAACAAAGTGGGCCAGTGAGAATAAAATGGTTCTCAACTGTAACAAAACCAAATCAATGATAATTTGCAGCAAACCGAAATGGCGTAAGCTAGAGAAGGAAAACAAAAACCTGGTTGTAGCCGTCAACGACAATACTACAATTGAATCAGTTACAAACACAAAATTACTTGGAATCTATCTCGATACTAGCCATTCTTGGGACACCCAAATCGAGTACGTTAAGGGCAAGATCTCCAAGAGACTCGGCCTCCTCAGAAGAATAAAACAGTTTCTAACACCAAAAGCAAGAATATTATACTACAGCACACTCGTCCAGCCCATCATGGACTATGGATCAACAATTTGGGGAACAACGTCTCAAGCGAATTGTGAAGTTATGGTCCGCCTACAGAAAAGAGCAGCTCGGATAATTTTAGATGCACCATGGGATACCCCTTCTTCAACGCTTTTTACGGTCTTGAACATAATTCCTTTCCCTGAACGAGTAAAACGCCTCAAACTAATGCTGTTGTATAAGACCCTCAATGGTAAAACGCCTGAATACGTCCGAAATAAATTCAAATTGCTGAAAGACACACACTCGGTTAATACAAGGAACGCTGCCCACAACTTTATGCTTCCAAAGGTTAAGCAAACCTTTGGCAAGAAAACTTTCAGTTTTAGCGCTGCTTCTCTATGGAACAAACTACCAACTGAACTAAAACAAGCAACCTCAAGAGATTCATTCTCCTTCAAGTTGAACGCATACTATGCAGGTTAACCTCACTGCTTCCAATGATTATTGTAATTCGAAACTGTCTTTATTAGTGCTTAGTTGTTACTGTTATTAATCATCTATGTTATTTATTTTATTTATGTTGAGGGCCACGTGTATATTATCTGTACGATATTAAGTGCTACCCTCGATAAATAAAGCAATATTATTATTATTATTATTATTATTATTATTTTGTAAATGGTTCTGTATTGAATATTTGTTGACATGATGGGAAATCGAAATCGATATCAAATTTACTGATGTTAAAGGTAATTGAAAACATCGAGAAACCTATTATAAATGGATACATGACGTAACTGTGACGTCATCAAGATGTCTACAGTAGTTCAAAGCATCGTATTTTGTTTAGGTCATCGGTCTTCATCCTCTCACAAAAAATCAAACTTCTACGTTGGAAACTTTTGAAAATATAGCAAAATTATCGATTTTAGGGTCATTTGTGCCAAGCGTGCAGTGGTTCACCCAGGTCATTCTCCCTCTCTTACCGAAATGGAAAGTACGTGTATACCTCCCTTTGGTGTAATAATTATCCAACAGCACGGTCACATTGACGTTAAAATTGTGTTTTGGTCTATCTGGGCTGAACAATTGTGCAATAAACCAGGAACACTTTCGCTCCGTGTGAACTTCAAGATCGAAAATAAGAGATATTTATCGAAAATGGAAACAAACAGAAACATACGTTACTCATGCACATCCCAACTCGTCTGTACTCCATGTAAGTTGGACCCCACGAATACACCCGAGGTGTGAATTTTGTAACTTTAACTAAGTGAAGTTAACTATGGCATCACATATTACATCCAGTATCCTAAAACCGAGTCCCCACAATAAATCCCAGTTCACACTTCGCACAAGAAAAGCGAACAATAAGTTCAAGTTCAAGTTTTATTTCACACTATTTACAGAATATACAATAAAGGAATACAAAATAACAATACTAGTAATTAATACAACGCTTTCGAGTTGGTCTCTTTCCAATCAACTAACAACTAACTGAAGTACGTGTGACAACATCGTCTCATTAATTATGCCCCACTAATGCAATTAAATTTGTTAGACTGCCAGTTAATTACTAAATATTTATTAGGCCACTTCAGTCAATGAATTTCAAAACCCAAACTAAAAGGCTACTATTTTGAAACAATTAGGAAATCTGGTTGGAAAATAATAGTGCCATCTTGCTTTTTGACATTTTTATTGACACAGTTTCGATCATTTCCGTAAACGTTTCTATGATCTGGTAATGATGTACATTTATTAATAACAGCACTCTTTTAACAAGGAGTCTTTAGCGCATAAGTTTCATTGATGAAACTTGATTTGAAAGCAAATCATTTTCAATACTTCTCACATATCATCGGGGTTACAATGAAAGATTGTTAATTAGCTCTCTCCAAACAGTTAAACAGTTCTGACAAGTTTTTATCACCAAAATATTAATATATTTAGAGAGTTCAAATTTTCTTCGGTGTTTCTCACTTAACAGTTGTCTTTCTTGCTTAGGCGGAACTGTATTGTAGAATTCAATAAGTTGAATTCAGTTCACTGCACGTTCTAGTTCATTGATCAAAGTCCCTAAATGGCTTACTCTGTAGAATTCACATGTTAAAGAGGCACTGTCAAACCCCAAATGATAAACATTGTCATTTGACGAAAAACAAACGTAACTGTTACATTAGCGTAGTATGCTTTCTAGGAGAACTGGGGAAATTTTGAAACAATTTTGCTGGAGGATGGCAAAGATTCGAATGCATGAAAAAAATACTACTTTTTAGAAAAAAATTGAGCAACTTGAAATCAATCGTTTCACGGTAACCGAAATCAAGTTTGAGGAAAAAGCATTGTTATTATACGGCAAACACTACTTACGGTCAAATCGCGTGTTGTGATTGGTTGTTGGACGGTTAAGATCCCCCCGAAATGCCCACGTGCATTATGAAATATTGTTAATGCCCTGTAAACATAAACGAGCAAAACGTAGCTTGAAATATCTCTAATTGGGTCAAAACTTTGTAAGATAGCAAAATGAGCGATGAAGAACATTCCGAGAGTGCGTTTCATTATCCAGATGATGTAGAAGTGGAAGAAAATAATGCGAATTTCGATGCTAACCAAGCAGAAGCTAGCGGCGGTCAGAAAAAAATAGCCAGGAAGAAATTGAAACCTTTTTAAATGACCAAAAAAGCCAAAACACCGCATGAAAGACAGCAAATGACCTAAACACCTTCCAGAGATACCTGGCCTCGATAAAGAAAAGACACGAACAAATACTATACATGTACTTACCGGCAAACGAGCTTGACCACTTGCTGTCGAAGTATTTTTAAAGATATCCGTAAAGTGAACGTCGAGGAGTACGAGGCCGGCACCCTGTCAGGTTTCCAAAGAAGTATCCAGAGATTCCTTTCGGATGGAAATTTACTGTTCGATATTCTCTGTGACAAAGAATTCGAGAAGTCGCGCAAAGTTATTCTTGCAAGCAAGAATCCTCTCGGATAAAAATTCCCCAAGGCCAGTCAATATCCTTTGGAATAATGTCTTCGAAAAGTCACGTCCATGTTTTGCCGTAAAACGATAATATCTTGTATACACTGCCCACGGCAGTCCCTCTCCAGGTACATCTCAGCCAACAACAGCCAAGCTAGTTTTGCTGTCTGGAAAACATTGACAGTATCTCAGGATGCCACTTACAGATTTTCCAGTGATAGCCAGTTACAAATTGTTCAAGGTTCGCAAAACAGGTGACGAGTGTTGATCGAGAAATTATCGATGAAGACTGATTTCAGTTTGACAATTTTGATCGTCCATTCGCCCACAACGCTTTTCTTTAGAATAACTTATTCCGTTTCTATTCATCAACAAAAGAAGCAGTGCTGTCTTCTGAAATTAAATTTAGTTCTAATCATACGGATAAATTCTTCGAAATAAAGTTGATTTTAGCCTTAGATTAGAACCTTCCACGATTGTTTTCATTTTGTGGTTTGAGTCGTGAAACGAAACTCAAAAGGGCGGAAAACTACAATCAAGACGCGCGCGTGCCAACCGCATGCAACATATTAACTTCCGGCTTTATATTTTTGTTTTCCAACTGAAAAAGTGCCATATAATAAACATTTTATTAACCTCGTTCGCTCGGTCTTTACGGGAAATATCAAACCTCGGTCCGTACTGTCAACACCTCCGTCTCGTATTTTCCCGTAAAGACCTCGCTCTCGATTAATAAGAAGTTAGTAATCCATTCTTATCTTTGCCATACTCTATCGAAAAAAAATATCAGCACATGGAAATGATATTTCTCTCCCTATCAGAGTGTTATTTTTATAGTTTTGTTTTAAATAAACTTGAAGGTTTAATTCGATTCACAGTGGCCCTTTCAGTAACATCAGAAGTCCATTGACTTCTGGTAACATCTATAAACAAATAAAACTTGAAAAATCAAAGCATGTGTTATCTACATGAGAACATCGTATTAAGAACACTGTACAACCATAGTTAATAGAGTGGAATGGTTATGAAACCCGGCAAACTTCAAAGGGGCTAACAAAGGCGCTGCGAATTATGTTGGAAGGAGGTAAGACAAAAGATTGTGCACGGTCATAGTTCATTAGCATCCCCTGAACGACTGAACTCACGCGTTTCTATTGGCTGATTGATTAACATATTAGCATTTATATTATGTTTTGTGCACGGTAATGGTTGAAAAAAGCTAACAAAGACATATAACAAAGAAGGTCGCTGGGTTTCATAACCATTCCACTCTATTAACTATGGTACAACGAAACATTGTGTAATTAATGCTTATATTTTTTATTAACGTTCGGAACGGCAAATAGAGTAAATAAGAAAAAATATGAATAATTCTCAAAACTCGTTAATTATTCATTAGATTTTCAGTCAATCAGGCGACTGTCACGGTGTATGGGCTGTGATGAACTATTTCAAACGCGAATTGTAGTGTTTTATCAGAGGTTACAAATACTGGGAAAACAAATGAAGCCCGACAGGCGTAGCCTCGAAGGTTTTTTTCTTGTTTTCGAGATATCTGGAATCCCGTGATGAAAGAAGAACAATGAGTGTTTAAAATGTCTTCTCATGCGAATGGCTATTAAACGGAAAATTGACATCCGCTTCTTTTCAAACATCATTAGCAAGTATTGTTTACCGTTTGACTGTATCTAATTATTCCATAGTTGCGTGGCTAATTATTCTTTCTTTGCTGGCAATGAATTCACCTAGCGTACTCAGTAGAGTAGTGGTCAAGAGTTAGTGCAAACAGTCCGAAGGGTCGAGGTTAGAACTCCAGTGGAGGCACACTTTTTCTTTCTATGTTGTTCTAAAGTTACTTCTTAGCTGCAAACAAGTATCTAAGTAGTTAGTGGTTCACGAATATGATTATTAAGAAATATTAATAGTGATCACTAAAAATTGGAAATTGCATCAAATACTAGTTCACTTGGCACTGGTGTGAACAACTAAAAGTCGATTAACATATGCTAACCACCGTGGGGAGCGAGTAGCAGCTGACGTTTCAAGCGCTAGCCCTTGGAAAGAACTGGTGTTTCGTTGGACGTCAAGATGCATCCACCTGACGAAGCTTCGAACAGCGGTTTCAAGACCCATGCATGTGACAGGTACCAAATACAGTCCCTCCATTGGATGAATATCTCATGAATTATTAATGAGTTTAAGAAACGCCGATGAAACACTGGTTACAAACTCACTATACAGTGTTTCAAATTTCCAACCGTAGTGACAGATATGTCTTAATTTACATATTCGTGACACTGATGGTATGACTATACAAGGAGAAGTTAAGGAAAAGATGAAAATAATCAACGGCGTAGTGAGCCTGTCTCGAACCATGAACCTCGTAACCTCCCCCAACTTCTAGTCCACTGCTTTTTCCACTACACTATCAGACACGTTTGTTGAAATGATGAAGAGAAAATAACAATGACAACCTTGGAATCAATAATAGTACTTCCCATAATGACTCAGTAATACAGGTATTGTCATTCGTACGAGAAGCCATTTCAGTTCGTGTTTGTTCAGGAGTTCCAAAATTCGAAAACAGTAAATCTCTCGGGCCGGATTCATTGTTTTCTCGGTGTAATAGTATACGTACGTGTGGAGTTCCTGATCAAACACTGTTTGAAATGTCACTTCTAACTCGGCTGAACAGCATTATGACTGAAACCTAACTGACGTTTTAGCTCTTGACGAAACGACACCATTCTAAAAGAAAATAGCAGAGGATTAAGACACGAATTGATCACAAGGCACATTGGAACCCCGGCATTCCAAATAATGTTTTTATTTACCCAAGTCATGTATTTATGATGACTATCAAGGGTAACGCCATACCCCACAAGTAATGGAACTACAAAAAAGGATGTGTTACTTAAGACAACAGCGGCTACCTTTCTAGCAAGTTTTCCTTCTCTCTGAAGTCCAGCATGGTGTGCTGTTTTTCTAGCATTATAATACATGTGAATGTAGAGAAGAAACGATATGAGGTACACAAGAACTCCAAAACCTCCAAAATATGGAAATATATCAACACCATGATGCGGTGATGATGGTATACACATGGTAGTTGTACCGTATGACAAACTCTCTGACGTATAAGGTAATATAGCACATGTAATGACCAAACACCAGATAAAGACAGTACATAGCCTGGCGAGCCTTGAAGTCACACGCCGGTTTGGCTTCATACAATGAACAACTGCTAGATATCTCTCAGTAGTAACTATAAGCGACAAACCTGCACTTGCAAACTGTCCTATAAGATACAAAGGGCCTAAAACGTAACAGAATGTTTTTAATATAGAATAGTAGCCTATGTAAGTCATATATATTCTTGTTAAGACAATGGTTAGAATAGACACTGAGGAAGAAATGTCAGCAACTGACATTGTCGAAATAAGGAATTGAGCAACTTGTTCTCTTAACTGTCTACTTCTTGTTGTTGTTATGATAACAATTAAGTTAAGAAATATTGATATAATAGCAAATGGAATAATTCCTTTAAGAACATCATTATTTACTCCCCAGCACCTGTTCTTGTATATCAAAGAAAAAGCGCCACTGATAGCACATGTGTCCAAACATTCTGGCCACATACTATTCATTGTCCCATGTTTTTCAACTATTTTGCAAATTCCATAAAATCCTTCAAGCTTTTTGTAAAGACGTGAATTTAATTTCACCTCAATGTAGTGACACCAACCTCTCTGTTTTACTTGAACCTCATTTTGGGTAAAGTTCCATCTGTGATAGTTTAAGGTGTCATACTCGTAGTGATTCCTGATGAACGAACAGAAAACTTCAAAGAAACGCCAACGAAACACAACAGCAGGTCCGAAAATAACTCCCCTTAAGATAACTAGTCTCGGTAGGTTTAGGATGTGTTGGTCTGGAATCCACTGCATGTTATTCTGGACGTCGAGAACAGTCAAGGTTGGTAACTGATTGATGACGTCAGTTGTGTCCCAGAACATCAGGTCGTTATGACTAAGGTTTCTGTGTGAACATTAATTTGAAAAATAGTTCCTGGTAAATATATGAGATTTCAGTTAGTTTCTAATCACTAATCAGTACAGGTATTAATTAATTAATTAATTAATGGTATTAATCCGAATTATTAGAATTCAGGCCATTGATTTTGTCTGGCCGATCAATTGTTCCCGATAAGTGCCATTTTTTTATCAAATGATTAGTTTAGGTAATACTTACAGGTGCTGTAGATTCCTGAGACCAGAAAATCCATGCTGTGAGATGTTCCTAAGGCGACCACTTGCAAGAGACCTTACAACGAATAATGCGAATTTAATCAGCAGGACGTAGAATGTACATGTATACTGTTCCTACAGTTTTCCTACTAACACTCATTGCACTATAATAACTAACGAAAACAATGAACTGGAGATCATTCAGCCACATGTAAGTCCTTGGATCGGAAAGAATGTGGTATTATATACAACTGATTCAAATTCATTGATCAGTAAGAAAAAGCGACGAAACTGTCTCTCGCTAATCGATTCTTATGGCGTATGAATTACGTCTAATTTCGCTATATGAAATCAACGTACTTCGTATCAAGACAAGATGTTTCCAATCAATAATTATTTGCGTGTGTTTTTTTCGAACCCTTATAAGGTATGTTTCAAACAAATGTATTTCATACGGTCGAGTTAGCGGAGCGCGTAAATCCTTTTTCCGACTAATTTATGTACACACGATAAAGGGGAAGGGTAGATTAAATTTCTCAACTGTAAACCTAACCCTATTCCTGCTACGGGAGCTATGATCAGTTTTTTTAAACCATCGCATCTTCGACTATTCAACGAAAATGATATGTCTACAATCCTGGTCTTTGGCACACCACACTAACCAAAAGTTCACAACTGAAACACTACTGCTCATTAGTACTCATTAATTGCCTATATTCGAACACTATTTTATCCCCCAGCCCAAACAAATAAACAATGGAGGGATACTATGACATAACAAGTGACCTCACTAATAGTAAATCAATTGGGGGAGGGGACAAAAAAGTATGTCGTATAAATTATTCATAAATGGCTGAATGTACCAAGACTTTTAACCAGGATTGTAGGTAGTTCGGATATAAGACGTAGGTTTACACTTGTATGCAAATCGCTATTGTTCTAAACCAAATAATAAGCCATTTATTGGCTTGCTTTGTAGTCATTAGAACATGATTGATATTTAATTCATAGAGAGTATTACTCGCGGACTCGCTCGTTCGCGATATCATATGAAAACCTCGTGAATAAAAACGATATCAGGCTCTTAACATGTCATAATTTGTTTCTTATACATTTAAAGTGAATACAATAACAAAATTAAGCATAACACAATTTATTTCTAAAAGCAATAGTACAGTTAAGTGATATCGTATCACTTCACTGATATGGTTTTTATTCACGGCTTTATCACACGGATATCAACCCCAAATGCGTAATAAATACTATTATTTATCAACCTTACATCGATCCAGATATAACATCAAATACTGAGTCCAACAAATAATAATTTGTACTCACAAGTAAACTAGGTTCGTGTAATTTAGGAAGATGTCGTCAGGTAGAAACGTAGATCCAGGCGAGGAAACGAAACTACAGGGATTTGGAAAGAATGATAGATAGCAAATGTCGGTAATACTGTTGAAATATTTACAGTTGTAAAATTCCGTTGTACATGCCAAAGTTGTTAACCAATCTTCAAAGCCACACTCGATCAATAAAAAGTTGAAATACGTATCAAGGTCTCGATAAAGGTTCAAAATGGAAAAGTTTCGAAAATGCGTTTTTTCGCCAATTCTAAATCTAAAAGCCCTAATCTAGCATCACAAATAAACTCAAACTCAAAAAAAATATTTAAAGCCTTGAAAATGCGACTTCCTGATTTCCAGCTAAAATAGGCGCGAAAAATGATTGACAGCTTCTGTCATTCACCGGGAATGTTATTTCATTCTCGCTGTGATTTTCTGCGCTGCTTTTCGTTCGTAACGATTTCCTACGTTTATAATGCAATGCCCAAAAGTGTAAAAGTAGATCTTCCTTGGTGCCGTATTAAAAAAATGAGAAGAAAAAAACACAGCACAATTTAGTTTGCAATAATTTAGTTTGTAAGTAAATTTGGAAGCGGGTGTAAAGTTCTCAGGACAAACAATGGCTGGAGTGATTATACTCAAGTTCCAAGAAGTTAGAATCATCGAAGACTGAAAGTCCACAAAGAATGAAGCAATAAAGTTTTGTTATCCTCAATCGGCAAAAAAGTTAAAGAGAATTCAATGCAGGAAGCTAAGGTTTACCGGTTTTGTTTCAGCGCGATGAAAATGTTTAGAATGACATAAACAGTCTGCCGTGATCGAGTTGCGCTTTATTGGTTTTCCCTGAATGATATTAATTGTTTGCTTACCGTGGTGCCGGCTATGGTGCCATTTTTCCGTACTCCTAAAAGAGTGTTTCTTCTTGAAATTAAGCTGGAATCGACACTATAGCTAACTAGTTTCTGTAGAAGTATCGAGCATCGGTGAACTGTATAGCTTTCTCTGTTCTGCGGCTCGTTTGAACTTTGTAATCGGCCGAGACTGAACACAACATGAATTGCTCTCATTGGCAAATGTTAATGAGATTACCCTTGGGGGTGGGACTTCTTAGCCAACCGTGAAATGAATCGAAAACCTTTATCGGGCTGTTTCTCGGCTCTTTTTACCGTCCAAAAACAGAATTGTTTGATGTCCAGCCTTTTAGCGTTTTGTCCAATTTTCCTAAATTTTTAACGAGTCGTAGAAAACAGCTGTTTCTCAAATACTTTGTCGGGGAATTTTGAAACATTTTTTTCGTTCAGGTTTTATGACCTGGTTTGTATCAAAATGGGATGAAAAACTACTTTTTCAACTTTGAAAAGGGATAAAATCTGTAATAAGCAATATATCAAAAAGGCCCGACACAGTTTTTGAGTCAATTTAGTTGGGATTCGAAAGGGTTAATTAAGAAAATAATTGTTTCAAAGCCTGAAGGGCTGAACTCCTTCTGGCATAAGGAGTCATTTCGCGTAGAAATATATACAACATCTACGCTTTTAACTTTTGCTCGAAACGGATTAAATATATACTTTCTTCAATTGAAGACCTTTAAAACGGTATATAGTACGTCTATGTCGCTTTAATTCCGACGTTGCAATTGAGCGTTTTTCCGAAATGACACGTCGAACCTTTATCGAAACCTTAACAAACAAAATACGTATTAACAAACGAATGGTATAAGTGCGAAATGGGCCTTTTGCAGCTGGGCATTCACGTGATTGTACACTCATTATCAGAAATGAACAACAGTATGGCGTCCAAGCATGCTCACTACGTACTTTATTGAGCATTTCAAAATGGCGTCAGGGCTTGAATTTGACTGGAAAAGTAATAAAATGTTTTCTTTTTGTACCTTTTGTATCCTGTATCCAAGTTCCGAGCATCTGTAATCAACTTTCTGGACATAACCAACACTTCGAATTATAAGAGAACTCAACATCAATCGTATTCGCGGTTCCCAGGTGCTTTTAATTTTGCCTCTTTGACACCTTACATCTTCCAGTAAATTAGCGAAAATATGCAAAGTATGCCTCGGCTTAAAGTTTGTGGTGTAGGTTTGAGTACACGTTTCCACCTTCCGAGTATCGGTATCTGCACTTCTAGAAATGAGCTGCATTTCTTTCGTATTCTTGACCACACCAGTGATAAATTCGCAGTTACCACGAGGATTAAATAGTCTCAATATAGAGCATTCAGGTATCTTCATCGGTTAAGCCAGGTAAAGGCCCAATATCATAGGTTTCTTCACTTTTCCAACTCTTTCACGCTTTGTTTTCTTTCTTCATTGTCCGCCATCTTGAATGTTAGTAAGGAATGCATGCCCCAGTCACAAATAGAGCTAAGAAGGGTAGTGACAGTATTTATAGAAAGACTTCTGGGTAATCCACAGCTATATTGGTCTGTCTGTCCGCGAAATTTTTTTTGGGGTCATAATTTCAAAAAACGGTTCAATTGAGTGAATATGTCTGATATTCCACTTCTCTCTTCTATTTTCCAAATAAAATTGGGAATAGAAAAGCCATCAATGAAATACGCATCTCATAAGCTGTTACTAATATGCTAGAAGCGCGCCCGCGCGACGTTTCCGCTGACTGTCGATTATTTCTGATAATGGGATTGTACTGGATGGCAAAACATATCTGACTTCATTTATTTAGAGGCCTTGTACGAGATCGGTATTGTTATTAGCAAAACCTGTTTGTAAATGCTATTTTTTACCTCCAATCGATTGTCGATCTTTCTAAAACAGCGACGTTTTTAAAAATGGCTTGCTATCCAGCATCCATGGCAACGTCTTTCCCATGGGGATTACGAGCTCATTCATTCGTTAACGAAGTATTATATCAGCACGTGACTGTTACCTGCAAAAGGCCTATTGAAATTCATGCACAATGTGTTAGAAAGCCACTCATTACATTAAGCGTTAGCATCTGAACAGGCTATCTTGGTGTGTGTGTTGGGGGGAATTGCATAAAATCTCTCACAGCGCGCATTTAATCACAGGGTTTGTAGATTTTCAGTGTTTTCTTCCTTGATATTATTAGTCGTTCCTAGGAAAGAAAGCATGAAAATAAGCGAACGATTTGTTTTGGAGAATTTAGCTTTTCCATTCGATTCAACTCAACGAAGCGATTTCAGACCTATCCCCTTTCTATTTTGACGAGGTGCTGCAGCGAGCCAACACTATGCAAAATTTAAAAAGTATCCTCATGGAGCCACAAGCTTCTGAATCTAATCGGCAGACTTTCTTAATGGAAACGAGCGCCGTAAGTTATGACAACCGCGTGGTTCGCTCTATTTAAGTAAGTTATTTTCACACTTGTCCCAAAAAATCCAGCAGTAAGAACTAATCACATACATGTATTAAGACATCATTCTTATTTGCCAGGAATGCAAGGCAAGGATCTGCTCAAAACTCGTTGAAATACGCTGCTTGAATTACAGTACCTCCTCAGCTCGTTCCGTAACACGCACGCCGAAGACTCCGTGTTGTTTTATAGATCGTTTTAATCACAGCACAGGGACCGTTTGTATTAAATTTTATAGGATCACAGTTGTAGTGTATTACCGCTGACCAAATGTACAGAAGGGGGAACCGTGTACGGGGCAATAAAGATGGTGATTTAGTTCAATCTGAGGTTATTGTTATTAATGGCAAAGGGGAACGACTTCTAGGAAGAGATACAGCCACACAATTAGGAGTGCTTAAGCTGGGTGTTGATGTGCTGAGTGTCAAGGGTGAAAGAAAGATCATGGAGGAGTACAAAGAAGTCTTTGAAGGTGTTGTTAAGCTTAAAGACTATCAGATTAAGTTGCATGTAGACTCAAATGTGACCCCTGTAGCACAATCAGCGAGGCGCATATACCGTTTAGTCTTAGGGACAAAGTGGAACAAAAGTTTGATGAACTAATAGAGTTGGACATAATAGAACTTGTTGAAGGACACCATGGGTGAGTCCAGTAGTTGTTGTCCCCAAAGCTAATGATGAGATCCGCTTATGTGTTGACATGAGGCGAGCAAATAATACAATACAATACAATACAATACAATACAATATTCTTTATTTACAGAGGGAAGACACATTTACCTTACATAGTTATCTAACATGCGGCCCTCTATGTTACAAATAAAACGTAATGGAAAGGAAAGGAAGTATGGGAAAAAATTAACGCACGGGCTACGACATTACAAGATATAATGAGTAATTGGAATCAATGTAAAGAGAATTAATATGAAATAAAATCAAAAACAAAATATACTTACTAGAACACTGCGCAATGGAAGGGGCTATGCCCTGGACGCGGCGCCAGAAATGCAGCAGCAGTGAAGCAAGGAGCGACAGTTATAGCAGAGGAGCTCCTCTAGATGGTTAACAGAGGAGATGTGTGGAAGAAAAACGTTACGAAGCTTATACTTAAGAGAAGCCAGCCTGGTAGACAGAGTATTAGAAGAGAGCGTAGTAGTAGATGTTGCAAGCTGCTTGAAGTCAGGATCCAAGGAATTGAAAAGAATAGCAGCGCTATAAGCCAGAGTGCGCTTGCCAGAATTACTGCGAGGGTAAGGTAAGGCGAGGTTATGCAGCTAATGAAGCTATTGTGAGAGAAAGACAACCAATACCAACGGTAGATGAGGTACTCCACAGTTTGAATCAGAGTACAGTATTTAGCAAACTTGATTTAAAGTGGGGTTACCACCAAATTGAATTAGAACCAGCTTCACGTGGCATTACAACCTTCGTAACCCACTGTGGGTTGTACAGATACAAACGCTTATGTTTGGCATAAATGCTGCCCCTGAAATCTATCAGCATGTGATTCAGCAGACACTGCAAAATTGTAAGGGTGCAGCCAACATATCAGATGACATCATCATTCATGCTAGGAATGTCGAGGAGCATGATTAAATTCTGGAGCGAGTCATGCAAAGTCTAAAGGGGGAGCTCGGGTGGCGAAATGGTTAAGCGCTTCGCCTCTCATCTCTGTGGCCCAGGTTCGAATCCCGGACGCGGCGCCATATGTGAGTTGAGTTTGTTGGTATCTCGCCCTTGCTCCGAGGGTTTTTCTCCGAGTTCTCCGGTTTTCCTCCCTCCGCAAAAGCCAACACGCTAAATTCCAATTCGATCTGTGGATTAGCCGGGACCTGGCTTTGATCAGCCCCCATGGTTGTTTCAGGTCTCGTAAGAAATTTAGAGTTTAAAGGAAAAGAACTTGACATTGAATAAGGATAAGTGTCAGTTGTACATGAGTAGTATGAGAGGGACCGAATTACCCCCATTTTTGGTGCGCTCTCATTAATTCAATGACGTCACGGTTCTATTGTCTTGTACTCATGAATAAAGTGTGGCGCCCTCATGAATAAAATGCGGCGCTATGCTAATTTTTAAGGCGCTCATGAATAAAATGCGGCGCTCTCATGAATAAAATGCGGCGCGCTCATGAATATCTATTGTTCCTTTGGATGAGGTCACCGATCTATTCGGGCATGTTTGGGCAAAGCCTATTGTTTGGAGCAGCTATAAAACCAGGAGCAATCGGCCCTGAATCCATGAAAAATAAATAAACATTACTCGCAATATCTAAACCCCTTTGTAGCGTAAATAGTAAGAACAAACTACTCGTGATAGGCTCTAAACTGTCTTTATTATTTCCCTTTACAGTTAATAACTCATAAGATAATTGTATATAAAATCCACTGTGAGAAATGTTGCTATTGTCCTTAGGGATTAACGATAACTGAAGAGCCTATTGTTTGGAGGAAAACTATTGTGATGCAAATTATTCTCTAAAACTGAAGTATAATTACCATACGAATATAAACAAACCACCAGATAATTAAACAAAGTTTATTCAATCTCAAAAACACCAATTTTAAAAACAGTTCGTTTTCCCTATCCTCGCGGAGTTGATAACTTTTTTATTTCTCAGTTCTTGGGTTGATATAATGTACCGTGTTACAAGATTACACTGATTTATGTTTCATTGATTTTTTTTCTTGTTGACAAATGCTACAGACAGTTGTGTTTTTACCGAGGAGAGGAAAATTAATGACCAAGGTAGTCTAGTCTAAAAACTATACTTCAGCTATCATTTTCTAGTCTAGTCTAGAATTTTTTAACCTAGGTAGTCTAGTCTAAAATGTCGTTCTAGACTACAAATATCTAGTCTAGAAACTAACAACACTCACAAGCACTGAACGCCCGCCGCCCGTCAACGCCTACCTCCTCCTCCTCCCTCCTACTCCTCCCTTCTCCTCCTCCTTCCTCATCCTCCCTCCTCCTCCTCCCTCCTCCTCCTCCCCTCCTCCTCCTCCTCCTCCTCCCTCCCTCCTCCTCCTCCTCCTCCTCCTCCCTCCTCCTCCTCCTCCTCCTCCTCCCGCCTCCACCTCCTCCTCCTCCTCCTCCTCCTCCGCCTCCCACCTCCTCCTCCTCCCTCACCGCTACCCCAAAGCTCAAAACAAACTATGATTTGTTTTCTTGTTGACAAATTAAATGCTGCTTACTGATTGCTTATATTAAAACGATGACAAGAGGAAGAATATTTTGAAAGACATTTATTAATAGAAATCGACTTAATAAAACTTATTTCTAAAAGGTACAAATGTATTATTCATCGCGGAATCACTCTGTTCCGGAATAGGTTGTTTTTGGAATTGTTTATTCAACAAGAATTTTCGGTGGTGAATTGCAGCCTCGGTCGCTTCTTGCCATCCATAATCTTCCGTGTTCATCAAGTTTTGTTTTGTTTCCAAGATTTTTTGGAAATCAGGATCTTTTCTTAAGCTGTGAATCCATTTCATATCTTCGAACAACACTTCTCTTAGGTCGTTTCTATAGGTAGGAACCAAAGCGTTGCTGGCTTTGATTTCAGCAACTTCATGACTATCTCCATCGTGTTCATACTTTTGAACCAACGCTTCCCAATCTTCCTCGTGCCGTTCTTTAGCTTCGTTACGAATTCTTTCCCAAACATCCTCTTCTCCGTCATAACTATTCTCAGTAGAGTCCGTGCTCTCCTGAGAATCAGAGCTTTGATAAGAATCTTCAGTCATTTCATCATCTGAGTTGGACCGATTAGCAGCCATCGTTTATATCTTTACTCTTCAAGGATCGGGAGTATAATGTCAGACCCTTAAAAGTTTCTAACTTTATAGAAAACAAATTGGCGTGGTCACTACGTTTAACAAATATCGATTAGCTGATTTAGCTAAGGTCTCTCAGTTAGATCAACATTATAAGTAGGATTCCTCACCAACATATTTTCCATTAATAACAACTGGATTTACATTCCTCGACAAAAACCTTCTTTTTTTGAAGTTTTGCTTCTTGTAAATATGATTTTCGTTCTTGAGTTGATAACCTATGGACTTGTTCCAAGTGGTTGGATAATTTAACAAGATACTTTGATCCACAATTAGGTACAGGGCAGTTTTTCAAAGTCCGATTTTCCATGTTTACTCGTTGAAAGTTAGTATCAAATAGCACAAATCTACTTGATCGTCCCTTTTGTCGCCTTTCATCCCTCTTTTTTTCGTTTTGAAATTAAAATAAAGAGGCATAAAAAAAGCGGAACAAAAGGGACGAAAGGGATAAACGGAGATAACTATATCTGAATGTGAACACGTCTCTTGTCAGTAGTCCCTTTCGTCCCGTTTGTCCCTTTTGTCCCGCTTTTTTTTTCGTTTTGGAATATAAAACGATAAAAAAAAGAAAAAAAAAAGCGGGACAAAAGGGACGAAAGGGAGGAGGAGGAGGTGGAGGAGGAGGAGGAGGAGGAGGAGAAGGAGGAGGAGGGAGGGAGGAGGAGGAGGAGGAGGAGGAAGGAGGAGGAGGAGGAGGAGGAGGAGGGCGGAGGAGGAGGGAGGAGGAGGAGGTGGAGGAGGAGGAGGAGGAGAAGGAGGAGGAGGGAGGGAGGAGGAGGAGGAGGAGGAGGGAGGGGGAGGAGGAGGAGGAGGGCGGAGTAGGAGGGAGGAGGAGGGAGGAGGAGGAGGGAGGAGGAGGAGGGAGGAGGAGGAGGGGGGAGGGGGAGGTAGGCGTTGACGGGCGGCGGGCGTTCAGTGCTTGTGAGTGTTGTTAGTTTCTAGACTAGATATTTGTAGTCTAGAACGACATTTTAGACTAGACTACCTAGGTTAAAAATGTCTAGACTAGACTAGAAAATGATAGCTGAAGTATAGTTTTTAGACTAGACTACCTTGGTCATTAATTTTCCTCTCCTCGGTAAAAACACAACTGTCTGTAGCATTTGTCAACAAGAAAAAAAATCAATGAAACATAAATCAGTGTAATCTTGTAACACGGTACATTATATCAACCCAAGAACTGAGAAATAAAAAAGTTATCAACTCCGCGAGGATAGTGAAAACGAACTGTTTTTAAAATTGGTATTTTTGAGATTGAATAAACTTTGTTTAATTATCTGGTGGTTTGTTTATATTCGTATGGTAATTATACTTCAGTTTTAGAGAATAATTTGCATCACAATAGTTTTCCTCCAAACAATAGGCTCTTCAGTTATCGTTAATCCCTAAGGACAATAGCAACATTTCTCACAGTGGATTTTGTATACAATTATCTTATGAGTTATTAACTGTAAAGAGAAATAATAAAGACAGTTTAGAGCCTATCACGAGTAGTTTGTTTTTACTATTTACGCTACAAAGGGGTTTAGATATTGCGAGGAATGTTTATTTATTTTTCATGGATTCAGGGCCGATTGCTCCTGGTTTTATAGCTGCTCCAAACAATAGGCTTTGCCCAAACATGCCCGAATAGATCGGTGACCTCATCCAAAGGAACAATAGATATTCATGAGTGGGCCGCATTTTATTCATGAGAGCGCCGCATTTTATTCATGAGCGCCTTAAAAATTAGCACAGCGCCGCATTTTATTTATGAGGGCGCCACACTTTATTCATGAGTCCAAGACAATAGAACCGTGACGTCATTGAATTAATGAGAGCGCACCAAAAAATTAACATAGCGCACCAAAAAAGGGGGTAATTCGGTCCCTCTCATACTACTTACATGACCCAGTTGAAGTTCATGGGGTTATTACTGTCAGAGAGAGGTATTGGACCCACAGAGAAATTTTCATTGATCTAGACAAATCTTGAAGTACTTAGCTGTGTATATCTAAATAGAAGTGATTGTTCAAGGTTTCTTGTAAGGAATATTGCAAGTACTGTTCTATGGAATACGTTGGTGACGTAACGCGCGCGCTTAATAACGTCACAATAGAGTGTGGCTGCTTGCAAGGTTGTGCAAAGAAACATCGCAATGAGAATGCGCTCGGAGACGGTTTTGTACGCTCCGGCCTCTATCGGTTCGCCTTCTAAAATGCATGGACAAGGATGCCTGTGAGGATTAGGTGAGCAAGGCTACTTAGGGAACGCTGGGTTCAACTCTATCGGAGCTCATTTCATTTAGATTTACAGCTGGACCGCCCTAGGGCGCTGATGTTTTTGTACTCTATTTCAGACGAAGAAGTACTGAAGGTGAGGAATTTTGTGCTTATATAACCACATGAAGATTTTGTGGCTGAATTATAATATAACTAAAGGTTGGATGAGAAAATTGAGTACCGAATGTCTTAGTGCCTGTTTGCGATGGTTTATGGTGCGCTATGTAGACGCCTTAAAACCGGTTTTTCCCGTAAAAATATAAGTGATACCGCCTCCCGGTTAGCTCAGTGGTTAAGCTCCGGTATGTCGAGCGGGAGGTCGCTGATTCAAACCCCGGCCGGACCAACACTGAGGGTCTTAAAATAACTGAGTAGAAGGTGCTGCCTTTACATAATACAGTAAACGGTTAGACCTTCACGTCTTCCCGGATAAGGACGTAAATCCGTAGGACTAGTGTCCCCAATTAGCTGCAAAGCTAAATACATTGACACTTAAATAACGTCATGCACTTACTACTTACGACGGGAGAACAAACACGCAGGATAAAAACACGTCGTATAGTGAAAATTAAATGCCTCAAATACTTTATTTTGGTCTCACCTACATAGAGTATAGTGAATTCCATTTGGTCTCTCGATCACCTATTAGTTCTGTATCGTAATCTGAACATTTGCCGCTATTTGTTCGAGTTAGCGGTTAATAAAAATTAAGTGTCGTTCGAACACTCAGTGTCAACTTCAAATCAACGTTTGCAGTATTATTTATCATTTCATCTGGGTAGAAATGCACTCGTCAATAAAACTAACACTTTAGAATGTTTTATTTTTTGTTTCAGTCACAACTCGAACTGCGGGTCGAAACGCACTCTTCAATAGCACCAACACTTGAGAATGTTTTATGTTCGCTTCATTCAGAACTCGAACGACAGGTCGAAATGTACTCGTCAATAAAACTAAGAGTTTAAAAAGGTTTTGTTTTCGTTTCATTCAGAACTCGAACGGCAGGTCGAAATGCACTCGTCAATAAAACACTTTAGAATGTTTTGTTTTTGCTTCATTCGGAACTGAAAAGACGGGTCGAAACGCACTCGTCAATAACACTAACACTTGCGAATGTTTTATTTTCGCTTTATTCAACACTCAAACGGCGGGTCGAAACGCCGTCACACTTTAGAATGTTTTATTTCGCTTCATTCAGAACTCAAACAGCGGGTCGAATAGACTTTATCAAAGTCCTTCTTAGCTCTCGCTTCGATTCTCGCGCTCGCTTTTTGACCCAGTAATCGCTTACCCTGAGTGACTCAGCGAGTTCGACTTGGAGCAAGTCTACGGGTCGAAATGCACTCGTCAATAAAACTAACATTTTATAATGTTTTATTTACGCTTCATTCAGAACTCGAACGGCGTGTCGAAATACACTCGTCAATAAAACTCACACTTTAGAATGTTTTATTTTCGTTTCATTCAGAACTCGAACGGCGGGTCGAAACGCACTCGTCAATAAAACACTTTAGAATGTTTTGTTTTTGCTTCGTTCAGAACTCGAACGGCAGGTCGAAATGCACTCGTCATTAAAACTAACAGTTTAGAATGTTTCCAGGTTTCTCAACCATACATGTAACTGAACCGTTGCGCCAACTCACGAAGAAGGGTGTACCATTTGAGTTTGGCAAAGAGCAGGAGGAATCCTTTGAGGAACTGAAGAGAATATTACCATGTGCTGAGAGATTGGGTTACTTTAACAAAGACCCAAAGACCCGAGTCATCACCGACGCGAGTGCAGTGGGCTTGGGTGCAATTTTGGCTCAAGAACAAGAAGGAGAATACAGAATAATCAGTTTTAGTATATACCAACTCAACAACCTCCTAAGAACGCGCAATTTCATTGGTTCGCAAACAGTAGATATTAAACAATAGCTACCTCCGAAACATGGGCTATTCATCCAGCAACAGAATGGCCGCTGAAAACTCGCGTTTTGCGATAATTTCAGAGGAAGGAACATATTCGAGAAATTGAAAAACAAGCAGTACCAGATAACACAAAAAAAGCTACTAAATACGGGTTGAAGGTGTTTCAAGGTAAAAAAAAAAAACATTATAGGCCACGAAAAACACGACTTAAAATATAAAAAGCTAAGGTATTGGCTTGTTTTGTCTGAAGTTGCAACTGTTTTTTGCACTTTTGACACAAATAATTTTGTATTTTTAGAGTGGTTTTCACAGCAAGATGAGTTTTCAACAAGTATTGTAGACATGGAAGTAGACAAGCTGAACAAATGTCTGAGAAAGTTTTACTTGTCGGCGAGAAAGAAGGACCATAGTTACTATAACAAGGCAACGCTTACCTCGATACGGGCGGCCATTGAGCGCTTTCTCCAAAATGACAACAATAAGCCGTTCTCGATTATCAGCAGGCCAGAGTTTACAGAAGCGAATAAAGCCTTGAATTCCTTCTTGAAGAATTTAAGCAAGTCTGGACAAATTCGTCCTACACAACACAAGCCACCATTGACGAAGGAAGCGATAACAAAGTTGTACAACGCAGGCGAGCTTATCGACTGCACGTCCATTGATCCGGCGAAGCTACAACAAACAGCGTGGTTCTTCGTTACATTTTATTTTGGCCGCCGTGGACGAGAAAACCAGAGACAGCTGAATCCTTCATCGTTCAAGCTTAATTTAACTCCAGATTCAGGTCATGAATATTTCGAAATCAACCGTAATAGTCCTGGATGCGTCCTCGCAACCAAAAATCACCAGGCCCAGGGTGGTTTAGACGGCACCGACGACCCGTCGAATGGGAAAATGTTTGCAAACAAAGGCTCCCTTCCCTGTCCAGTGGCTGTCCTGAAGAATTTTCTCTCATATTTGAATCCTAAATGTCCAGCACTGTTCCAGAAATCTTTGACAGGCTCGAAGTTTAGCCCTTCGCAAACTGAAGTTTGGTACAGCTCTGTCACTCTCGGCCACAGCATGCTCGATAACATGATGAAAAACATGTGTCTCCGAGCTGAAATCAACCCTGCCTATACGAACCACTCCGTCAGATCAACCACAGTGAGTGTTTTCTCTGCGACGAACTTAAATAACCGCCATATCCGTGCTGTCACATGGCACGAAAGTGACACAAGCCTCGAATCGTACAACGACAGTAGTATAGGAGGGATGGAATTACCCCCTTTTTTGGTGCGCTATGTTAATTTTTGGTGCGCTCTCGTTAATTCAATGACGTCACGGTTCTATTGTATTGGACTCATGAATAAAAAGTGGTGGGCTCATGAATATAGTGGGGCGCTCATTAATAAAATGGGGGTGAATAAATTATCTTTTGTCTGGGGCTCATGAATAAAGTGGTGCGCTATGCTAATTTATGAATAAAATGGGGTGAATAAATTGTCTATTGTCTGGAAATTGAAGTGGAATCTAATGACGGCATAGACGGTGGAGGATTTCAATTTCAGCTGTACAGCAGAACCCCTACAGAACTCCTACAGTGTATTTATTGCTTTCCTTACAGGTGTTACCTTCACCATCACTCGTAACGTGTTTCTGAGATCAGAATATTTATAAACCTTTACGGTAAATCCACTATGACTCATAAGAGCAACTTTCCTATTGTCCTTAGGGATTAACGATAACTGAAGGCCATGAGTACAGTTTGATAGAAACAATAGTCCTATTGTTTTGAGGAAAACTCTTGTGATGCAAATTCTTCTCTAAAACTGATCTATAATTATCATACGAATAAAAACAAACCACCAGATAAATTAAACAAACTTTATTCAATCTCAAAAACAGGTCGTTTTCCATTTCCTCGCGGAGTTGATAACTTTCTTATTTCTCAGTTCTTGGGTTGATATAATATACCGTGTTACAAGATTACACTGATTTATGTTTTATTGATTTTTTCTTGTTGACAAATGCTACAGACAGTTGTGTTTTTACTGAGGAGAGGAAAATTAATGACCAAGGTAGTCTAGTCTAAAAACTCTGCTTTAGCTATCATTTTCCAGTCAAGTCTAGAAATTGTTAACCTAGGTAGTATAGTCTAAAAACTCTACTTTAGCTATCATTTTCTAATCTAGTCTTCAAATTGTATTATTTTCTAGTCTAGTCTAGAAACTCACAACACTCACAACGCCCGATGCCCACAAACCCGCAACGCCCGTAACGCCTGTCAACGCCCGCCGCCTGTCAACGCCCGCCAACGCCCGCCGCCCGTCAACGCTCGCCAACGCCCGCCGCCCGTCAACGCCCGTCAACGCCCGCCTCCTCCTCCTACTCCTACTCCTACTCCTACTCCTACTCCTACTCCTACTCCTACTCCTACTCCTACTCCTACTCCTACTCCTACTCCTACTCCTACTCCTACTCCTACTCCTACTCCTACTCCTACTCCTACTCCTACTCCTACTCCTACTCCTACTCCTACTCCTACTCCTACTCCTACTCCTACTCCTACTCCTACTCCTACTCCTACTAATAATAATAAGTCTTTATTAACAAATACTAGCAACAGACGTGCGAGTTTACAAATATGCTAAAAATAGTTTTTAAAAAGTATATAAATTCTTATAATTAAATATAATAATAATAAAGAGAAAAATGTATAGTCTAAAGAGACGATTTAAAATGTTTTAGAAATATTTTGCGTATCCACTACAGAAATGAACATGATAAAATTAAATAAAGTTAAAAAGGCATCTATTAATGTAAGTTCGTTTAAAACGTTCAGTACGGACACGAGGTAAAATAAAATTATGGCCACGGTCGCGTAACTGTCTTGTTCTCTTTTGCGGAAGTAGATCATAAAGGGGGTGATTAGGATTTAGAATAATTTTCTTCCAAAGTTTAAAGTCCCTTTCTCTAATGATGTCAGTAATTGGTACATATTTTGTTGTATAGCCAAATCTAATGGCTCTTCTACAAAATTTGTCGATACGACTTAGGTATTTATCCTCATAGGCGCAGGCCCATACCTCAATAGCATACTTAAATAAACTTTCAAATAAAGTAGTAAGTTCTTGTGAAGAATAGCCATAGAACTTACATACTCTTATAATATATAGGCGACAACTAGCTTTGTGTAGCAGATTGTATATATGTAAATCCCAATTACAAGGATCTTCATTAAAAGTAACGCCAAGTAATTTAAGCGAGGTTTTTCTCTCTATTGTAGGTACTGGATCCGGTAGAGGCTTACATTTCTTGCCCCTAACTACCATCTCCCATGTTTTACTGATGTTTAATGTCATGATATTTTGAGACCAACTCTCAATATTTTGAACTTCTCTTAAAGAGGGATCTGGAACGTTCGTCTTGACAGGCACACTTAGGGTTATGTCATCTGCATACTTAATTAATATATTCCTACATGGGTTCACAGCCACAATATCATTTACCATAATGGCAAACAATACAGGGCCAAGAACAGTCCCCTGTGGAACACCTCTGTTAATACAGACAAACTCTGTAGACACACCATCTACAACAACCCTTTGTTTTCTATTACTAAGGAAACTGATGATCCAGTTGGTAACATATGGGTTAATATTGAGTGACTTAAGCTTATTGCATACTATATCATGGGACACCGTGTCAAAAGCCTTACTGAAATCAAAAGAAAAGACTCGAACGCAGTCTATATCCTTATCTAACCAATTTAACCAATTATGATAACATTTAATGAGAGCCATAGTGGAGTTATGATTTTCTTTGTACGCGAACTGATCAGAGCCAATTAAGGATTTCAATGCAGTGGATAGTTCCTGCTTGTATACA
This sequence comes from Actinernus sp. WN-2022, assembly GCA_030867875.1. Lineage (NCBI taxonomy): Eukaryota > Metazoa > Cnidaria > Anthozoa > Actiniaria > Actinernidae > Actinernus > Actinernus sp. WN-2022. Next base: position 67,774,909 of record JAOWCC010000577.1, on the reverse strand, counting down.
ATCCTTTCAAAAAGCCTCATGATGATGTTCGTAAGAGATATTGGCCTCAGCTGGTTACACGTAGTGAAAGGGGATTCTTTGGGAATAGGTGACACATTGGCAAGCTTCCAGAGGAGTGGGACTGACTGGTCTCTAAGAGAACAATTAAACACCTTTGTGACAACAGGTGCAAGATAGTGAGCGAAGTTCTTCCATAACCAATATGGCAACTCATCTGGACCAGGGGCAGTGCGCTTTAGGCGAGCCAAAAATCTTCTCACAGTATGCTCATCAATGGTAGGAATTCGGGTACTATCCATGATAGGTAAAAAGTCTGGGGCCGAGTACTGCGCATCCGTATTGATGGACTGGAAATATGAATTAATCACATCTGGACTGATAACAGAACTAACAGGAATGCTTTGGCTTTTCCTACCAGTTATCTTGTTTGCAGTGTCCCACCAGCCTTTAGATCCTTTGTTATGTTTTCTATTCTCATTGTTGACAGCATTGACTTGATTTACGCGAATAAGTTCATTAATTCGTTCTTGAAGGATAACGTTGCCGGCTTGATTGTGGTTGCGCGTGTTCTTTTTTCTAATCTTGCACAGGTGCTTAACCATGGGGGACATGTATGGAGGATCGCGCGAAGACATTTTGACTCTTTTTAAGGGAAAACATTCATTAAACATTGCCCAAAGAGTATCATTCAGCAGACGAACACTTTCGCAGGGGTCTCTACAAGCATCTAAGCTGCCCCAGTCACAAGCCTCAAGCTTCTTTTCCATGTTGATCATACGATGTTCTCTCACATCCCTGAAGTATACAATTTTCCTACTAGGTTTGGTAACAACACGAGGCAAAACCAGAACTGCCGAGTGGTCGGATCGCACAAGACCTCTCAATACAGTTGGTGATTTCCAAAGATACTCCTACTCCTACTCCTACTCCTACTCCTACTCCTACTCCTACTCCTACTCCTACTCCTACTCCTCCCTCCTCCTCCTCCCTCCTCCTCCTCCTCCTCCTCCCTCCTCCTCCTCCTCCTCCCTCCTCCTCCCGCCTCCTCCCGCCTCCTCCTCCTCGTCCCACCTCCTCCTCCTCGTCCCTCATCCTCCCTCCCTCCCGCCTCCTCCTCCTCCCTCATCGCTACCCCAAAGCTTCCTTATGTTACAGAAAATATCTGGACAACCGAAAGCGCCGAAGCGGCTCGGTAAATATCCACCACTATTCACCTCCCTTTTGGTGAATAACTGTTAAATGCCAGCAGGAGTTTGACAGACGTGGAGAGAAGATACTCTCAGACGGTGAAGGAAGCGCTTGCCATTGTATGGGCTTGTGAACACTTCAATGTCTACCTATATTGTCTTGAGTTCGAGCTGTGTACAGATCACAAACCGCTCGAGACAATATATTCGTCTAATTCTAAGCCTTGTGCAAGGATTGAGCGCTGGGTGCTGAGATTACAGTCATAACGTTTAAGGTCAAATATATTCCAGGAAAGCAAAACATTGCTGTTCCCTGTCACGCCTGACAAAGATATGATAAGCGAGGAAGGTCCATCATCGCAAGAGAGGGCAGCTGAGGAATATGTGAGATTTGTAGCAGTCACAGCCACACCCAAAGCAATGACAACACATGATGTAGACGAAGCGTCGGCAGAAGATGAAGAACTGTCAAAGCTGAGAGATCACATTAGGACAGGACAGTTGAGAGATACTCAATGCAAAGAGTATATATCAGCAAGCAGTGAGTTGAGCTGTATCGGGAAGCTCATCTTAAGAGGTACAAGAATTGTTATTCCCTGTAAGCTGAGACCTCATGTCTTCACATTGGCCCATGAAGGACAGCTTGGTATTGTCAGCATGAAGCAGAGGCTGAGATCAAAGGATGGTGGCCAGGGATAGACAGTGAGGCAGAGAAGCTTTGTAATACATGTCATGGTTTTCAACTTGTGAGTCAACCTACCCACCCAGAGCCGGTGAGAAAGACCTTGCGATATACTTCCTTGGACCACTCCCATCAGGACATTCTGTGTTAGCAGTGATCGACTACTACAGCAGATATTACGAGATTGCAGTGATGAAGTCAACGACGGCAGACCGAGTTGTTGAAAGTCTAGAGGAAATCTTCTCCAGACATGGATTACCCTTATCTATAACGAGTGATAACGGGCCACAGTTTATCTCAGAAGTTTTCAAACAGTATATTTCAGATTGTGGTATTAAGCACAGGAAGATCACACCGCTATGGCCACAGGCAAATGGTGAAATTGAGAGGCAAAATAGATCTCTAGTGAAAAGAATGCAGATTGCACAAGCTGAAGGAAAGAAATGGTTGAAAGAAGTGCGAACTTATCTCACAGCATACAGGGCGACAACTACAGGAGTCGGATCAGCCCAGCAGAACTGCTATTTGGTAGGAAGGTGAGAACCAAATTGCCAGATATCAAAGAAGCTGAACAGGCAGAGGAAGTTAGAGATAGAGATAGTGAGATCAAAGCAAAAGCTAAACTCTCTGCAGACAAGAGGAGACATGCAGAAGAAGTAGATTTGAGTCCAGGAGACAAGGTGTTAGTGAAACAGAACAAAGAAAACAAGTTGTCTACGCCATTCTCAGTTGAGCCATACGAAGTAGTAAGCAAAGAAGGTAACAGCATAGTTGTTGAGTCTCTTCAAGGAGTACGGTACAAGAGAAACTAAGTACCTATGACAGATGTGGCGAATGGCGAAGACGGTTTAAGTGCAGCTTGTATCCAGAAAGAAATGGGAGAGCTGAATGGAGATAAAAGTTGCAACCGCTCAGAGGGAAGATGACACCGGACAAACAATTCCTACACCTAGTCTAGCCTCTACTCCGGTCGCGAGACCAACTCGCATAAGAACTGTGCCAAAGAGATATGAGGACTTTGTCATGTGAACGCTTTATAGACGTTAGTTTCATATGTGCATGTATTCACAAGTATATTGCTAGTGTTCTTTTGTAAGGTTGCATGCTATTACAACAGTGCCGCAAAATATCGCGAAGAACATGCATATTTAAATACGAAATAACGGTAAACATAAATTGTTGATGTCTGACGGCTGAAAATGATCAGCACATTGAATCTGACCAATCAGAGGTGATAACAGTTGAAGAGTATTTATGTGTGAATCTGATATACATGCTCTCGCCCCTTTTGTTTCCCCTCCCCAGTCCTCCTCTTCTCTTCTCCCACTAGAGAGCATGTTCACAGGCTAATAGCGATACTTCGTATTGATAAACGTTACATTTGTTATGCTAATGTGCCAACCATGATTTCAAAAAGCCGCTTTGTGTCAGGAACCAATGGATCTCTAGTTGGCATATTAATGACAATGGCTGACGTGGCAGTAAGAATCGCTAGTAAGCGTCACCATCTGGTGTTCCTCCCCATATATCTTTTATATTTGTTTGTCCCCTTTCGCCCTGTCGAATACCACAGTATTACTTCGGATATTTCCCTTAAAGGGATCAGTATCCGAGTCCAAAATGGGTCCGAGTCCATATGAGCCCAAAATGATCTTCAGACTGTTCTGTACACTGAAACCGCAAAAATATGATTTATTTTGCAATGCGAACCCGCGCTTGTATTGCGCAATAGTTTTGATGACGTGCGTATCGTGCAAGATAAAAGGGCCGGGTGGTTACTCAGCACTCAGTCATTTCGTTGTAAACATGTTCTGCCTTCGCATTTAACTACGATTTTTAGTAGAAATTAAAAGGAAAGGCAGCTCCTTTCATGCTTATATTTTAATCCCGTGTTTGAGAACGCACAGGAACTCGAGGGTGACTAACCATAGCTGTAGAGAAGAATCTGAAGGCGTCCTACGGGAGATGAAGCACTTGACCGGACATATCGCAATGGCGCGAAGGAATGAGTTGAAAGTGTGGAAATGTTCACATGTTACAAGGAGACTGATGCTCTTGAACATAGGATCACTTCAGATTACTTTTATGTTTTGCCCATAATTTTGTAATTTTAGAATGGGATTTATATGAAAACGAACAAGATGAATTGTTGTTCCCTATTCCGCAACATTTTCGTGCACATAAACTAAATAAGGATCTTTAAAATGGATTACTGAGAATTTTAATCATCAAATATGGATATAAAGTAAACGACAGGTGGGTAATATTCACAAAAAAACGCCTAATTTGTAACCACGGCCCAAAGATGTCGGTAAACACGCCAGGCAAGTTTCGTTATACTTTATTTCAATATTTGAGTAATTATTTCATGTTTAGTCCAACTGTTGCAAGAACACACCCTAACTCATACCAACTAATACACAATAGAAAGCTAACACGAGGCCGCGGAATACACCAGCCCACGCGACGGTAACACTATAGCAGGATAAAGTAATCCCTTGCATTACACTAAAATATAGTGCAGCCAAGGCGAACTCGTGGATGTAAAGTGTATTTTAGTGTGTTCTCAAGCCTGTAAAACCACATGGCCGATGACGTCATCGTTACAACATCACCACTAAGTGATATATGGGGACCCAATACCAGGTCTGTCAAAGTTTGAGCCGCCTGCCATTAGAAATGAGGGAGATACGGGTCTCTGTTTACAAGCTCTATAATTAAGATCGGGCTCTATTTAGTAGCTATATAGTATATGCAGCAACAAGCGTGATACATATTCAAAGCTTGATTACATAGTATTTCCAGAACTTTCGCCTAATTGCGTTGCCTCACTATGATTCTGCATTCTAAGTAGTTCTGCAAACTTCTAATAGAATATTCTAGTGCATAGTTAAAGTAGTATAGAATGTTCTACAAGTAATACGCATTGTGTGACAAAGTGTTATTATCGTATATTATTCGGGAAAAAAATATTTAAATCAAAATGTCCCGCTGAACTTTGAAATCACATATGAGACTAACTGTGCTTATAAACTGTCCGCCATTCATAACTTTTGTTTTATAGGCAGTGGAAATTTAGACGACGTAATCAAGTAATTGAAAACGTGGCGACAGATATTTAAAAGAAAGAAAAACAATATTTTCAGCTACAGTCCGATTTAAGATCAGACCGGGATCCTAATGAAATGCGGAACATATCCAAATATATATACGTACACCATTATATTCAATTTCTAGGTAACAATAAATGTGAAGGATTCATTAGCAACATTTGTATAATAATCGCTACTCATGTATTAGTGAGGTCAACCAACCGTAACTGTATGCAGAATATTCAAATTCAAAAAGGTTACTGGTTATTTAAACTTAACTAGAAAATATCTAGCCCTCGTCGTTACTTCGTTATACAGTAAATGAAAGCGATCAAGGTACAACTCTCCGATAATACCCAGGATCACATATCTCATATTTGATCAACTTCGTTGCATTTGCCAATAACTGCTTACATCAGCTTCCATTGATCTTTACTTACTTCATTAGCAGAAATGCTTATTAGCCAGTTCGTAACCTTATTGGCCAGTTCGTAAAATCACGTGGGCGATGACGCCATCGTCATAACATCAACATTAGGTGATTCATGGGGTCCCAATACAGTGGCTGTCAAAGTTCAGCGTCCTGGCATTAGAAATAAGGGAGATACTGGCGTGTACTTAAAATCATGTGACCGATGACGTGTTCGTTACGGCATTACCACCAAGTAACACGGTGGGCACAAACGACCATAAAAACGGCATCAGTTCTATATTTTAAAAAGTTTTCAATGCAGACGATTAAATTTTGGTAGAAGGATGTAGAATCGCAAAAGGAATATAACCTGATTTTTTAAGCTATGTTACTACCATCGTGACGTCACAATGACGTCATTTATCCATTTGTAATACGTTTCTTGCAACTGTTCATTATCTCTAAAAACGAAATGTCGTATATTGTTAAAATCTACTCGTGATGAGAATGAAGGAATCGAAAACCCGATGTCGATTGGTTAAGGAAATCAAAAGTTATGAAAGTTTGAATTTTGTCCTTTTTCCCGCCAAAATTTGGCGGGAAATAAACACCACAAAAGCATTTATAAAAACATCGCTTCATTCAATTTTTAGAGTTGTAAATATTGTTGCATGACATTTTTGTCCAATCATAAAACACGTTGGTGGCTAAAATCGTTTTTTTAATTTTGATTTTTTGTCCATAACCGGCTTAAAATTGAAGTCATATTTTCAGCAACGTCATTATGACGTCATACTTTTTTATACATGCCCTTAGAAAAAAATGCTTTTCGTGATTTTCGAGTTTTAGTGATGAAATGCGCTAGTCTGGCACTCAAAACCCACATTCTTTTCTTTTCTTGATTTTTTAACAATAGGCAGCCTTATTTAGGTATGACACCTGACGTCACTAAATATGACGTCATAGCAACAGTCATTCCTCTATAACTTTTGCTATAATAGTCGTAGAACGTTCAAATTTGCGCCAAAGGAATGTGTGTCATGAAGGCCATTTGATGGTGTAGTCTGTTTGTAACATCTATTAAAGGGGGAATTTTACCAAAAAAGGAGGCATCACTTATGACGTCACAACAACGTCATCATACTAACATAAAACACCTAAAATATGTAGTTTCATTTTGTTAACAAGTCACCAACATTTCTTCAAATTGAGACTATAAGTAAAGAAATGGTTTTAATTTTAATTATTTGTCCACGCTCACTGATGCCGATTTTGACGTACTTTATGCCCGACGTGTAATGTGTGGTGACCGAATACCACGTCTGTCAAAGTTTGAGCCGCCTGGCATTGAAAGCGAGGAAGATACGGTCATATACTTAAAATCACGTGACCGATGACGTCGTCGTTACGACATCCCCACTAAGTGATTGATGGGAACCCAATACCATATATGTCAAAGTTTGGGCTGCAAGCCATTAGAAATGAGGGAAATACGAATACGGGCATGTACTAAAAATCACGTGCCCGATGACGTCATGGTTACGAAATCGCCACGAAGTGACATCTTTATTACGACATCACTACTAAGTGACTCATGAGGAACCCAATAGTATGCCTGTCAAAGTTTGAGCTACCTGGCATGAAAAGCGAGTAAGATACGGACATATACTTAAAATGAATTACGTGACCGATGACGTCATCGTTACGACTTCACCACTAAATGATTGATAAAGTCAGGTAATCTGACATGGGGCAACAAACAGACAAGCTGATTTAAAGTATATTCCCATTTTTGCTCTCTAAAGGTTACCCGGTTCAGCTACGGATCGATGAGGATGCGAATCCCAGCTGGACAAACACACAAGATTAAGAAGGAGGAAACTGCACGAGTGAAAGGTCAAACCTTTATATACCCTTGCCGAATTTGAAGGGTACCTTCGTTTTCTTACAGATAAGTGAACATTTCGCACTCGTACGTTTTTAAGTCCCGCAACTCCATATCTCAAATTTTGGTTGACAGGGTGTTTAGAAAGCAAGTGTACAAATTAATATACATTTCTAAATGAACGCTTTCAACAAACTGTGCATTCTCAACTAAAACTAAAAATGTTAATTCTCAACTAAGACCAGGAGTATATTACACAGGAGAGTTCCTTTGCCCTTGTGTTGGTCCCTAAAACAGTAGATGATGTGTCTATTTATACTCGCGAAGTTCTGGTATGCGATTACATTGTCTTTTGTTCTCTTGCGCTTTAGTATTTTTTAACAGTTTGAACCGTGTTAATTACAATTTTTCAGTGCATACTGATTGGTTAAAAGTGACGTCCTTTGTTTCTTCTGGCGGAAAACTCTATGATAAAAAATAACTCTACCGTCTACAGTGATATGTGACAATATAATGTGGGAAGAAGAACACTCCTCTGTAATATACTTCTGCTAAAACTGATTATAAGTGTAAATTAGTATTGAACTCATTTAAATTAGCGTTACCTCCGATCATTGAGAAGCTGCATAAGACCAAATATGAAACATGTTTCTCTTATTTCATAAATAGAAACTAGCATTGTAATTTCCAACAGTGGAAGTTACTTAGTTGAGAAAACGATAGACTTTGGGAGGGGGTGCAAATTTCCTAAGGGATATATGTCTTTAATACTTACAGATTTCGAACAGCGTCAGGCTTCAGAATGTATCGCCCAAGGTCCAACAGATGGCTGACATGACACCTGACTGTTACGTTACTCGACGTGTGAGGAGTGCAGGTACATCCCTGGTCACTGCTAACTGCGCATGCGTTCAACTCTTGTGATACGTGATCACCAGAGGATGTCAGTTGAACGGACAACAAAAGTACGCAGGCGTGAAGAAGAGAAGCAGATGACGGTGTCTATTAATAGGAAAAGCAGACTATTGATTTACGTATACATTCATCGAATGCCCATCTTCAATAATGGATTTAGTCAGCACTGGTTTCATTTTGACAAAACGTGTAGAAGCTGATTTTCTTACAACAATACACAATAGATTTGGAAAGCCCAACTTTTCCAGTTTTCAGGAATCCATTACCAGAAATCACGGACATTTTAGGACCGCGATTAAGCCGAACAGCGGAGTTAATACAAGGGTCTGACTAGTCGCATGCGCATTATACCAAAAATAATAAAGATGGCGTCGTGTAGCACTCAACCACAGGGAACCCAAATGCAGTTCAATTCATCGTTTTATTACATTAGAGACTGCATTTGACCTAAACAGCGGTACTACCTTTTAGCCATCGGTGAAAAATGGCGGACAAAACGCCGTCGACTCCTGATTTGATCAGAAAACGTGGGCTTCCTGGCAGGCTTCGGGACTGTAATGGCGGCTTCTCGTAGCCAAAAGTGATCACTTTTCGGAGCAGTTTACACCGAACGAAACTACGATAAACAGCCTTCAAAACTGGCGATATTAAAGGCTAACAATCACCTTAGACGCATTGCGGCCGTTTCTTTTGTTTTGAAAATTACGCTATTATTTAATATATGCTCTGATTGGTTGGTTATCAAGTCCTGCTCCACGTGTATCAATTTTCGACTGCAACAAAATGGCGACTGAACGCGTGTGCGCCTGCAAAGCGTCTAGGGTGACTGTAGAGATTTTAGGCCTGATTATCGGTGGAAGCAAATTAGAAGATCTACATTTGACCTTCGTTGTTCATGTTTAGCAATAGATAGATAGATAGATTGCTTTATTTACCCTCGGTCTTGACTGAGGCTGATTAAGCCTCTAGCAAAATACGTGCTAATATCTGTATTTGTGAAGACATTGAATTTGTTAAAAAGAAGCAGATTTCTACACAGACGGTCCCTCTTACATTTGTATTTTAAAGTTATTTTACCTTCGGTCACATATGCGCTGCCGGTGTGGGGCGGTTTTACATCTACAAAATGTAACTCGTTAGAAAAATTACGTTGTAGAGCAGCTAGAATTATTTATGGTTTTGCTAAAGATAAATCATCAGAAGACATTCTTAAAGAAGTTAAATGGAACACGCTTTTCCATAGGTATAAAGCCTTTGACTCGTTGCACCCAACTTTACTCTTAGCTAAAGCATACGAGCTATCCACAAACGCATTGAAGTTCATGTGTTCATACTTTAGCGGACGTGAAAACAGAACAAGAATTGGAAACGTGACAAGCGCTGAAACTATTAGGCGTGGTTATCGATAAGGATATGAATTTTTCAAAACACATATCATTGTAAAAAAAGCCAGCAGACGTATCGGAGTTCTGATGAGAATGAGGAAACTCATCCCGGTTGAAGCAAAACTCATGATATACAAGACAGCAATATTGCCATATTTTATACATACTGCAGCCTCGTCTGGCATTTCTGCCGAGGAACTGATAAAAGAAAGTTAGAGCGGGTCAACGAAAGAGGATTGAGAGCTGTCTACTGCGATTGGAACACCTCCTATAGTGAACCGATCTTGCGGGCCCGTATGACTACTCTATATAATAAGCGCCTACAAGATATTGCAACTTTTATGTTTAAAATTTAGAACACTACCTAAGAACATCGTAGACCTGTTTAGAAACTCACCTTCATGTTATAATCTTAGAAATTCTGATTTCCATATTTCTAGTGTAAATACTGTCCGATATGGAAAGCATTCCTTAAAATATTTCGGACCATTCTTATAGTCAAAATTGCAGGGTAAATTAAGACAGGAACTTAACTTCCCTTAAAAGTTTCAAAGCCAATATCAGAGATAGAGATTTAACAAGCGTCATTAGTAGGAGTTCATGCATAGAGAGCTGCTATCTTTGTAACACTTAGTTATAGGGATATAGTGACATATTTGGTATCAGCATATTATATGATCAATGACAGAGTTAATTCAGTTAGATATATGGATATAATGGCCTATTTGGTATCAGCATATTATATCATGTTTCTTATTATATTAACGTAATTTTAACTTATTATTAATATTAGCTAGATACGTAGTTATATTAACTTTAGTTTTAACTAATTACTCGGACCAGCTTGTGGCTGGCGCGAGTCAAGGTTTCCAAGTGTTTTTTTCCAAGTCGAGCTATTCAACACGTGACAGGATCAACCAATCAAATTCGACACCGCTCGGGGCATTTCCGATATTTGTAGAGGTAAAGTTCGATAATTTTCAATCAACGGGAGCGAAGGTTTGGGAAATTCTTACCCATTATTTTGCTGAAACCAAAGGTTTCTTCCACTTGAAATAGCAAGATGTTCAGTTATTCTAGGGATAACAGGACTTTTAGGGGCTTTCGATGGAAAATTCTCACATTTACGAAAGGGATGGCCGGAGAAGTGAAGGATTTGGTCCAATAATCCACGGAAATCTGTACTGCTGCATCTATAAAGTGTCATAGGATTGCAGTGTTGCGTTGTTGATATTGGTGAAACGCTCTTCGTTGACACCCTGATCACACACTGTGAAGAGGTCAAATGAGGGATTTTGATTGTTTAAATGTTGGCTGTTTTACCGCCAAGTACTCTCCTGGAGTACTCTTGAGATAACTGGGAAGTCTTGAAGCCAGTCTACTAAGACTTCAAATCAAGAGTCGCAAAAGCTGGAAGTGAACAGTGGTTGACCCTTGCCTTTGAACGCAAACGGAATTATCTGAACTGGTGAGGCTGAAATTATGTATATACGCACACAAATCTTACTTTTTCCCTACTTTTAAAATTTTATGAAGTGTAATGACTAATGCCTGTATACTGTAAATATGGAGACTGTAATTCGAACTGGAAATGAAATCGATCGTAAATTGAACTGTATGTACCAAGAAGAAAAAGTTGAAATCGTTAAAAAAATACCAGAACTTATAACCATGCATAAACAGAACTGGATATGACTTAGGGGGTGTTTACATGATACCGGAACGAGTTTCATTCCAGATCGACTTTCATTATATACATATTTCTGCCTCTGTCAACGCTTATAAATACTCTTTCTCATTGTTAGTTAATTAGAACAATACCAATTTGGAATGCTCTACCCAGCTACACTGTACAGGCGCATCTTCAATAGACCGATTTAGCTTGTATATTTGTTGTCCCAATTCCGGTCACCTGACTTTCCCATTGAGTATTAAATGTTTTCTTGTTTTTCTCTATCCAAAGAGTAAATGTACAAATTCCTCTAATTAGAAAACAAAGCACTGAATCCTCTGGAGAGCTGTCACATGATCTGAATTTGGCAACAAATGTACAAGCTTAATCGGTCGATTAACCAGTTCAAGGACCTCATTTAATATTCACATTAGCTTTTTGTGGCTTGAATGTTTTTGTTTTGTTTTATTGTTTATTTAGTTGTTTAGCATACCGCTGTACTAAATGCCAATATCGGGATTACGCTTGCCTATATTATTTGTTGACACTTAATAAACTGAAACTGAAACAGTATACAGAGTGGACGAAAGAGAGGCTAGGTCAGTGTTATGTGAAGTTCATTTATTATAATTACTGGGAGCAGTTGTAGTAGGCCTTTTGCAGTAAACAGTCATGTGCTGGTATAATACTTTGTTAACGAATGAATTGAGTTTGTGATCTCCATGGGTCAGACATTGCCATGGATGCTGGATGGCAAGCTATCTTTAAAAAAGGATATTTTATAAAGATCGACAATCGATTGGAGGTGGAAAATAGCATTTACAAACAGGTTTTGCAGATGACCCTACCAATCTCATACAATTGTCTTTAAATACATGTACCGGTCTATGAAATAGATTTGTTTGCCATCTAGTACAACCACATGATTGAATTCCTGCAAACAGGTAATTCCATTATTTATAAATTACCATGAGCATCAGTAGTGAATCAATTATCTGGCTCCCCTATCACAGACTATTAATGGCACACACACATGCCACTAACAACTCAATGAACTACATGTATTCGCCTATTCCTACATGTAGGTGGCCCGAGTTAAGGCCACTCAGGGCCTCTTGTTATTATTAATTTAATATCAGTAGACTACATTAATTTACATTATCTTACAAATTTGTCAGTGTGTACATATATGAGATAAACGACCTTATTTTATATCTTTAATTGAAAAGAGCGGGCTCCAATTAGTGAAACATCTACAGCTTTCGTCTTGTGTGGACGTTTCACTCATCTGAAACGGGCTCTATAATTTGTAATTTATTCATTTAATCGCTTATAATAATAATAATAAGGTCAACTCAGTTTTATTTAGAGTGTTTTATTTATAGTGAAGTTTTATTTATAGTGTCCCCAATTAGTAGGCTACTTGTGGTTTTAGACACTGGAATAAAGTTGTTGATTGATTGATTAATAAAGTAAGTTTGGCAAATTTAACATATAAAATCTATTATGAACTAACCCCCCTCTCTAATATGTCTCAAATTATAGAGAGGAATATAATCATAGCAATTATAATCTTAGAAACAAAAATAAAGTAGTCGTGCCTCACGTTAACACGTATTTTAGCAATACTCGATCGCGCATCGAGGCTCAATTTTATGGAATGCATTGTCAGTGAACTGTAACGAAGATTGTTTACACAAGTTCTGTAGAATGTTTAATAAGAACGCCACTCTCCAAATAATGGATTTTAGTGCCTTATAGGTACAATCAACTCCGAATTTTATGCCTGATTTTATAATATATTAACCCAATTTTACATTTTATATATTAAATATACATACTAGGTAGTTCAGGGTAGATTAGATCAGATAGTTTTATACACGACCCCACAAGCGGCAACGCTTAAACTTTATCGTGTTAAAAAAAAGATCATTGATTGATTTAGCCGAGAACAAAATAATTTAAAATATATATACCTAGATAATGACCATAACACTAATAACAATACTAATGACAATTATAGTTAATAATATTCCAAAAAAAGATAAAATGCAATATATAACCCTTCTTGCGTAATGTCCGTATATAGGGCATAAAGACATTTATTAGCCTTTGTTAACTTATTTCGTGTGACGGAAAATACTTTGGCACATCCAAGCCACCGTTCTTTCAACTTAGCGATCGAGACAACTACAAAAAAACTAGCAAAAAACATTTTCTAAGTAATGTTTGTTTAATTACAGCGCGCAACTATCGATCATTATAGTTCAACATAACATTTTCCCGCTCTCTCATTGGTCCGCCACTTGGCACTATCAGGCGATAGACGGCCCGTGGGCACTATCAGCTTCATATTATACCGCTTAAGAATATGGCTTCACGCTTTCCAGAAGTTACCGAAACAAGGATAAAGAAGCTCAGTTGTAGATGAGGGAATTCCACACAAAAAAGCAAACTACCCCATATGCAATAAACGTTTTTGAAGGTAAGTTGCAAAACTACTTACAAGACTGTTACAAAGTTTTGTGATATAATTTTCCACTTACGATACTCACTATACAATTCACTTTCACATGCTTCCAATAAACACAACATAGAGAACAAACGTGGAAGCGCGAACAGTGAATGGAGAACATTATTCACGCAATTCAATTAGATCATGCTATCCGTTCTAGCCTTCAACGCTTTCTAAATAAATCACCATACCACATGCCACCATACCACAAGAGACTACTTATTCGTTCCCGCCAACGATGCACTGAACTCACCTTTGAAAAACCTGGCAAAAAATGGAGTAATTTCCTCGACGAAACATAAGCAAGCTATTTCAAAAGAATAGATTTAGAAAAGCTCTATGCAACAGGCCAGCTCGGAAAGAAAACCCCAGAAAGCCTTATTCAAACTGCATGGTTTACATCATGCTATATTTTAGTAAAAGAGGAAGAGAGAATCAGAGGACTATGGTCACCGATCCCATAGGTTTTGGCAAAACTATTACCTCATAAGAGAGCGTGCGACGAAGAACCATCCTGGAGGCCTCAAAGATAGTGAAGACAACTCGCTAGACATAATGTGTGAATGGCCACAAAACCTGGAGCGGTGTCCAGTGCGATGTATCAAGAAATACCTGGAGAAGCGACACCCACAGTGCCCAGCTTTGTGGCAGAAAGCCAGAATCGCCACGTCAGAAAAGTTTCATTCAGATGACTCTGTTTGCCAATGGAAAAACATATACTTGCCAATATACTCACCATTATGAGTAAGAAGGCTAACCTCTCGGTCCCCTACACTACACACTGTTATTCGTGCTGCTGCTGTGACTATCCTAAAAACAGGCAGTGGAGTGGATAAGTCCCGAGTGAAGAGTGGCACCGGCTACAAGCTACAATCGAGTCGTACAGCGCGAGACCAACGTTTGAACAACAGGTTCATTCCTCCACCATTGTAAGCAGTTTCGTAGATGCACAAGACTCAAATGTCTTTACAGCTAGTCCAAAGAGAGCCCTGGCACATTCAGAAAATGGCAGATCCGCACTTGTACCAATCTCGGCAAATCCTCCAAGCTCCAATTTGAGAATAGAAGAGACCGAGACAGCACAGGACGGTGTACAGCCAGTTGTCCAGCCACAACGCGATATCAACACAGAACTTGCCATCAGGGCAGTTTTACCATTGATTTGTGGTCGACTGTGGTCGATTTGTGGTCGCTCTTAACTCGTTTTTGTCATCTCGCAAACAGAACATTGGAGTTCAACGTGTTTCTGCTGCGATTTTCTTATTCCTCGATTGAAAACTCACATTAACTAAAAGCGAGCAGCGAATGAGAAACAAGCAACATATTTTTTCAGCCAATGAAATAAAATCTTGAAGAGCTGCACTATAATGGCTTCCTTTCTTTCCCCAGCCATACTTTCTTTATATACCATTCAGAAAAGCTCTTCCCCGCAATTTCCCTCTTTTTCAAAGCCCTGCCCGCTTGCCACTTTATGACAGTTAAAACATAACTTTTCATTTCATTTCAATCAAAACATAATCTATATATTCTCGAGAATCATTGTCCTCTATCCTTTTTAGAACGATGCAGTTTATAGAGAGCAACTCACTAAACATGTTGTGTTGAACAATAAAGACAATAGAGTGTTTCTGTCTCAGGACTATTATACAAATAGACTGTGTCCGTCGAGGAACTATCGGCTGAAAGTTGCCCTCGGAAATTTGATGTTCTTAAAAGAAATATAAGCCAGAGAGCGCAGTTCGAGGGCTTATATGCTAGTTTTAAGAACATCAAATTTCCAAGGGAAACTATCAGCCGATAGTTCCGAGACAATCACAGTCTATTTGTCGTTATTGTTCATCACAAAATTGTCTTCCGCTCTCAGCGGGCACTATCGCCTGATAGTTTGCCTCTGCGTACGACAACTAACACGTCACGCGATCGCTTTTAGCCAATGAGCGCGCGCCAAAATGGTGTGGTGAACTATAACGCCTGATAGTTTACCTCCGCGGACGACAACTATCACGTTGCGTGATCGGTTTTAGCCAATGAGCTCGCGCCAAAATTTCGTGGTGAACTGTAACGGCTGATAGTTTCACTTGGAAATATGATGTTCTTGAAAATAGCTTATAATCGAACTTCGTTCTCGAGCTTATATTCGTTTTAAGAACATCAAATTTCCGGGCAACTATCAGCCGATAGTCCTCTACAGATACACTCTATTGTTATAATAGATGGCGCCTGGCTATCCAATCAGATGGTAAGTTTGCCAATAGACGGCTGTGTCTTATACCAATAACTATTACTCTCTTTCTGATGTACTATGTATTTGCTTAAGCATCTTGAAGTACCAAACTCGTTTATATCAAGGTTTCCTGTACGACTTCCATTACTACTTGTAATTCATATCACAATAACTGAGTTTTGCGCAAGTTCGAAGCAACTTTGCGAGTATCAAAAATAATAATAATGGCCATTTATAAAAATAAATCTAGAGGAATTAGGACCTCTGCATGATCGCTTCCACAATACAAAATGAAGTCATTAATGTAATTCGATATATATTGTGAACCAATTGGACAAGTAGTAATAATAATAATAAATCTTTAATACGCATTATGGTGATATATTAAGAAATGTATCAATAATAGATGTAATTGTAATTTGATGCGCTTACACGAGACTAGGAAACTATATGGCCAAACCATATTTAAAAATTTATCTATTTATATAACTGTTCTTGAAGCGTTCTGTGTTTGCTCTGGGCCTGGCGCTGGTTTTATTCCGTAAAGCATAAGTGGTAGGTTTACATTTTGGGATTATAGACCTTAGCGGGTGCGAGGACTGTGCTGTGTGTTTTTTGAAAATACTCATGTCGCTATTTTCCAAGATTCTATAAATTGAGAAAGGATGCCGCGTAAACCTATTAAAGTTGCACATTTAAGGGCTTTCCATTGCGCAACATAGTAAGCAGGCTGTCATTTTTAGCTGCCCGATTTGCAGATGAAAGGTATCTAGCGAACAAAAAGCAGTGAGATTGGATAGGAACAGAGAAAAACAATGTAACCCTGTCGAACAGGTTTTATTGGGAATTTAGAACCTTGGTACTTTCTCCCGGTTGACGTTGGGAGAATCCGAAATTCGATTTTTGAATCCAAAAATGGATTTTGCACTAGAATCCAAAACGGATTTTGAATCCGTTGAATCCATACTCAGAATGGATTCGATCAACTGATTAATCGAAAACCGGATTCTTAGGATTCAAAATCCAAGCGTTTCTTTGGGAAAGGAATCGAAAAAAATTCATGCGGCAAGCGGTCGTCGTCTTCAGAATATGAGAATAGCACATTTAACCATTAGAATTAACTACAATAATCTGGTTTCTCTTTCAACACTCGATAAATATCTCGCTGATTCAAATTGCCAGAAAATCTCTACTCGAGAAAACAACAACCAGTTTGCTGCCATTTCGCGCGAACTGCGTATCGGAGTTCTCACACCAAAATAATCCATTTTTGGACTCTTTGTTTCTTTTGGTAATGAAGAATCCGTGTGATCAGGGATTATTAGAATCCGATCTTGGATTGTCACAAAGAAACGCAACCCAAGGCCTATGGTTTTACTTCCTTATCCGATATCGTTAAATTATATCAAGGCAGCACTTTCCACCCAGTTTTGTAAAGACCCCGAGTATTGGTTCTGCTGGGGTTTCCCTCACATCAAAATCAGAAAACAGCTTTGCTGGTATAGTTCTTTGGCAGATTCAATGGAAATAAGTCAGTTATACTTACGTAAAACAGGTTATTGGTAACCGCCATAAATACGTTTTGGTAGTCCACTTACTGAAAGGTGAAAGAAACTTCGGTCTAACCAATTTGGCCGTATACTGAACTTCACAAATACGATGATCGAATAGAACTTTATTTTGACAATTACAGCTGTTCATAAATGTTACAATTGTTATGCTAATGCTGCAACCATGATTTTCTTTCAGAAACCAATGGATGTGTGGTTGGACATTAATGACAATGGATGGCGTACAGTGAACATCACTATTGGTTAATTTTGGTTTGGCCCAGTGATCAATTGATTATTCTTTATTTCTCATTTATATGGCAGATGAAAATCACTCATGGAGAGACATCAATGTGAACTCGGAGTCATTCTTTCGTCGCATAATATGAATGTAAATCAAGTATCTTTAAGAGCCGAGCCGTACTAAAACTTTGAAAACTTCATTTCATTAATGAGTCAGACGCAGGTGCAATCAATCAGTCAATCAATCATTTTTTTAACTCAATTAGTATTTTACAAACAGTAGAAAGTTAAACATCTAGGTTTTACATACAGTAATCGGAAAATAAAATTATCTACACAAATTGAGTAAGGCTCATCCTAATAGCAGAGCTAATCGAGAGGATGAATGGATCCTTTCGTTCTGACTAACAACACCCATTCGGACATTTGTCATCAATTCTCTACAGCTCAAGCTCACAGTTGCTTTCCAATTTGTAGTGTCCAACTCGGAAGCTACGCCACTTTGGTCATTAGCTAGAATCGAAATGCGACCTAATCAAGTTCTAACGATTGCATTTTCAGTTCGCCTTCTTCATAACATTCTACAACAGCAGCAGCAATAGTTGTTTGCTTTTCGAATGCTATATGAGCGATGGTTGAATGAGCATACTACTGTGTTAACTGCTGCTATGATCAGAGCACAAATACGACGCAGAAGACGGCTACGCCGAGCCGGCATATGCATCACAATAGTTCTCCGTCCCGCTGAATCGTGGTTTGAACTGCACTATTATGACCAAACGGTACCGGAAGATTTCTTCAGAATACAACTTGGATTGCATCGAGAGACATTCGACGTTATTCTTAACATGTTGGGCCACAGGCTGGTGGGAGAGACTTCTCGATGGCGGAATCAAAATAATTCCTGCGCTTTCTCTTCTGCAGTGAGTTCTGGTTTCCATTTTACTGACAGGCGCTGACAGTTCCTCGGCTGCTGTGTTTCCTATTGTTAATCCGATTTTTTTTGGAAAATCTACCAGCCCCACCCAAGCACTACGGCATCTTTGATGCTTTAGTCGGACTTCCAATTTCACAGAAAGCTGTAAAATTACAGTCGCATATGAAAACCTCACATGTTGACAGATTTTAATCCAAATGTAAACATATTTTTCCAGAAATGTAGTATATGCGACCCATGCCAAAGTCCTCTTTAGTCTTGTTAACTAGACAGGCAAGTCCGCTGCTACGCCCCACCCCACTCCCGCAGCGATGAACCTCTTTACCCTGACTGGGAGCTACCCGATCTCAACCGCCTCGGGCTGATCTCTCCCATAACTTAGTATCGCCCTTGGCATTGTTTGCGGTTGCTCTCGGTGAGGATATATTGCTTTTTTCTATTAATCTCTTAATAAGCATTCGTTGGTATGTTGTCATAAAGGTATTCATTTTTATAGCGCAAATTATATATGAATATATCCAAATGCGCTTCACAAGGTTATTTTTGTGATACGGACTGCTATTGTGGCGCAATGTGCTGCCGTGCAGTTTACAATCATGAGTGGTTGTTAGTATACCTCAGAATACCAGGCTGTTATGCCGGGAGACAATCCCCTACTCTTTCTCGAAATAACACAACAGGTTCTTTCACGTCCCCCTCGTATAGATTAGAAGAGGAAGGAGACAAGGCCAACGGTTTATACGTCCCTGCCAAAGGACGCGGCCGGAATTCGAACCCCTGACCTCCCGCACTCTAGACCGTGCTCTACCAACCTGAGGCATGACTTGGTTTAAAAGCATTAGAAATTCTGATAATTTCTTCATTAGTTGTAAGATTGAGAAAGATAAGTCTTGAAAATTTCCAGGTAGAAAAGAAGTATGAGATACATTGGTTCTAAGCTACTTAGAATATTATTTTGTTCGTATACTGTACTCGAGTTGAACTCATACTCGTACTCGATCGGATCCAAATATATCTATTATTTACATGATACCGGTACGAAATGTCATACACATGCAGGAACGAGTCATTCCAGAATGAATTCACTCCTGCTTTTTGTACCGGATCGAAAGTTTCGTTCCGGAACGGAAACTCGATCCGGAAACGTGTACACACCACCTTAGTTTAATTTCTCTTTTTTAACCACAAAACTGTGAATTTCTAATAGAGGAAATTATACTCAACGAGTAGTAAAAACTACCCCGAGTGTTTCCGTAAAAACATGTATCTGATTGAGAATTGGGAACGGTGATAATTTCAGAAATGTGTGCATACATGACCAGCTGTCCAAAGTTACATATTTGAATGGTTTAGACTTCAATATTTATGACGATGATAATAACGGTTTGATATTTTAAAACCGTGCATTTAGAAATTTGAAGCAAAAGGTATATTTTAGAATGAAATATAAGTTACTGGGTTAATTGTTTTACTATAAAATGCGTGATACCGTTTACATATTAAATTAATTTGATACACCGACTCAAACGTTTGGATAAACTAACCAATATTTGTTTAGACTGTACTGCTACCACGTCAGCAATGGAATTTACTTTTAAAAACCGCCTTTTCACATGTACTAAAACGCTTCAAGGGCACTTTTCTAAATTTACATCCCAAAAAAATGAAAAGTCATATATAGAGGATATTACACGGTGGTGCGAAAATATGAAGTTTAATTATCATCGAGAGCCGGTCAAAATGATTTCACGAGTGAGCGCAGCGAACGAGTAAAATGATTTGGAATCGAGAGGATAAACTTCATATATTCAAATTCAATTATACTCCTCTATCAACGTATCTATTCATTTAAAAGTTACGTCAAGCGTGTGCAGCATCACGACATGGCTCTAAGGTGAAACCACGGCAGAAGCCTCTTATACATCGCCGCCGTTATAACAAATCTCAAGTTTGAACAGTCCAGCTAGCCCCGACCTTCCTGATTCGGCCGCTCCGTAGACTGAAGTTCGCGGAAAAGACAATCCAGTAGATCTTTCATGCGGCGCATCTCAGAAATGTCACCAGCCGACCACCTTAAAAATGTGGAGGTCGTCTGGCTACATAGCTAACATAATAATAATAAGACCAATATGAATAATAGCAATGGCGGCAAAAGAATGGGATTGATGTGTTTTTCACCCGATTCGCGCACAATGTCCCATTGTCTTTTTGGACCTAGGAAACATTTTTCTTTTGTTTTCGTTTGTTGCAAATTATTTCAATTAGTAAAAAACTGGTTTTGATTGGACAGCTTTGAGCATGCGGATGCAAAATCTACTGGATTCTCTTTCCCGCGACCTACCAGTCTACGAAACGGAGGCTAATACTGGACTAGGGTTTGAAAAGCCAGTTAAACCAGTTGGCACGGCCAACAAACTTCACAAAAAAAACATCAGAGTGGTTGTCCCTTCCTTGACGAAAAACTAAGACAACCAGTGGCGGTCAGAATAATCTCAAAGCTCTGTTTAATTATAAACCCAAGTAATTTATATATGTACAAAATTAATGTATGTTTATAATAAGGTTGCTTTTATATAGAGAATCTTACATGGCTGCGCTGAGATATAAATGAGTGACGTAGCTATATTTATATATTCACTTTATATACATAGATAGAAGCTTTTTGCCAATTTCATAGTTTATCTTACTTCATTTTCATTGTTTAAGGACCTCAAAAATGATTGAGGATCATAATAATGGTCATGGTCATGGTCATGGCGGTGGCGGTGGCCAGGTACTTGCTGACATTGGTGGGCTCATGGAAGAAATGCTCTGATTGAGTTCAAAAGTTATCAGCAGGTAGCTCTAGGTGCCCGAAGTGCATATACCGCGTTTGGCTTCAGGGGGGGCATTTCCGGGGGGGCAGTGAATATTTAAAGTCAAAAATAGGTCATATTCGTCACGTTATATCTCCGCTCCCTTACGTCGTAATGAGACGAAATTACTACCAGCATATAGAGCAACTCCTGTTCTGTAAGTATACTTAATATGAAGTCCAACCATCGCCCACTTCATGGTTAAAGTGGTTGAACAGAAGATGCCCTAGTTGAAGAGTAGCCGTACTCGACCTTCAACACGATCTTACATTAAAATTTGGTCATGAAACGGTGATGAAACGTTCAGGGTACTTATTGGGAGACTAAAACATATTTTAGAAGTGTTTCGCAGTTTTTATCTGCGCATGCGCAGATACTACCTTTTTTTGCCTGTGTACTGATGTCAGCAAATTTTGCCAACTTTTCAAACCCAAATCCAGATTAGTTCTCGAATAGCTAGATCAACAAGCTTTGGATATGTTAGAGATCTTGATGAGATCTTTACGTAAACCCAGCATGTTATAAATGTAACTTGTAGTTATAATAGAGTTACGGCAATGTCAATTTCAGCCAAGATCATGTCAGCTGTTTGGTGCGCCGTTCTAACGCCAATCATATGCGGAAAACGAATGATCTTAAGAAATCTAACGATTTCGTATGAATATAAAGCTATCAAAGAGCAACATGACGCTCTTATCATTTAGAAAATAATTCACCTGAGCACGTGACACCAAACGGCCAAACCCTGTTAAAAATCACTTAATTCACAATAACTTGATGGAAAATTGACAGAATCACGGTATATCATACAAATGCCTTCATCTGATCATTTTTAAGACGTCTGTGAAGACATTTTTCAAAAATATTGATTTTTGAATATTTTACGATTTTTTCAAAAATCCAAGATGGCGACCAAGAATTCAAGATGGCGTCCAAAAATCCAAGATGGCGGCCAAAAGAAATATGCCTTGCAGCGTAAATTATGAAAATTAAGCTGATTTTTTCAAGACTTTTGTTTTGACTGTTGACAACAGTGGAAAGGACTTTAGTTGAACTTTTTGATAAGATGGAGGCCAAATACCATAAATAGGTACGCAATGCATGCAGAGACCCAAAAATATACGTTTACATAGGCATGTGCGAAATTTTATCTTGGACTATTTCGAATGATTTACGATAGAGTTCAGTAACAGTTGTCAAAAAATTTACGTTTCCCTAAGATTGAGATAAAAGGCGTACCTTCTGCACAGAGTAAGCGTTGAAACATTATTTACCTACCGATCACTTGAAATGCATTTACTTGGCTGACCAAACTCAAGTCACCATTAAATCCTGTTCTGAAGGTAGATTTATACGAGACATTTCTTTTCTCTGCGGGAACTCTCTAGCAACTTATCTCCAACTTGTCTTAGTTACAGGTTTGCATAAATGTCGGTCACATTTGCATCGAGACTTAATCAATACTTAAACAAGATTTAGAGCCAAGTGTGACCGCAATAAATCTATTTGTATTCAGTATAAACTTAAGTTTCATTGTTCACAGGATTTAATGACATAAACCACACCTCCCAGAATCCTGATCTTCACGACATGTACTTACTTGTGAATAATTTTTCTAAAGCGTAATAATTATAATCTAATGCATGAGCAGTTCGCTTTAAGGTCTCGATATCGGTTTAAAATGGAAAAGTTTCGAAAATGCGTTTTTTCGCAAATTCGAAATCTAAAAGCCGTAATGTAGCATCACAAAAAACTCAAACTCAAAAAAAATATTTAAAGCCTTGAAAATGCGACTTTTTGATTTCCCGCTAAAATAGGCGCGAACAATTATTGACAGCTGCTGTCATTCACTGCGCATGTTATTTCATTCTCGCTATCCTGTGATTTTCTGCGCTACTTTTCGTTCGTAAAGATTTCCTACGTTTATAATGCAATGCCCAAAAGTGTAGATGTTGATCTTTCTTGGTGCCGTATTCAAAAAAGAAGAAAAAGAAAAAAACACAGCACAATTTAGTTTGTAATAATTTAGTTTGCGAGTAACCTTGGAAGCGGGTGTAAAGTTCTTTGGACAGGAGGAGGGATTATACTCAATTCAAGTTCCAAGAAGTTAGAATCATCGAAGACTGAAAGTCCACAAAGAATGAAGCAATAAAGTTTTGTTACATGTATCTTCAATCGGCCAAAAAATTAAAGAGAATTCAATTCAGGAAGCTAAGGTTTGCTGATGAAAATTTTTAGAATGACATAAAAGTCTACCGTGTAAAGTGGTTTTCCCTGCATGATATTAATTGTTTGCTTACTGTGGTGCCATAAGAGAGTGTTTCTTCTTGAAATTAAGCTGGAATCGACGCTATAGCTAACTAGTTTCTGTAGAAGTATCGAGCATCGGCAAACTGTATAGCTTTCTCTGTTCTGCGGCTCGTCTGAACTTTGTAATCGGTCGAGACTGAACACAACATGAATCGCTCTGATTGGCTAATGTTAATGGTTACCCTTGGAGGCGGGACTTCTTAGTCAACCGTGAAATGAATCGAAAACCTTCATCGGGCTGTTTCTCGACTCTTTTTTTCGGCCAAAAACAGAACTTTGCTGAAGTCCAGCCTTTTAGAATTTTGTACAATTTTCCTAAATTTTTCACGAGTCGTAGAAAACAACTGTTTCTCAAATACAGTGTCGGGGAATTTTGAAATAATTTTTTGTTCTGGTTTTATGACCTGGTTTGTATAAAAATGGGATGAAAAACTACTTTTTCGAATTGGAAATGGGATAAAATCTGTAACACGCAATATATCAAAAATGCCCAACATTTTATTTGAATAAATTTAGTTGGGATTTTAAAGGGCTAATTGAGAAAAAAAATGTTTCAAAGCCTGAAGGGCTGAACTCCTTCTGGCGGACGGAGTCATTTCGCGTAGAAATATATACAACATCTACGCTTTTAACTTTTGTTCAAAACGGATTAAATATATACTTTCTTCAATTCAAGACCTTTAAAACGGTACATAGTACGTCTATGTGGCATTAATTCCGACGTTGTAAGAGCGTTTTTCCGAAATGACACGTCGAACCTTTATCGAGACCTTAACACTACCTGATTGGCTGTTCATTAATCGCTATAGGAATAGAAATGTCCCAATCTAGTAAGACATCTGAAATAACGTGTGGCGCTAATTGAGTTCACATTATACTAACAATATATATTTTCTTCAAATGAACCGCCCGTAGAGGAATAGGTAATTAGACCTGCTATTGAGTTAACGATAGCCCCATTTACACAGACATCCATTTTGGGACCAGCACTGCCGGTGCGAAACCTATAGGCCCGCTGACACAAATTTAAGAGTATCATACCCAAAATGCTTGTTGTGTATATTATGGTGGTGATTTTTGTTAAAGCTAAACCCCACTTCAATGGTTTACAAACGTTAGCGAAACATCGAAAACATGATATATCTGTCTTGATCTATTTTAGTGAACCCAGATTACTTAAATACTGTTAGCGATTGTTGCCGGCTTGAAGTTACTGTTTATTCCACTTCAATTGCTTAATTGGTTATCGATTTTAAATTCAGGCATTTATAACATAGTAGGTCTGTAATATTCGAAATAAGGTTTGGTGCGTAGGTGTTTCGTACTAATGCGACAGTATTTCAAGTGAACTACTTGCCGTTTCAGCGTTTCAGAAGTTTTGTTTTAGAGTAGTTATAGCGCCCTTTCTTAAAGTGCCACTACGACGAAAATGTACTGTTTCGATATGCCACTTTTTCAGCGTCAATAGGTCAATCAGTGTTAGAAATATCCGAAATAGTAACAAATATTACCTAATGGGCAAGTTAAACCACAAAAATTAGGAGAGTTTACCAGTAAAATCCTGTAGTGATATCATACACTTAACACGACAACTACGTCGCGCGAAATACTGTGCATAAAAAAGTAGCCAACCTCACACAGATAAATATAACTTTCAGGGGTATATAGCCATCATTTTGCATAGGGGGGGGGGGGGGGGGGGGACACTACACTACTCATCACCAAATCGCGACTGCAGTACTCTTTTACATAGAGAACGCAGTCTTTCGCGCCAATCTCGTCTATTCAGGTACATCTTAGTTTTCAGTCACCAACCTTTTCCAGTAAGACTGTCGCATTGTTCACTGACTCCCGGTGAATCACTTAGCTTAATATTAGGTGCGTTACTGTGACGCTACTTTACAGTTGCGTTTTTTTTACGAAAAGGGAAGGGTTGGGCCCCCTGGGCCCACCTCTGGCTATGCCCCTGACTTTCTTCTTGTGTACGTGAATACGTTTTTAGTAGAAATATGCCTCCAAGGCGTTGTATTGTGCAGGCGAGCATTGAGTGTATGCAGGAGCCCATTACCAGGAGCGTACCTATGTGATGGGTAGCGCCCACAGCACAGTAGACGATGTGGCTATTTATAGTCGCGAAGTTCTGGTATGCGATTACGTTGTGTTTTGTTCTCTTTGCGCTTTAGTACTTTTAGCAGTTTGAACCGTGTTAATTACAATTTTTCAGTGCATCCTGATTGGTTAAAAGTGACGGCCTTTGTTTCTTCGCGCGGGAAACACAAAGCTAAAAATAGCTACATCATCTGTTCTGCTGTTGGACAGACCTAATCTGGGAGATGCACGCTCCAGGTAATGGGCTCCTGGTGTATGACATAATTTCCTCTGAATAACCCTTTGTATTAAGCTGAAGAAGGGAACGGCCTCCAGTATTATGGCGGACGTTTAGATTCAATATTCGGAGTACAAAAAATAAAACTTCCTGTCGTCGTATCGAAAAACGATTTCAACTCTACTTTATAAATATGCAAAAATATTGATATGTCAAAATTTGATTGTTGCGGCACTTTAGCATTTTGTAGTTTTCGACTTTTCGTCCCACTTCTCTCTCAGTAAGACAACAACTCAGTATTGCAGTTTCTTTTATTGGTAGTTTCATTTCTAGAGCAAGCTGCAGAAGTTTTAAAGCTGAATATTTAAAAACTTCGTCTTTACATTTGCTTTGGATTCGCTTGCGCGCTCTCTACGTTGAATTTCAACTTCAGTGCTATGGTTTGAATTCAAACCAGTGCCGACTTGTTATATAGTTCAAGTGAAGACAACCACTCTGTGTTGTTGGTAGTGCGACTTCTATAGCAAACTATAAGAGCATGAGAAACAGCTCATTTTAAAGCTGAAGACTTCATACGTTTTTTTATTTATTTGTTTTTGATGGCGTTACCGTGCTTTCACCTAACCGTGCATTTTGCTGTTGATTCTGTAATTTTCATTTTTAGTTCTGTGCTTGTACAAGACGGTAGTGTAAAATTCACTATGCTACTTTTTTACATTACCTTAAAATATACTTTTAGTGTATTTGTGTGAGTCTTTACACAACACTACTTTATTTTCCCGGAAACGGTGTTAAAATATACTTCTTTACTATTTTAAGATGCAATACTGAACTAGTAGAGCGGCAAATATAATTTTTTCACCCTAAAATATACTTCATTAATCATGTGATAACTCAATCATCGATCGAGCTACCTTCAACATACTTGTACATGTATGGCGTACCGAGGAAATGGTCGGGAAAAAAACTAAATTGGTGAAATTTTGCCTATGACCAAATTGCCAAAACGCTATTTTAGGCTGAAATGCCGGTCTAACACATCGTTAAATGGTTTATTATCGAATAATAAACAATGTGCAGTAGTTTTACACGTAGCTCCAACCTACCTCGTTCGGTACAGTTTTAAAAGACTGTGTGTGTACCAGATGTATACGTGTGTTTCGTACAAGCAGCAAACAGTTATAGTTGCATGTACACTGTACGTGCCGTAAATTGAACCATAAGAGCGCGGACATGTATGCATGTACGGTGTAATTAATGCATGCATTGTTAAACAATGCACATATACATGTAATGCATATGTGGTTTATATATTTACATACTTATACATGTACTATTAATATATTTCTCTTGATATATTTAGATACATATATAGTAAGTTAATCATACATGTGTACCTATATATATAAGTACTCACTATTGACGAGGTTACACCTTTCAAACGGTATTCCCCTGACCGAAAATATTTCAACAAACTTTTTTACTATCCGTCTTAGAATGGGCTGTTATGCCAAGAAATACAAAAAAATAAAAATGAAAATATTGTTAGGACTTCCTGTTTTGGACCAAAGGTTACCCCTTGGTCCAAAACCAGAAGTTCTAACAAAATGCTAACAACTTTTTTGGGGGGTATTTCTTAACATAAAAGCCCATTCTAAGACGGTTAGCATTTTTTTGTTTTGTTTGATGATCGTTTCCGTGCCAACGGTATGTTGATGTCACGTGACACTATGAAATTCGTACTCTCCCGTCATCGGTCTATACAACCAGCATATAACATCTGAACAAAAAGTAGAGAAGAGGGGGACTGCCACTGGTAAAGAATGGTCCAAAACACACTTTGATACATGCCTACATAAACGTTTAATTTGTTGGGGTCTCTGCATGCATTGCGTACCTAATTATGGCACTTTTGTGCAAAGCATTACCCCTTTGGCCTCCATCTTAGCAAAAAGTTCAACTAAAGTCCTTTCAACTGTTCTAGAACAGTTAAAACCCCAGAGACTTTATGAACATGGACTTAATTTCCATTATTTACTCTACAAGACCTATAAACATACCTACCTTATGACGTCACTAGCTCATTAAATATTCATGCTACCATACCGATCTTCACGGCGCACGGGGGAGGTAAAAAGTATATTATGTATACCGAGATTGCCGATTTGAGAAATAAGCTAAAAATGTCACCATTACAGTGATATTGGTACCTTGTTTAATTTTTTTTTTAAAGTACTTAGACTTACTCGATTCTCGTAAAACGTCGCCAACATAGAGAGGAGAGATGTAACTTCAAGGCAATGTAAGTTTTATTTCAGTTCAACTCCCCAAAGAGCCGAAATTTCGTTTAAAATAGGGGGGAAATGCACCACCACTAATTCCTACACTTTGCACCCCCCAGAATCGGGAATGCGGCACACGCACGCACGGGACATAGCACTACAACCCTGCCAAATATATTCAAGATCGAACAATGTTACCACCCTTTTTATGGTCATTGCTCAAATGTCAGCAAAAATGTACAAATGTCAGCAAAAGTGTACGAATATCAGGATACATATAGTCATGGTCATGGTTCCTACTCCTACTCCTACTCCTACTCCTACTCCTACTCCTACTCCTACTCCTACTCCTACTCCTACTCCTACTCCTACTCCTACTCCTACTCCTACTCCTACTCCTACTCCTACTCCTACTCCTACTCCTACTCCTACTCCTACTCCTACTCCTACTCCTACTCCTACTCCTACTCCTACTCCTACTCCTACTCCTACTCCTACTCCTACTCCTACTCCTACTCCTACGCGGCTCGTGATTCCTGTACTCTTTTTCATGTTCTACAGCTCCAGTCGTGTTTTTGTACATAGCACAACAAATCCTGTTCTATTTGTTAAATGAAGCAATTTTTCTGTTCACTTTTCCTAACTCACCACTATTACCTTATATGGCTGCATCTTTACCAGTAGATTACTTGTCTTGTGACTTATATTTATACATTTACTATTTATTATATATTGTTTTCAGACAAGTTGCCTTGTAATGTGTATAATATGCGTATATGGTTAACAATAATAAAGATGATGATGATGACTTTGAAGTTTTCTAAAGTGTCCGCCTCTTCATGGCTCAATTGGCGTCTCTGGACGAGAAATCTTCAGGTTAAGTTGCAACAGTATTTGCAGCAAGCCTGATAGCATAGGCCTATGAAAATTCAACACCCACTAGTACTGTTCCCATCTTCTGCTGTCACGTCACCATGACCTATTCCCACCCTGCGTTCGTCACACTGATGCACGAAACGCTTAAACCACCGCCAACTTACGGTCAACACCTCCCAGTATCCTTTGCGGTATTCGTTACTGGCCAAACCATACAGCACAGGGTTAACACAGCTGTTAAACACTGCCATAAGCGATAGGAATCTGTGGATACTCGTTTTCTTAATGGTTATACCGAAAGAGTTCAAGAAAAAGTATACTTCGACCGGCAACCAAGTGATGATGAGAGCTGTTGTAGCCAATGCAGCGAGGATGGTCACTCGCTTGATAAGTCCACCCTCCTGTGCACTTATGGCAGGATTTGTTTTCAGCGTGTAAACCAGGTGCGTATACATGACAATGATTAATAAGAATGGTAAAATACCCCGGAGGATGAATCCTACAATGACTTTGGTGTAGACTGAACCACTGGGTAATGTGGGTAGTAAGATGCAGCGTCTACCTATTGAGTTCTGAGGGGCGACCCGAATCTCTGGCAATGCCAAGTACACGACGAAGGCTGCAAGCGCACAGGAGAACACTATACCAAGTAGCGTTTTGGTTCTTGTTAAGGCTTGTTTATACTTCGTGGGTTTGACTACAGCAATCCAGCGATCAACGGCCAGTAACACACAGATATAAATGGACGCGTATCCGAATAGGAAGAAGAAGACTCGAATCCGTACTAAACGGCAGTAGAACTGGAGAGCCAGCGCAGTTGTCGGTTCGTAAAGCGGGGTAGTAAAAACGTAACCAGGGGTAAAAAAGACGAACAGACCAGCAAGGAAGTCGGCCACAGCTAGAGAACAGATCATGATGTTGTATGGTTTTTGAAGTCGACTTCGCTGCTGGAGAAAAAATAAGATGACCAAAGCATTTCCAAGAATGGCAGAAACTGAGATGCAGCCAAAAGTCACTTGTTTTGTTAACTTTTCCATGGTGACTGGCCAGGAGGATGAGGGTTGAAAACAATCTGACTTGCAATTTTAGTGTACCCTGAAACATTAAAAAAGGAAACATTTCATTTTCACTCTAAAACCAAAATGATGTGTTGACAATGCATTTCAATCGGACATTTTCACTTGACATAGGTTTATAAATACGTTCTGAAGTTGTGTGATGTTCTAAACTCAAGGAATTTTTCAAACATCAATGAAAATTCCCTTGAATGGTTCAAGGTCGAACCATCTCTAGGTCATTATCTGACCCACTGACTCTGTCCCAAGGCATTTCACAGGGATCTATCCTAGGTCTGTCCTGTGTTATTTTCACTCTACATCAATGGTCTACCCCTGTTTCTACCCAGTACTAATGCTGACATCTACGCTGATAACACGACACTGTGGGCGGCTGATGAAGGTAGTGAAAATGTCCAGGCGTGATCAACAGGACAGCCTTGATAGTGTAAGTAGCTGGTTTGCGTTAAATAAAATGGCCCGCAGCATAAAGAAGACCAAGTACTTACTCATTGCATGCCACGAGACATAAACTACTACATACAGAAAAATATTATCTAGATCTTTACCTCGATGGCAACTTGATTGAGGAAGCCAAGGCGAAAAACTCGGATATTAAGCTTAATAAACCTCGTTGTTGGGACATGCAATCATATTTAAAAAGGCAATCAGAAAGCTAAACTTAGAAAGTTTTACAAGCAACGGCTGTAAAAACTGCATCTTATGTGCATCTTAGGTACATATTTTATATAAAGCAACTTACTGTACATATTTTTAAGTGTTTAAATGTTTGTCACTTAGATAGTTTGTCACTTAGATAGTTTGTCACTTAGATAGTTTGTCACTTAGATAGTTTGTCACTTAGATAGTTTTTAAAATGTTTTTTAGATATATTTAGTATTAGTCATGATTTTATTTTGTATTATGTTTATTTTATTTACTTATTTATTTTTGTTAGTGTCCCTACTTAGTGGGCAACTGCTATTAATCTTGACACTTTAATAAAGTTATCTATCTATCTATCTATTGACTATTTAATTAATAGAGTCCAGAGTCTGCTTACTGAAAAGTGCGAAGGGCTACCTTACCACTCTTGCAGAAAATGATTATATAACGCACTTATTAAGCCCATATTCGAATACTGTTTTACGGTGTGGGGCAGTTCCTCTAACGAACAATTGTCGATAATACTTAGAGTACATAAATATTGTAGTAGGCTAATTTTAGATGCTAACGTCTTGGATCAAATTCTGTGGAACTATTAGTAAGCTGCAGTGGATTCCTATCGATGATCTCATACGTCTAAGGAAGTCATGTACGATGGAAAGTGTCCCCAGTACTTCAGAAACTGATGTATGTTATGGTGAAGGATTCTCGCAATCATAATACCAGTCAGAGCTTCTTCAAATCACATGAGATTATCTAAATATCGCACGAATTCGGAACTTCAAACATTTCATGCAAGTGGCATTCGTCAATGGAACTCATTAAGTAAGGATGCTAAGAGCATCTGTAAATTAACTAATTTTAAGAAATACTTAACTAAGGATATTATAACTAAGAACTAAGCATTTTAAGGTTAAGAGAATGTTTTAAGACATTTAAAGACATTTTTAAGCTTCTATATAGTGATTTAGTTTTATATTGTAAATAATTTAAGTTAATATTATCCAATTTAATAACAATTCTTCAGGGCAACAATGTAATTGTGTTTTTACCCAAACTAATTATTATTATTAAAATGTGATAATTATTTTCCAAAACCTTAACTTTGTTGTATAAAAAAACTACTTCAGAAATTTCTGAAGCACTCTCTCAGACCCTTCAAACACCTGCTTCAGAAATTTCAGTGAAGTACTTTCTCAGACTGTATCAAAAAAGGTGTCGGAAGAAAATTTCTTTGCCTCTTTGCCAGTTTTGTAATCCATCTAAGTTACACGAGATTGTTCGCTACCTTTAGTCATTCTGACTTGGATCGTGGATGCCTTGGCTTCCTTCGATCGAGTGGCAGTTGAAATTGAAGGTCGTGTCCGTACGGTTGGGATTCACTCTTTTCAAACGGTGGCCTGTGAATTCAAAGCGAGGCAATCCTTTTGTTTCTGCTAGTGTGAACTCGTTGTAAAATCCGTCAGTGCGAGGCAACCTAGCAAAAATAAAGGAATGCCTCGCTTTGAATCCAAGATGACCACCAAGTGAAAAGGGTGAATTGACACATCTTCAAACTCAACTGAACAATCACCACTTCGCATTTAAAGTGCAAATGAGTCCAATTTATTATTATTAAAATCGATTCTACATCAAGTCAAAAGTTGAATAGTAAAATAAAATATATGTTAATCTGAGTGTTGATGTTTTATACAAAAACTTGCTGGTAGAGATAAAAAAAATATTAATCAGTTTTATTCACAAGGAGAATGAAATGATAGTAAATTCCCTGTTTGACGTCACGGCATTAGCATATACGAAATCTAATTAAAGTGCATTAAAGTGGGCAATGAATAGTACTCAAAATGCAGATATAAAAAGTGCGCACTCTTATTAGCCATATTTCTGCTATCCGAAGAAAAATATTCATTTCCTCTTAGTCTTGGCTAGTCTTGTTATGTATCTAACTGACATTATCATTATAAACTGTCGCCGCTTCCCTCAGTAATCTGAGCGGAATCGGATGCTTTAGTACCCAACGAAGCCGCTCCTCAAAATATCCGCTCTGCTGACCGTACCAACGCTAGCTGGAAAACTCAATCCGAGATAGTTCTTGCTGGGATTTTTTCCTAGATACCTAACTTGCTGGGATTTCATACATGTATTTAGCCTTCCTCGTTGAGAAAAGTCTGAAACGTTGGGTACTTCTGTAGTTTCCTTCGAGTGACATTGAGTTAATTCTTCGATGCATGATTTGCCGATAGAATGTGTAGTAGAAACATCTGAAGGCTTTAGGCGATCGGTTAATACAACCCGAGGCTAATAAACTCTGACAATAGCTGTTCAATGATAATGCCTTCTTGATGTAGTGTATTATGCTTCTGAATGTTTGAAATAGTTTTCGCTTGAGTCAGTGAACTGAAAAGGTTCCAAATTGCATGGCACTCTTAAATTTGGGCTGGCGAGCCGTTAATTTTGGGAGCGGCACTCGTGATTTACACGACAAAATTAGGAGTGCCGATAAATTAGAGTACGGCACTCTACATTTACACGGAAACAATCGAGAGTGCCGGTCCCAAACTTATCGGCTCGCGGGCACAAATTTAAGAGTGCGATTCCCAAAACTCTTGTCATGTAAATCGGGCTTAAGTCATCAACAAAAGGTTGAAGTTTAAAAAGCAGAGTGGTATGATAATTCATGCTGGGAGCTTAAGGAAGAATTACTTCGAACCAGTAAAATCCTACTTCAATATCCAACATGCCCTTTTGTAAGGATTAAATTATGGATTCTAAAACCAAAGAGTTTAATATATAAAAAATAATAAAACACGATGAAACAAAATTCAAAAAGGATCTTCTAGAACAAATTGAAACTCTTGAATCTTCAAACCCTCACAGAGTATTGGAAGTTAGTAAGATCTCTGAGACCTTCAGTAGGCTCCAGTAACAAGAATACAGACATTGCCTCCGAATGGATGCCTGGTTTTCTTATTTTAGAGAGTTAAATAATTCTCACCAAGATAGTAATGACCGTTTGATAAAGGAATTCATTTCTTCACTTGTCCATCTCTTAAGGTCTTAGATAAACCTGTTACTGTGAGGAGTTACAAGAGATAAGTAATAAATTGAAAAGCAACCAATTGCAAGCAGTCGGTATCGTATCTAAACTTTTCAATAAGGTTTGCCGCTGACCACTGACCAACATGGCGGCCATTTATATCGCTAACGACGATTGCATGAGCACTTTTTTCTTAATAACTATGGCTCTTACTGTGGAAACGTTTAAAACTATGTGGGAATCGGAACTACTACCAAGCACACGAAAAGAGATCGGACTCGAAATGTCTCAGATAAAAGATAACCTAAAAATTTTGACAGATCGGTGCAGCCAAATTGAGAAATTTGATTTTTTTTTTGTCGGATAAGTACGACAATATCGTTGATGTCCTGCAAACTTAAAAAAAAACAGTTATCAGCGCTGGAGAAGAAGGTTGTAAATCAAGGGGATCGACTTTCTGCTGCAGAGGACGTACACCGCATATAAGACGAATTGTACAATCGATGAGATTCAACAATACCAAAGCCGGGATTGCCTTGAATTAACAGGAATCCCAATTCTACCGGTTGATGAACCAATAAATATAATCATCGAGTTAGGCTCTCTCTTGGATGTTGACATCAATGAAGAGCATATCTCAACTGCCCATAGGCTCCCTGATACGAAAAAGATCAAGGATAGGATCATAGTCAAATTTGCGCATCGTGACAAACGCGAAGAGTTATATACAAAAGGAGAAGTAGCTTAGCTGATAAGACTACGAGACACCTACCATCGATAGAGAGTGAAATAATCAAGAGTATAACGAAGAGTAACATGATTCATATCAACGAGTATTTAACAAGCTACAGGAAACAGCTATTCGGAAGAATACATACCTTTAGCCGGGAAAATCACTTCAAGTTCTTATGGACTGTCAATGGTAAAATTCTACTGAGGGAAACGGAAACATCCAAAGTATTCGGATTCACAACTCAGGAAGATTTCGATGATTTCATGGAGTCTCAAGAACAACCTCCAATGTTGATATAAAATCAATTACTTACGCTTACACTCTCTCCTGTATTTACCGACGTTAAAGTAAGTGAATATTGTAGTATCTTACCAGTTTATGGCCTAAACGATCGTGAGTTCAGTTTCGTAATTGGCTTTGGTCGTGTGTATTTAATCAACTAGATATCGACCTGTAAAATATACTAGTACCTAATCCTGATAAATTCGATGAGACCAACCCTTATTACCACTGTATCCGAGTACTATTCAATTACCAAGATAAATAATGCTTTAAAAACATCAGGACCAAAATCGTTTTCATTAATTCATATGCATTGCATTGTTAGAAGTTTACAAAAAAAATTAACCTTACTTGAGGATATGCTTTACTGACCGCATCGCCAGAAATTCGAGACATGCCGGGTTATTGCGCAACAAATATTGACCACTGTTTACTGTGTGAAACCACAGGCTTACCATCCTCAAAATTGGTTTTCGGCTTCTTGTGGCTTCGTCAGTTGTCAAACGGATTTTCCCCCGGATTTTGACTTGTTTACCTCAAATTTGCAGGATAAATATAGCGTTAATTCTAAAGTTGAAATCTTTAAACTTTGTCAAAATAAACTTTACTTATTATATTTGCCAGTTCGGTGTGTCTTCCTGTCGTCCGATGCATTTTAGAGATGCTACAGGTCATAGTCGAGTACGTCCTTCATGTAGATGAATACCCACACGAAATGTTTGGTATGTTTTTGGTATGCTTAAGGTTTGCCAAAAGTACAGTTGAACATAGCTAAAAGATATCAGTAACATACCTGAAACATACGTAGAGCATACCTAGAAGATACTCCATTTGCTGTGCCATATGTATATCATAGATATGTCACTGGTATGTCTGAGGTACCTCAGACATACCAAAAAAGTAGGATAAAGTATCATTTTTGGAACAACATTTAGATACCTACAATATACCTAAAACATACTATTTGTGAAGTACCTAAAACATACCTCAATCAGGTATTAAAAAATATGTTTTAGGTATGTTTTAAGTATGTTTTAGGTATGTTTTACCTATGTTTTAGGTATGTTTTACCATACTCAAAACATATAAATAACATACCAAAAACATATACCCATTCCAACATACCAAAAGCATACATGTAAGTATAACATACCTAGAACATACCTTCATTTGATGTTCCATATATGTATGTCAAAGATATGTTACTGGTATGGTTCAGGTATCTCAGACATACCAAAAAAGTACCATAAAGTATCATTTTTGGAACAAAATTTAGATACCAACAATATACTTAAAACATACTATTTGTGAAGTACCTAAAATATACCTCAATCGCATATTTCAAAAGTATGTTCAGGTATGTTGCAGTCTTGGGTATAGTTAAAGTATGCATTAGCATACTCAAAACTTACAAGTGACATACCAAGAACATACCCATTGGAGAGTTTTGGCATACCTAAAACATACAATTATTTGAGCTCTCTAAAATGTGTACTAGTCTGCTAGAAGATTAGGTTAAGCTCACTATATTATTTATTTAGACAATGTATTAGTTTAGACACTAACAATATGAGTATTAGAAATCTGATTTAGTTATATTTGACATCATACCTGAAATTGTATAAAAATGTGCCCAAAACACACCTAAATTTGAAGTTTTGATTTTTACATTTTTTTAATACTTTCAAGTTTGTTGTTAATTATTATTAATTTTATAACAAACAAAAAAATACACTTTATCTCCTCCAGTTCTATATGTGCAAGAATCCATGGTTAAGTCCTAAATTGGATTGTTCTTGTAGAGTGCACTCAGTAAATTTAATATAAAACAACTTAGATTTACAAATGAAATCAAATGATATATTTTTGCTTTCGAATATATCCAATGTCACAGATCTTGAATGACTATTTAATAATTCAAATAAATTCAAGTGTAAATTAGGTTCTGAGTCCTGGTCTAAATTCTGCAGCCAGTCTTTAAATAAGGCCTGATGTGATTCTGCTGAGTCCTAATTCTGATCATCAGTTTCCACAGGATTACAGCAGCTGGTTCTTATAAAGGTAAATCCCACTTCCACCAATGAGCTCATGCAATCATCTGAAAAAGAAAACATTGGTTGCAAGCCTAATGTTAATGTAGTATCACTGTGTCCATTATACCTGCCAGTTGGATTCCTCATTACGATTTAATGCTGAAAATATTTGTGATTTATATCTATTTTGAGAAATAAAAACAATTTATTTATTATTGATTACTTTATCTATTATTAAGCTTACTTTATTATACATACTGTATTACGAGAATTTCATTGCATAAAGCCTGTGTAAAAATCTATATCTTATATTTTCACTTGTGAAATTATAGTGATACGTCCAATCACCGGCCATCACATATAGCTTTTCCACATGTGAAAAATATAACCAATCAGCAACAAGAAAACAGTGACTCAGCCAATGAGATTCATGTGTGCATGTGAATGGCACTCAAATGGCTTCTTGGTTTGCTTTTGAAAAATGGCTGAAGGTTGTGAAGGCTCTTCTCGCTTTGTTTCTTGTGACTGCTCTTTAGATGAATTTATAGATCAACAAAATAACAAAAATACACTTAGCAAGACACAGAGATGTCATTGCTGACTACTTCTCAAAAGTCAACAAAGCATCGTCGTCGCTATGTGATTGAATCTTAGTGACTGCATTGAATCTGACTGAAAACATTTTAAACACTTTTATCAAAATTCGACATGCATTATCAACTGCATTTAGCTAGTTTGAGCCGTTGAAGAATTAAACATATTATCATTTATTGTTCTGTGATGCATAATAAACAGATAACAGCATAGCAAATAAAAATGTAAGTACTTTGCATAGGTTTTATTCACTCGCTGTGAAGCTTGAGAAAACTCACTCGCTAAAAGACTCACTCGTTCGTTTATCTCAAACTTCACACCTCGTGAATAAAAACCTGTACACCGCATATGTGCTATTAAGTAATCTCTATTTGGTTAGCCCTTGCAGATTTTAAATTGACCTTTTTTCCCTATGAAACAGTGCATGCAAATATAAGCTTACCTTTCTCACTTTGTGAACAAGTTCTAAGGTTGTGCAAAATATGAAAAATGTAAGCTTAATTCTACAGAAGCATTCACATATAAATTATAATAATTAAGTATGGATTGCATAGATAGCTGATTTTTTAATACTCCGGGTTCCATAGGTTAAATGGTTTGCCTTTTGTTGGCGAGTTCTGCACATTCACAATTTTGTCTGCAGTTTCGGTTTTCTGTTAAATTTAAAGATGTGATTGAGATGAAGTGTATCTAAATACAATACATATACATTTATTTTCATGCATTATAACAGTTAAAAAATATTTTTTGATTAAGATTTGAGTGGGTATTTTCTCGGTGTAAGAAACCCGAATTTGTAGGGTTCCCTGCAAGTGCAAACTAAATCGACACTTAGAAGTTTTTAGAACAAAAATACTCACAAGTACGCCACCGGAGGAATCGAGTCAATATAAGAATCCCTCAGCACGATATAAAGAAACCCGAATATTTGAATTTCAAATCATTTTCTGAGTGAGGCAGTGTTTAAGAATACAATCATATACAATACATAGTAACGATTGGTGTATGCTAATGAGAAAAGCAATAAAAGTTCTAACTCTAAGTCGATCTAAGCGATCATCGGCAGCGAAATCTCCCTCGTGGCGTTTACATGTAATAGTGCTAATCAGGGTTAATAGGGTTTGTTTCGATTCCTCCCAGACGCTAAATATATAGGTGGCGTACTTGTGAGTATTTTCGTTCTAAATATTCTAAGTGTTGCTTTAGTTTGTATACTTTCAGGGAACCCTACAAATTCGGGTTTCTTTAATACACCAAGAAAACTAACTCTAAATTTCGCTCTTCTGTTTATCACGCAATGGGTTCCTGGCGCGTGGCGGGCATATTCACGCAAGACAAGTTTTCAAACGGTTAAGTTATTCTTGACTTGATAATTAAGTTATCATTTCTCGTAAATGCTAGTGTCTCTTTCGCGAGTAGGGAGCGATAAGAGTCGGCTGGTTTCCCAGGCTAGTACCCAGTGGAAACCAGAAGTTCTATTAAATTTAAACCTCTCGGCCGCCTCTTCATGCATCTTTCTCTCAAATTACAAGGGGGTTGATTCACTCCACCGTTTTATACAAATCACATACATTTAATGATCCCATCTTACCTCCTTTGTCTTCTAAGGCTTGCTCCAAAGGCTTGCCTTTTCTTGAAGCCATATTATACAGATATTGTGCAGAGATTGCACGTACTTTGCACCGAAAACCGTTGGTAAAATAAACATCGCGCTCAAAATACACAATGCAATGCGAACCTTGCAAATCAATCCCACAATGCACCAATACATCCCATGATGCAATGAAGTCTTATTGGCAGCCATTTTGGAAAAGTTGGAGTTAACTGTTATACAAATGTGGACATGGATTCCAAAGTGCATTGAAAATCAAGGTGATCAAGGCTTGAAAACCGATCACTCAAGAATTTAACATTCCAGTGATGCATTTAAGTTAATATGGTGAAGTATTGGACCGATTCCAGTGACAGAGTCGGAGGATATTTGGAATGGTGAATCGAATAATGGTACTGCCTACTGGAGTACTGGCTGTATGTGTTGTGTGTGGACATGAATTTTCCTTCTACTTTTCTAGTTCATCATCCAAACTCCAATGGAACTTTAAAAGAAAACATATGAGACATTCAAAGTGAGTTCATACAACATCTCAAACTTCATAACTGATACTATTGCCGCAGAAAATGAAATGGTAGTCGAACCCATATTTGCCATGGGACATCAATATAATGTATGGCGCAGCTCTGCAGGTACAGTAATTTGGGCTCTCCACTTTCACTTGTGAATGATTCTTACATGGATCTTGAGTAAGAGGTGATGAACACACATCCAATATTTTAAACATTTATTTAATTGAAGAAGGCAAGCTAGGCCATATTTAGACCTATTGAATCAATGGCGACCAATTAAATAGGTATTTGTCTCAATATGAATGAATATGAGACTGCTGAATCACAGATCCTCCGTAGAAACAAGCACTGAAATAAAAACTTGTTCTATAAGGTTTGGTTGTAAGCCAATGCATGGTTCTAATAATGAATGTAATTATTATTAATTTGTACGTATACATGTATCTCATTTGTAATCATGTTACATGTATATTTCATTTGCAAAATATTATACACTGGTACTTGAATTAGCCAGGGCATACTAAATAAACCTAACAATAATTACTGTTTTTGTTGAAGTGCGACCCTGGAAGTTTGAAGTCGTGTTTGAAAAATTGCACTTAGCTGACCACCAATCAAAATTTAGTTGAGCCTTGGCAGTGGAAGCTTTGTATGAGACTAGACTGTTTGACTGATAGTCAGCCAAATACAATTTTCCAAATGTGACTTGTAACTTCCAGGATCACACTTCAACAAAAACACTAATAACCCATAGTTCATTGCTCATGTTTTTGGTTGATGTTTTGCTTCAGAATCACTTTAGGATATTAACAATATGCTTCTATTTGTGATGAATATTTGCAAGTTTATTATCATATTTCCTCACGTATAAGTCAAACTATGGTATATCTTAACCTCCTAACCATTTTCCCAAAAGATCATGTCTGCATCGACCAGACACTGAGAACCAATTTACATATATTTCCAGGATGTAAACAATAACAGTGGGAGTGGCTAAATAATATTCTTTAATTAATTAATTCAAACATAAATGTAACATTATAATAGCCCAATTAATGCATGCTGGGCTATAGCTATATGCCTATATACAACCTTTACAAAACAATGAGCAAGATAACTGATTTTTTTGCTGACATGATTACAAATAAAATGTCATTATAACATTCATTTTTACAGTACCAAGTTCTTTCAGCTTTCAATTCAAAATTCTTTCTAAGATGATAGGATTTTCAAGTTGTCTACCTATCATCAATGCATTCTGAAAAATATATAAGTAGCGGTATCTATAGCTGTAATGTTAGATATACATGTGCTTTTGATGTATATTTATATAATTATGTTAATATAGTATACTGTATGTTTACTTAATACATATGTTATTGTTCCACCATCCCACCTGGGATCCCAGCTTTAGGCTTGGGATCCCATGTGAGATTTTGTTATCACCACAGGGATCCCGGCTTCAAGGTTGGAATTCCATGTGGGATTTTGTTATCATTCCAGGTGGGATGACTGGGATCCTACCATCCCACCTGGGATCCCACTTGTCCCACTTTCACTTTTACATGGGTCGAGACATTCAAGGATTTCGGAAAGATAGTATGCAGGCTAGCAGCAACCCAGATGATAAGCTGGGCAACTGAAATTTGGTCATCTGTGTAATAACTGCATTTTTCAATCAAGCTAATAAGTAAGGTGTGATAACCAAGCAGGATTTCATTAGCATAGCGATCAGACTATGTCAAAATTTAGACACCATCCATTCACCCCCCCCCCCCCCCCACCCCCAATCTACACTCAAACAAACAGACCACTTTTCACATTAGAACTTACATTGACAGGAGATTAGAAGTGGGGGCTTAATAGTAAGGGGGCAATAATTAATACTTCTAGAAGGGGGCTCATTAGAAGAGGGGGCTTAAAAAGAGGGGGGAGGGGTAGAATATATTATTTATTGTAGCTGCATTAAATGTACTTTTTTGAAGTGCCTCAAAACTTTTTTCTTCGATACATATCATTACTCCTTAATAAAATTAAGGTACTTTTTGGGTATATAATTTTCTTTGCAAAATAATAGGTACTTATTGACTGAGTGGGAGGGCCGGATGGGAAAATATTTGGTTTGGGGTCATGATGTACAAAATGACCGAGAGCCGAATATTTTCCAATCCGGCCGACCTAACTCATTCAATAGGTTTTTATTATTTGAACATATTGTTTTTGTAGATCAAACCGCAAAACAGCAAGAAACGATTGTGCAGGACCGGATGGCTTTTTCCGGCCAGCTCATGCCATACACGTCCGGCCCTCATCACGTGACTTTTGTAAATGGTTTTGAAAGGAAAGCGCGCGGGGGGCCGTACAGGTCATGTGATAACACTGTTTATGTCATCTCATATATACACTATTTTTACAACAACTGTTCAGGTTCTCATTTTATGATTGGCTAATTAATTACCATTGGATGTAAGGGCTAGG
Organism: Actinernus sp. WN-2022; assembly: GCA_030867875.1. Taxonomy (NCBI): domain Eukaryota; kingdom Metazoa; phylum Cnidaria; class Anthozoa; order Actiniaria; family Actinernidae; genus Actinernus; species Actinernus sp. WN-2022. The sequence goes on along the minus strand of JAOWCC010000577.1, from coordinate 67,732,559 downwards.
ATATAGTAGACTGCATCATTGTGTACAATAATCACTCTTCCCCCAATTTCATGTTTTATGGCTATAAAAATAACCACTCATTTTTTAGTTTATTTTCGTACAAAAAACTTATGCCAGATATCCTCTATTTACCACAATGGTATAAAAACTGCCTTGTAAATTAATCAACAACAACATCGTGCAGTGACGATGCAAAACATGGTAAATACCAGGGTTTTCAATAACATTTGAAGTAAGTGGCAAAACTTGAAGAGTAGGCGGCGAGCATCGAGCGCCATTGGCACAAATATCACGTTTTCCCTAATTTTTCAATCAAAGTAGGCGGCGATTTCATGTAAAATACCCGGCGAGATTCGCCGGCTGCCGGCTTCTATTGAAAACCCTGAAATACATGTAAAATGTAAGTAATTCATAAAATGTACAGTAAAATGTAATTAATTTGTTTATTTAAACTATGTTTGTGGTAATTAATTTAATCAACATTTTTTGAAGACAGTAGCTTAGTAGTTCCAGTATCTGTTAGGTAAATTACTGAGACTGCATGTCTTTTGGCTATGTTATTTTCTTTAAAAAAGTTAGGTACTTTTTAGGTATGTCTCTAAGCTATGTTTTTGGTATGACATATGACATATCTCTTTTACCAATTTAGGTATTGTTTTGGTATTTCTTCAAGCTATGCTTTTGGTATGTCAAGTTCTTTTAAGAAATAGAGTACTTTCTTGGTATGTTTCTTTGCTATGTTTTTGGTATGTCATTGTGTCATTTCTCTTTTATCAATTTAGCTATTGTTTTGGTATGTCTTCAGGCTATGCTTTTGGTATGTCATATTCTTTGATCAAAATTAGTACCCTTTTTGTATATCTATAAAGCTATGTTTTTGGTATGTCACTTCTCCTTCCCCAATTTAGGTATTGTTTTGGTATGTCTCGAGGCTATGCTTTTGGTATGTCAAGTTCTTTTACGAAATAGAGTACTTTTTTGGTATGTTTCTTTGCTATGTTTTTGGTATGTTTTGAAAGATGACATACCAAAAACATACTAGACCAACTTATAAAGTACCCGAGACATACATTATACATACCAAAAACATACCAAAAATTTCGTGTGGGTATTGACAAGGCATGCAACTAGAGGCCGCCAAACCGCTAACTACCACTAGATTATTCAACAAAATTCACCTTAAATATAATCGCTTGCTCGTCTACTTTTGGAATATGAAAGAACGATTATCCATGGACATCCTGGCCAAGTTTGAGGTCAATTGATGTGAGAGAAGGGCATAAAAAACACTCTCGAAGTCAGAATTTTAGCTTTCGGAAGGGGTCCTGCAGACATCGCTGTCCCTTTCAAAATTTAACGGTCGCCGCCAAGTAGAATTTCCGCCTCCTCCCCTCCCAACTCGCTAATATTTTTGCATCCAAATGCAAACTCACCAGGGTCAAAACAGTAGAATTTTTTACTAAATCTTGTTTACATTTCCCGGCGTTTTGAACTTAAGCTACGGACAAGATTTTAGCGACAAAAAATAGTTTTCCAGTTAATCGTCACAGCAGATGTACACGAAACAGAATCAATCAAATATTTGCTTTCCAGTAGTCAGCCAAATTCTCAATCCTACGTCTACGATATTCTCGAGCTCTCTGACGAATCGTTCTTTAGTTTTTACTAGTTCTTCAGTTTCTCAGAAGAAGCAGAAGATGAACAGCCATGACAACTGAGGTAATACGTTAGTTTGTACTTTAAATGTGTACCTGCCGGTCGTATCAATGTAGTTTTGGTTTCGCTTTCTTCGTATAGGTTCAAACGTATCTGAAAAACATACGATCTTGCGCGCTGTAAACTCAGGTCCATCATGATATCTCTTGACTGAAAATTATGAACTAGAGTGAACATGAAAAGGAGAATCTCTCTTCAAAGGCATCTCTTTGGCTCTTCGGCTATTTTTTTGCCACTAAAATCTCGTCCGTAGCTAGTTCAAAACGCCGGGAAATGTAAACAAGATTTAGTAAAAAAATATACTGTGTTGACCCTGGTGAGTTTGCATTTGGCTGCAAAAATATTAGCGAGTGGGGAGGGGAGGAGGCGGAAATTCTACTTGGCGGCGACCGTTAAATTTTGAAAGGGACAGCGATGTCTGCAGGACCCCTTCCGAAAGCTAAAATTCTGACTTCGAGAGTGTTTTTGTATGCCCTTCTCTCGCATCAATTGACCTCAAACTTGGCCAGGATGTCCATGGATAATCGTTCTTTCATAAGGACGTACTCGACTATGACCTTTAGCATCTCAAAAATGCATCGGACTACAGGAAGACACACAGAACTGGTAAATATAATAAGTAAAGTTTATTTTGACACAAGTTTAAAGATTTCAACTTTAGAATTAACGCTATATTTATCCTGTAAATTTGAGGTAAACAAGGCAAATCCGGGAAAAATCCGTTTGACAACTGACAAAGCCACAGGAAGCCGAAAACCAATTTTGAGGATGGTAAGCCTGTGGTGAAACGGGTTGTGAAAATTTACAAAGAAATGTATGGGATCCTATATAAACGTTTTCCTTATTTCTCATGAAATACGGTACAATCGTAAAAATGTGCGATCGAGGCATTGTCAATTCAGTTTTGATATTTTCAAAGCCAAGTAGTAAACTTTGATGATTCATTTCTTTGATTTCTGCTGCAAATCTACAACCTTAGCAAAAAATGTGCGCACGAAGATTTGAAAACATAAACAAGACCTACCGTATTCTTCACTTCTGATGTCCCAAAGACCTTTTTCGATGATTCATTTTCCTTCTTGAAAATTCAGCTTTTCGACAAGAAACCTTAGACTCCATATTTCCACGCTAAAATCCGTAATATTGCTCGTCTTGAGACTGCCATAACTCTGGCCACAAGTGACCAAATCCAATCCGCTTTGGAAACCTTGTTCTGTACTCTAGAAACTGCAGTGTGTTTGTTGAAACAGCTAGCGGTTATTCAAGCTAATTTGTCCTTTTGGAAAGTAGGTCCTAAACGGACCAAAAGAGATGAGTCTGCGATAACATTCTGGTGAGCGGTGTTACCCAATTACGAGTTGGTACTTTATGTATCCTGCGTTATAGTGTCCCAATGTACCATATATGCTATGTCTACCGTCTATATACTATCAGGCCTCAATGTCTCGAATTTCTGGCGATGCTTAATAAAAGGCCTGAAATCTTAGCAATCACGGAAACAAGGCTAAATGAAAATTCAATAGTTAATGTAGAACTCCCAAATTATAATTTTTATCACACTGACTCATCGACCTTAGCAGGAGGGGCAGCTAATTATATTAATAATAAATTAAAATCAATACATAGACCTGACATCAAATTTAATATGCAGTTAGTTGAGTTTTGTTGGATTGAAATTAATCCCTATAATGGAAAGGCTCACAAAATGATTGGGTGCATCTATAGACACCCAAATGCGAGTATAGAAAATTTTACTGTTCAACTTGAAGAAATAATGAAAAAGCGTAATCAAAATAAATATCAAGTTTATATTCTGGGTGACAGGATTTTTTTAAATACAATACCCATTCACAAACTGAAGATTATTTAGATATGCTTTACTCTAATAATATTTTGCCAATAATTACAAAGCCAACAAGACTAACTAGCCATACTGCAACAGTGATAGATCACATATATACAAATGCATCTACTCTATTTATTTCTGGAATTGCTACCATTGATATTTCGGATCATTTGCCTACGTTCTGCAATGCTGATATAGCAATAAAAAGGAAAAAAACAATAAAATATTTCGTAGGAACTATAACAAATTTAACCAATATTCGTACCTATATGACATCAGTACAATTGACTGGAACTGCTATCAACAATGAATGCAGAAATTTAAATGAAATAACAACTAATACAATTAAAGCAATTAATAAAATAATAGATAAACATGCACCTAAGAAATTGGTATCCCTAAGCAAAAGAAAACAACTAACAAAACCCTGGATAACTAATGGCATCTTAAAATCAATCAAAACTAAACAAAATATGTCTAAAACACATTTTCTCTCTAATAATACAAATAAAATAGATCAATTTAAAAAGTATGCCAATAAAACTCAACCAGCTTAAAACTCACAATAAGAAGGCATACTATTGTAAACATTTTGAATCTTGCAAAAATAATCTAAAAGCTACATGGAAATTGATTGGTACATTAATAAAACGAAAAAACAAAGGGTCCGACCTGCCCATCAAGAATCGTAAGAAATAATAAAATATATACTAGTAAAGCAGATATTGCTGAACAATTTAACCAACACTTTATTAACGTAGGTCTTAACCTAGCAAGTGCTATTGGACACAGCAATGAAGACCCCATTAAATACATAAACGCATCACCAGCTTCTAGTTTATATGTCTCCCGTTACAGAGACCGAAGTTATTCGCAAACCTAAATGAAAATAAATCTTCACTTGATATCTCAAATAGACTAATTAAAATTACACTTATCTACACTTATCAATCTATTGCAACTGGTATAGTGCCAGATGTCTTTAAAATATCCAGAGTCACCCCCATATACAAGAGAGGTGAGGTCATTATAGACCAATCTCAACATTGTCAGCATATAGCAAAGTCTTTGAACGAATAACATACAACCAGCTTGAATCTTTTATTAGAGAAACACGATATTTTATATAAATATCAATTTGGGTTTAGGAAAGGATTTTCCACCGAACAAGCTATTTTAGAAATTACTGAAAACTTATAAACCTTGCAATTGACAAAAAAATACTTGTGGTCTCTTTCTTGACTTCTCCAAGGCATTCGACACCGTTAACCACAAAATTTTGCTTTTGAAATTATATGCCTATGGAATTCGTGGAATCCCACTTAAATGGTTTGAAAACTATCTAAAAATCGTAATCAATACGTAAAAATTGACGAAGTCGAATCAAGTACGGAAATAGTTATTTGTGGGATACCTCATTGATCAACATTAGGACCCCTGTTATTCCTATTATATATTTATGATCTACCAAATTCTTCTGCTAAGCTTTCGTTTAGGATATTTTCTGACGATACTAATACCTTTTTTGCTAGTGATAATGTTAAAGAACTTGAATCCGTAATGAATTATGAACTAATAAGTTGTCTATTAATTTTAAGAAGACTAATTATATGGTTATATCTTCATCAAGGAAAAAAGTAAATATCAACATTAACAATATTGAACGTAAAAGCCATATCAAAATATTTAGGTATATACATTGATTAACATATAAAATGGATACTCAGATTCAACATATCAATAATAAACTTGCCAAGAATATTGGAATCATCAATAAACTAAGATACTACCTTGATCTCTATATGCTAAAACAATTATATTATACCCTTATATATCCATATTTGAACTATGGTCTATTGAATTGGGGTTCTACCTATAAAACAAGATTAACCAAAGTCTATACCAAACAAAATAAATGTATATGAAATATATTCTTTGCTCATAGTAGGAACAACGCTAGCCCCTCTTATAGCCTTCTTGAAATTCTAAAATTTGAAAATAGCCATAAATATAAAATGTCACTTTTTACACACACAATAATAAAAATAGTATTCCAGCCGTATTCTCTGATATCCTTACACCAACATCCGAAATTCATTTCTACAACACCAGATATGCTGCCAAAAGAAATGTCTACAAACCCAAAGTAAGAACAAATTATGGGATTCATACATTTCGGTCCTACGCACCCAAACTCTGGGAATCTATACCAACAGACTTTAAATACCTTCCATACCATGCTTTCAAACAAAAATACGAAAAGTTTCTTTTGGATGACCAAATCTAACACCTCACATCTTTTCATAAGCATTTAATGAATGTATAGTTATACCATTATATACTTGTTTTACTTACAATATCTGTATATACTAGTTACTCATCTTATTGATTATTATCTAGTAGTCATAAAGTCACTGTAATTAAGTTATAATTTCAATAGCTCCGGTTCTTTCCTTTTATCCTTCTCTCTTTCTTTCCTTCTTACACGTAATACTTGTCTCAATCCTCCTTACTATTAACATAGACGGTGACCAACTCGAAAGCATTTCTGCTACTTTGGTCTCTGCACACCTATTTTGTATATTCCTTTATTATGTTATGTCATTTTTAATATTTGTAATTAATTATTTGTACCTATTATATATCATGTAAACAGTGTGAAAATAAAAAAAATTGAAAACTTGCAATAGGGGTAATTTCTTATTATGTTTTAATTACCAAAATAAGGATTGCTGTTGCGTAAGATTTACGGAAACCAATCTGATTTGGTTTGATGATTTGATTAATTTCTAAGAATACCGTTCAACATGAATTTAATATTAAAGTAAAACATTTTCCCAGACAACTACATTACGACATGCGCTCGGTCTAAATGTGTCTTTAACTATTGTTCTCAAGTTCTTTTATTTTTCAGATTTTGTGGTGTCAGATTGGCTGAGACTGAAACAAAAGCGCTATATAAACAAAAGACTAGTGGGAATTTCAAATTTCCATAAGCAATAAAACACTGACAAAAGATCTGCATGGGAGCGAATCAGAGACATGTGGATTTCTGTTTAACTTTCTTTCTGTACAACAAAGGGCTTCATTGAACAACAGATTTCGAGAATTTGAATTTGCCTCCTTGGCAGTGTCAATTCAAACGTATCGAAATAAACTTTTCGACAGAGATCAGGGCCTCTAAAACGGCCATGTGTATGTTTAAACTGCCTAGAACAACAAACCCTTCAGAATAAACCTCTCGAGACGCGGCGACTAATACGGCCATGTGTATGTTTAAACTGCCTAGAACAACAAACCCTTCAGAATAAACCTCTCGAGACGCGGCGACTAATACGGCCATGTGTATGTTTAAACTGCCTAGAACAACAAACCCTTCAGAATAAACCTCTCGAGACGCGGCGACTAATACGGCCATGTGTATGTTTAAACTGCCTAGAACAACAAACCCTTCAGAATAAACCTCTCGAGACGCGGCGACTAATACGGGCATGTGTATGTTTAAACTGACTAGAACAACAAATTAAGACTCTTGAACTTTATAAAACTCGTTCAAAATTATTTGATTATAAGACCAATTAATTTACGGTTACTTGGGTAACTTCTGTATAAATTAAACCGAGGAGACAGATCATGCAAGACAAGTGTTTTCAAACGACTAAATACAAAGAGTGTAAATTGTGTGAAATTCAGCTAGTTTCTCTCCGGCCGGGACAGCTTATTACGCGCTCAAATAAACCTGTCTGTCAAATTAAGACCTATTCATCTAGACCCTCTTGGGACTAGGAGTGACTCCATTCTGCCTTTTTGAATACATTAACTAACCCAGTGATCATTGGGTTAAAGTCACGTGACTTAATGAAAACAAAACAAACTGAAAACAATAGTTAAAGACACATTTAGACCGAGCGCATGTCATAATGTATTAATGGCAATCCCACTGATAATTATTTGGATCATCATAACTTCCCGATTGAAAATAGCATACTGTTGAGTCACATATCGCCATTATCACTGATAGTAACAGTGTTTATATGGAAATTACATCTGACAGTAACAGTGTTTGTATGGGAAATTTTCCGTTCTCAATTTTCGACAGAAATATTTAATAAAAAATTACCAACCTTACCGGTGCGTCTTGATGTGGTTATTCTTTATGTCTGGAACAAGTTCCGTTCCCTACTAAGAGAGTCAAGGTAGGTCGCGGAGCCATCGAAAGCGACGAAAATCCGTTACAATCGCCTCAAGTCAGACCCGATTATTTCACGAAAAACTAAATTCAGCCGTTACGATCAAGACTGAGCCAACGAAATGTCGTTTATTCGGGAGCAGTCACGAAAGAGTGCAAAAGAAATCCGGCACCTCCTCGTTTATTTCGTGAATGGTCGATTGGGCACAATGATTTCGTTCTCCGAATCTCGAAACTCGCGATGAATTAATCCATCTGCAGCCCTGTGAGGAAATTTCTCAACTGGATTTAGTTTTTATTTCGTGAAATAATCGGGTCTGACTTGGACGATTGTAACGGATTTTCGTCGCTTTCGATGGCTCCGCGGCCTACCTTGTCTCTCTTTGTAGAGTTAGGAAAATTTGACCGAATTCCCTGAAACCTGTTCCAGACATAAAGAACAACCACATCAAGACACACCGGTAAGGTTGGTGGATTTTTATTAAATCTGTTCTGTCGAAAATTGGGAACGAAAAATTTCCCATACAAACACTGTTACTGTCAGATGTAATTTCCATATAAACACTGCTACTAGAGCGGTTTTCAGTTGAGTGTAGTAAAAGCAAACGCAAACTACCCACAGCCAGCCAATCATAGGAGCGAGTTATCACAAGTAACTCGTAAATGGCTTCCCTGTGAACCAATGACAAACCAAAGCAAAACCAAAACCAATTTGCGTTTGGTTTTACTTTGGATTCTGATTGGTTGGTTTACTTTCTCAGCCAATAGGAGAGCTTAGTAAACGCAAAACCAAAACACTTCCGACACTCAATTCGCCACTTTGGAAAAGAGTAGGGGATTGGGGCGAGGGTGGTCTCGCAAAGGCGCTTGGGATCGTTACAGGGGACACGCATCGTACAGAATACAAACAAACACGGCGAATATCGCAATTTATTCATCGAATACAAGCACAGAAAGTGAAATAAACTTGAAAGAAGGCACCGTACCAGAAGTAAAGCTCAACAGAAGTGTCCAAAAATGTGGGTTCATAAAAGCCAACTTACTTAAAGCAGAGCAAAGGAGTGAAAACTACCGCGGAACGGAGTTAGCAGAAGTAAAGCGAAGCTGTGTGGCCGAATACTACGATCCGAGCACGTTATGCTTTTAATAGCCGATTCCTACGTTTCCCATCATGGATTTATGATTTTAAAGTTATACTTTGTAACTTTAAACAGGCCCTGTTCTGTTCTTGGGATTGTAGGGTGAAGAGCCGGAAGGAGTTGGTATGTAGTCAATCGCTACAAATACATGTCATCCTAGCGGACTTCAAGTGGTTCAACGTGCAGTACTTCACTATACTTAAAGTTCAATGACATTCATCGACTGCGGGACTGCGGACCGCGGTAGCAGACTTTACTATACCATACAATATGGTACAATATAATAGCATGACCGAAGACCTTGGTTCCATCGTTTGCCTTCAAAAGTGACAGGGTATTCTAAAGTCGCTCCAAGTATTTAATACTTTAAAGTGACAAATCCATGATGGTGGGAAATGTAGCAATCGGCTAAAGCATAACGTATTCGGATCGTTGCGGATTCGTCGTAGCAATCGGCGACACAACGTCGCTTTACTTCTGCTAACTCCCGTTCCACGGTAGTTTTCACTTCTTTGCTCTGCTTTAATAAGTTGGCTTTTATGAACCCTTTCCTGGACACTTCTGTTGAGCTTGACTTCTGGTAGTGTCTTCTTTCAAGCTTATTTCACTTTCTCTGCTTGTATTCGATGAGTTGATTGCAATATTCGCCGTGTTTGTTTGTATTCTGTACGATGCGTGTCCCCTGTAACGATCCCAAGCGCCTTTGCGAGACCACCCTCGCCCCAATCCCCTACTCTTTTCCAAAGTGGCCAATTGAAATCCTCTCTATCAGTGACCCTGGGCGACCTGTGGTTGAGCTAAATTGAATTTCGTGATTTTCTAATGCAGTTCCTCTCAAATTTCTGAATTGCTACAAACAAACAGATTTTAAAACCTAAAATATTTCTCCTCCTAAAATATTTCTCCTCCAAGATATCATTGAATGCCAAGATAAACAAGCTGAAGAATTCGAGAATTACATAGAATCAAAATATTATTCAATTAAACAAACTGGATCTTTATTTTATAAGGCAACTCGACAAAATGGATTCTCAATTTTGCATTGCAATATGCGCAGTCTTACTAAAAACCTCTCAATGCTAGAAGATATCCTTCTTACATCGAAGGAATCACCAGATATTATCAGCAGCCCTTCACCTCTCAAAACCTTGCGTTTTATTGGACCCCAGTTGGACTGCACTGACAAAGAATTGCATTGTTTTAGGGTTAGGGTTTGTATTGTTCCAGGGTTAGGCATTGTTTGGATAGCCAGTACTATTCCACGTTCCGACGAGGTGAAGGCCGCCCCGATATTATTGCTATCTCAGAAACTAAACTGAAAGAGACTAACAGCCTTAACATTAGCATACCAGGATATTCGTTTTTGCATACAAACTCTAAAACATTGGCTGGAGCACAGGCAGCCCAATCTCAAGATTTGTGTATTTATACGCTTACAAATATCGCTTGAATAGTTCATATTATAAATCCTTCCAAAACATGTATGTTAGACAAATAAATACAAGACTTCACCCTACAATGTTTCAGTTGTGGTTGTTCATACCTCTGAGCTCTTCTAGGGTCGTTTCTGCTGTTTTTTTTTCGAACCTCTGTCCCTCACCTCCTAATATAAGGAAAAGGCTGGAAACAACCGACAAATATACGATGCATAACCTGTCATCTTTGCCACGAAAATCACACTTCGCTCACTCCAAATAACTCCAAACTACGGCAGGCCATAGAATGATAAATGAACTCATCCCTACCCCAATTTTAAGATCCAGCGATACCACAGTCTGGAGAAATCAAACAATTTGTCGCCCATTTTCAAGTCCTTCGAGGTTGGCAGCCAACGAAGTTGGACGCCGGAAGTGCCGGTTATGACCAACCGTCAAATAGCCTCGGTCTGGCGAAGCTATTAGCTGGATAACCGACAAATATACGATGCATAACCTGTAATCTTTGCCACAAATATCACACTTCGCTCACTCCATATAACTCGAAACTACGGTAGGACATAGAATGATAAATGACCTCCTCCCAATCCGAATTTTAAGATCCAGCGATACCACATTCTGGAGAAATCGAACATTTTGTCGCCCATTTCCAAGTCCTTCGTCAGACCGAGGTTGTCTCCTAACCGGAAGGACTGTTAACCATGGAATACTACTAAAGAAACTAGAATCCTATGGCATTAGAGGCCTACCCTTAAAATGGCTCACAAGTTATTTAACGAACAGGCAGCAGTATGTGTCTCTAGGAAATGTCGACTCCCCCAAACAAACAATGATCTGTGGCATCCCATAAGGTAGCTCCCTAGGACCACTTTTATTTTTAATTTACATCAACGATATACCGAATTGTTCTGATGCCATAACATTCAAAATATTTGCGGACGATACCAATGTATTTCATTCGGCTAAAGCTTTAAAAAGCCTAGAAAATGTAATAAACTCTGAATTAAAAAAGGTCAAAGAATGGTGTGACATAAATAAGTTATATATTAATCTATCGAAAACTAATTTTATGATCATAAAGTCAGCTAAGAAAAGGGACATGAATATTTATCTAAAAATATTGAGTTCTGATGGATCGTGCCACTCCTTGAAAAGAAAAGACCACATAAAATATCTAGGAGTCATGATTGACGATACAATGTGTTGGAAATACCATATATCATATGTATCTTCGCGTATTTCACAAAACACAAGTATTATATGCAAGCTGAGGCACTATTTATCATTGACACAACTAAAGCAAATTTATTACAATCTTATTTATCCATACATCTCATATGCGATATTAGCTTGGGGCAGCGCTTATAAAACTAATTTACAAAAAGTACTAACAAAGCAAAACTATGTCGCAAGATTAATATTTTTTGCCACATTATATGTTAGAAATACTCCCACTGCTAAATATCTTAGATATACTTACAGTTCATAATGTTTACTATCTCCACGCAATGAAATTTGTTCACCTCTGGCACAAAGGTCAATTACCTAACTTGTTCGATATTTTTTTTCCAATATGCCAGCAATTTCCACAATTATAATACCAGATATGCAGCCAAACAAAATGTATAGAAATCAGGCGTGAGAACAAACACAGGAAAACAAATTATTTCATTTATGGCAATTGACCTTTGGCGAAATCTCCCTGACCACCTCAAAAATTTAAACGTATTTTCTTTCTCAAAAAGCATAAAACAGTATTTATTGTCAGACCAATATTCAAAATAACGTAACTATCTATAATTGCTAAAATTGTTATTTATATTTTCGTAATTAGTATTCTAATTCTTAGAGTTTTCCCAGTAATGTAAACCAGTTTCTAAATTTCCTTCCCGATTTCCTTTGTCCTATTATAATTCCTGATTAACAAGGTTGGAGGCTAACTCGAGAACTTCACAGTTTATTTAGCCTCCAGGCTCAAATATTACTTAATCTGTATTGCCCATCACATATATATATTAGTTATTTTCTTTTTATATTGTATACATGTCATTATAAGAGCAATAAAGATTGAATGATTGATTTGCGGCGCTGGAGCTTATGAAAGCTACATGTATATGACTAGATTGGAGAAACGGGATGGCAGAAAATTCGCAGAAAATTCTCAAATAACTCAACGCGTTTTATATATTCTTGTAGACGATTTTATCAGCTTTAAAATGATATATAGTTGAGGTATCTACGATATTTCTTCGAGGCGCTACATATTTTACGCTGGAAACGCACCCTGAAGGACTCCGATAACGCTAAGAGATAGGTTAAAGGAATTTATAACATGCCTATTTACACCTTGTAGAATGTTCGCTTGGATTACCTGTCTATCAAATGAATCCCTTCGCCTTATAATTCTTTCCCTCGGCCGATCGGATTATAAGATGTTATGGCTACCTGCTCCTATCGCCGTTTAAGCGACCAAGTATATGACGATAACTTTTATACATCGTTAGTGTGATGTCGGAACTCGTTTAATGCTGATTGAATATCAGACTCAGTATTTCAATCTACATCGCTACAAGTCCTATCCGTCAAGTGCCAGTATAAATGTTCAACTGGAGAACCATGTGAAAAAGCAGATGTCATACAATACAAGGAAATGGCGACGTTTGTATCGATTATTCAATCTATTATGCACATGACATGTAAATTTCTGAGACTCTTGAGCGTAGAAGAGGTCGTTGAAAACTACAAAGAAAAAATCAACTATATTTATTTTAAAAGCGCTTAAAACGTTTTTTTTTTTCAGCATGGATATAAAAAGCTATATATCTGCATCTGCTGATGGGGCTCAAAGAGGCCAAGACAGCTGTCCATGGCTGAAAATTACTCAGGGATTTTCTTTCCGGCTTTTTTGAAGATATAGGATAAACGTCATTCTGTCGACATGGTATTTGTGCCCTTAGCGGATTCAGCCTAGTACCCAGTATGCCTATTATATACCATATACGATTATCTCGTGCCTGTAGTGTCATAGGCCAAAACAGTGCACCTGAGAAGGTTGAAACATTTTTTTAGTGTCGTGCGAGAATTGCCAAGAGATGATTAATATTAGGTTGCCAGAATTTTCCGTTTTTCAAGTTTACATTAATCCATCACTTGCTTCTTGTAAATATAGTACTCACATTGTTAATATTAAGTAATGGTTCGCGTAAGAACAGGAGCACTCAACTGCCAGGAATGCACAAAGGTGTTACATTTTCTATTGTTGAAACTTGATATCTCATTGGTTAAACAGAGCTCTGATTTCACAATATTTTTTTAAAGAAAATCATTGAAGCGGACAATATGTAACTAAGTAAAAAGAGAGATAGAAATTATATGTGGGGAACATTGAAATATTTTATAATATCTCCACTTTCGTTTTAGTGTCTTTCAATTGGCTGAATTTGTTTTGGAATCAAAATTATATACACAACGAGCGATTTCATGCATTTTTATTTGAGAACATTAATACCACTAGTCAAGATATATCTTTTTTTTATGAACCATTTTCTATGTGGGATTAGTGAAATTACATTCATTGCCGCGGAACAATAGATCTTGCTCCAGTTCTTATACGAACCATTGACTTAAATTAGCTGTGTCATGGTATTGCGCATGTATGGAATCAGTGTTCCGATTGGTGGCTGTTTAATAGGCCCTTTTCAGGACATAGTCACGTGACCTTTATACCTTGTCAATCAAAAGCGATTTGGTGATAGAAAAATTTGGTACCAGAAATGGAAAGAGGGAGCCAAAATTAGTAAACAAACTCGTATAGCCAGTCTCATAAACTCTGTTAAATTTTGACGTTTCAAACATTTCCCATTCCTTCAGTTTTTTTGATTGACAACCTAAAAAGATCGAGCGACCATCTCCTGCAAAGGGCCTAGCTGGCTACAAAGAGAAAAAGTCCCGCTCCCTTAATGCTTGATTGAAAAGATATATAGTTTTAGGGGTAGTATAGGGTCAACCGACTGCGTTTACTTATACTTTACGCCTAAGGCTGTGCTCTACCCATGAAATATCACGTAAAGGACTACCTCTGTTTGTCACGACCCGAGCACTTTCAATTTGCAAACTTTCTGACAACTTACTATTAGTATCAGACTGATCAGCATATTCTAAAGTTGAACGCATTAATGACTTATATAACTTCAAGTGTATAACGATTCAATTTATATTTCAAAGGTTTAAGCAACTTTTTAGAAGCTTTTTGCTGAAGAAGAAATTACCGCCAAATCTTGTTAAGTATTAAAGCGCAGGAGCCGGGAGATCGAACTTCCTCCAATAAAAAACAATCATCTACAAATAAAAAACATTCATAATTGACAGAGTTTATTATGTCGTTGATATCAATAAGGAATAATAACGGTCCAAGGACCAGCCTCAATACTGCACCAATCCGAATTAACACCTTCGACAACAGCTGATGATCCGAGAGATAACTAACTAGCCAGTTTGACAAATTACCTTCAACCCCGAGACTTCTAACTTCTAACTTCTAAGCCAATAGACCACGATGCCAAACCTTGTCAGACGCCTTAGATATATCGAGAACTACTGCTTTTATTTCGTGATCCCTCTCAAGGGCTTCGTATATTTTGTGAACTATAACACAAGTTGCATCACAGCGAAATCACCAGGACGGAAGCCTGATTGGAACTATAGAAGAAACCAATCTTAACAAGAAAATTATGGAGGTGAATAAACAACTTTCACACATATTTTAGATAAACAAGATAAAAGAGAAACATGACGATAATTAGTTTTAAACTGCCTATTATCCTTTTTGAACAAAGGCGAGACATTCGCAAGTTTCCAGGCACGAGGGAATTGACCAAGGCTAAGAGATAAGTTAATCATACGTGTGAACGCTTTTGCATAATCTTATTGCCTATACCGTCGCAGCCACACGCCTTAGCAACATTAACAGTAGATAGGCCCTCAATATCAACATTATTAAAATCAGGAGCCATTACCAGGAGCGTGCATCTCCCACATTAGGTCTGTCCAACAGCAGAACAGAGGATGTAGCTATTTTTAGCTTTGTGTTTCCCGCGAGAAGAAACAAAGGACGTCACTTTTAACCAATCAGGATGCACTGAAGAATTGTAATTAACACGGTTCAAACTGCTAAAATACTAAAGAGCAAGAGAACAAAAGACAACGTAATCGCATACCAGACTTCGCGACTATAAATAGCCACATCGTCTACTGTGCTGTGGGCGCTATAATATACCCATCACATAGGTACGCTCCAGCTGGTAAAATCCATACCTTTCTAACGAAAGTCCTAGGTTTACTTATACGAATATTTAAGGTCGCAAAAAGAACATTATGGTCGCAATTATCGGGAGGGCTGAGAGTTCCAGATGAAGTGAAAAAAAAAACACAGGCGAATCAGAAATAATTAAATCAAGAATATTTCGTCAAAACACCACTGTTGAGAGTAAAAATATATATAATTTCATCACCAGCCGACTGATTAGGAGGACGATAGCAAACCCCACAAAGAATGCTAAAGTTGTTTACATTACACTGGGCCCATAAGAGTCCTAATTGGTCAGATAACTCGAGATTGAAACGCTTTTTCACAGCTATATATCTTTAGCATAAAGAGCAAATCAGCCCCCGCGTTTGCTAACTCGAGTTTTCGCAAGGGAGTACCCTTAAATAGCCTCATTTAATATGCTAGAGTTGAGCCACCTCTCAGAAAAGACGAATAAAATATATATTTCATTCAACTTATCAGCTACATTTAAACTCCTCGCATTCAAATGGGCGAGGGGAAAACTTAATTGCCTAGGACCCGGATTCGGATGGACCGGGCAAGCAATTAAAGGAAGCATGCCTAAACTAACAATTAAAGTAATATAATAGCGACAGATAAAATCTAAAATTCAAAAGCCATCCTACAAGAAATACATTCGAAAGACACCTGAAAAGCTTTTTTGCTGCGCTATACATTTCTAAGCTAACCCCTATACAAGTATATCGAAACACAAATATTTAAAAGGCAAAGTCATAGTGTTCACTCGGAGTCTTCGTCGGCTGGAGGGCCACCAGTTAACAAGCCATTACTAAACAGGTCTGGCATATTCTTGATTCGGAACACTCTATTAGTTGTGGTACATCTTGCCATAACAGTGCCGTCGACTGAACAGGGGCACCCATCGATATAGGTTGTCTATACTTTTCTGTAATGAAAACGTAGGCTAAAATTTTCGGTATTTTCTTAAATTTGCGAGTACATATATTTTGGGCTAATAAAGAATAAAGAAAAATATGAATATGCTTGCCTAAAATTTTCGTAAAAATCGGTAAAATCGCAAAACATTTTCAGATCACATGTTAGTGAATGCGGAGTATTTCGAAACAGGAGGTTAACACCTGAGATTTTCGGATGCAGTTTTTTCCCCTGTCAGATTCGACAACCAATTTACAGTTCCTAGAAAAGGGTTGCCGAAAATTCTAAAATGTCAGAATCTTATGTTTTCGTCAAGGCCTCTGCCACACCTAAGAATTTCGAAATGACAATGAAAGCGCCATAAAATATTAGAGACTGTCTAAGTTCCCCTAGGTTCACCGAACAGATAAAATTTTACCAGCGCAGTTTGAAATTCATTTAGTTAGCGTTAAAAGTGCTTTAGAAGTAATATAATGGCATATTAAATGAGCATTTTAGCGAAAACTCTCGTTGGGTGCCCCTGACTGAATACACAGCCATTCCATCTATACAGTTTTCCTTTGCATAAATGTTGATGAGCGGTCATGGTTGACCTTCGTAAGATCTTCATTAATGAAGATATTTTGCCCCTTTAAACTTCTACACGCTTTCATAAATTTCATCTTCGTGCAATGACCTCTCAGCTTCACATTGCAATCATTACTCGCGGTGGCGGGCTATCGTCTCCTTCCTGCATTTGCTTCCGCAGCTTCCCAACTGTGTGATCACGGTCCAGTTCATCGCTACTGACACTACTCTTGAAATGTTGCTCGCAAAAATCCAGAACCACATCATAACAATTTTCTTTAATCTCTTCAGGTAGTCCAAAAATTATAATATTGTTCCTACCAGAATATTGTTCAGTCATTCGCTTTGGCGTGAATTCACCTCTCCGAGCTTGGACCGTAGCATGTTCACTTCTGTTTTCAGGAATGCAATTTCCGACTAAAGAGGCTTCACTACCTGACAGACGTGTTTTCTTGCGCTCTCGTAGTTTTGACTATTTCGACTGTTTTCCGAGTTATTTCGTCTCATATGTCCACGTAATTTTTCCTTTTGTCCTGCCGGCGTTGTGAGGACCTCAATTTATGTAATGTAGCTGGTCTTGAGTGGATGATGGAGCATTTTAAAGCGAATTTGCGTGTTTAATATCCGTGAATACACGATCGAGCAGCATGGCTGACGAAACAGCTGCCTCTTTTGCCAAGCAAATGGACAATTATATCAAGTCTTCGCAGGTTTTTAGAGATACGTTTACTTATCGGCACTACAGTCAATTCAGTTATTCACCATTTTGATTTTGGCGGCCGCATCCTGTTGAATTGACCCGGGCAGTAGGGTAACCCTACCTGAATCACTCGGGCTATGTTTGACCCTAGTGCTACCCTGCTATCACGTAAACAGCCTCATT
This sequence comes from Actinernus sp. WN-2022, assembly GCA_030867875.1. Classification (NCBI taxonomy): domain Eukaryota; kingdom Metazoa; phylum Cnidaria; class Anthozoa; order Actiniaria; family Actinernidae; genus Actinernus; species Actinernus sp. WN-2022. Next base: position 67,714,560 of record JAOWCC010000577.1, on the reverse strand, counting down.
TTGCGTATTATCTTTCATTTAAACCATTTCACAATTGAAACAAGAGGTAAACACCAGTTCGCGGAATAATTTCGACATTTTGATGGCGCGAAATACAGTCAGTGCTTGGACGGGAATCTGAATCTGATTCTCGTTGTTACAGACAAATGTATGGCAAACTGAAAATACGGTTGCACGCTTCCCAGTAGAGCTATATCCCTCAAATTTTGATCAATTAATCTTTTACCTGGTACCCTAAATTTGCAGACAGTGAATACTACAGAACATCGATTTAACGGAAATTATTTGGCATCGGATTCAAATACAAACACTGTATATTGTGCTATGTTTGTACCTCTTTCAAAATTAACCGCGAACTGGTCTATTAGACGGCTTCTTTTGATCTACATAAACGTTCGACCTCTGACACTGGCCTAAAAATTAAATCCAACAAAACTTGAAAAGAATAGTATTTTCTCTCAGGTTTTAGAGATTTCAATTGCATCTAGATAGTGAAAACACTGAGAACTTTTAATATGACGAAAATTCAACGTAGGTATATCACAACATTTACACATCATCCTGATGTCGGAACTCGTTAGGCTGATTGAAAATATATGACTTTTCTACATCGCTACAAGTCCTATCCATCACGTGCCAGTAATATTCATGTGAAGAACCATGCGAAAAAGCAGATGTCATACAATACAAGGAAATGGCGAAGTGTGTATGGATTAATCTATAAGGCAAACGTACTTCGATACTTTTAAACAGGTATATGATATGTAAAATACTGAGGCACTTGGATATAAAAACCTTATATATATATATATATATCTACATTAGCTACATTAGCTATGCCATGCTGACGAGGCTAAAACATCTGTGCATGGCTGCTAGTTCTTCAGGGATTTTTCATTTTTCAACAAAAGGAAATGGCGAAGTGTGTATGGATTGATCTATAAGGCAAACGTACTTCTATACTTTTAAACAGAGATATGATATGTAAAATACTGAGGCACTTGGGCGTAGAAGAGCTCCTTGAAAAATATATTTATTTTTAAAAAAAGTTCAAAACTTTATTCAGCATCTATAAAGAAAGCTTATATATATCTATATATTAGCTACATTAGCTATGCCATGCTGACGAGGCTAAAACATCTGTGCATGGCTGCTAGCTCTTCAGGGATTTTTCATTTTTTTTTACAGCAACAGCGTTAACGCCATTCTGTCGACTTGGCCTTTGTAGCCTTAGGGGTTTCGATATATTCAGTATATCTATTTTATTCTATGAACTACGGTATTTTACAAGGATTTCCAGCACTTAGAACTATCGCATCTGAACACACATAAAAATACAATAATTTTACATGTGTGGATATCGCCTGTCAGCCAATCAGCGATTTCCACGTCACGTGCTTACCCTTGCTTCGAACAACCGGGCCCAGGTCCAAGTATTGTTTACAAAATAAATAAAATAATAAATGGACGCTTGGAGATATGGAACTTATCTTCTCGTGTTCAAGTCGATAACTCAGTCGTTCGCTGCGCTCACTCGTGAGATATCGAGTTGAACACTCGAAGACAAATTCCATATCTCCGCGCGCCCATGTATTCATTCTCTATATATACGATATACCATTTTTATGTCTCGTGTCTATAGTATTATAGGTCAATATAGTGAGGAGGTTGAAAAATATTATTTTTATTTCGTGGCATGTGAAAATTGCCAAGAGAGGGTTGTGAACTCAAGTTATTACCATTTTCTGTTTTTCAAGTTTAACTTAAAGTGCCTATAAATTTATTTATTTATTTTAGATATCAATTCTACATCAAGTGAATAGTAGAATGGTAAAATATATGTTGCTAATTTGAATGCTGTGCCACTGAGTTAAGGATGTTTTAATATTCAAAATGCTAATTACATGATGTCAGGGGAGGTATCTGCAATCACTTCTTAGTGGTTGTGAATGGGCGTTTCTACTGATATAGGAAAACAAATTTCTAACATTTTATTTCAACCATGGATACAACACTGATAATTCTATAATATTATAATAATTGATGCCTCCCCTGACGTCATGTAATTAGCATTTTGGATATTAAAACCTCCTTAACTCAACGGCACAGCATTCAAAGCAAGATATATTGTACCATTCTACTATTCACTTGATGTAGAATTGATATCTAAAATAGAAAAAATAAGGTTCATAGGCACTTTATCCATCACCTGCTTCTTTTAAATATTGTATTCACATTGTTAATATTAAATTAGCTGTGTCATGGTATTGCGTATGTATGGAATCAGTGACTAGATCTACACACAGTTGTTAGTCATTTTTTTATGGAGGGGCAAACTGGACAAAAATGATATGAGATCGTACCTATTTCGTAACGATGCTATTATTTCGTAACGCGACGTCCGGTGCTTCTGAAAATTTCAGGTAAAAACCCTAATTTGAACTGAGTTTTTTTGTTACCATCACAAGCTTACCATCATCAAAATTGGTTTTGGGCTTCCTGTGGCTTCGTCAGTTGTCAAACGGAGTTTCCCCCGGATTTTGCGTTGTTTACCTCAAATTTGCAGGATGAATATAGCGTTAATTCTAAAGTTGAAATCGTTAAACTTGTATCAAAATAAACTTCACTTATTATATTTACCAGTTCTGTGTGTCTTCTTGTCGTCCGATGCATTTTAAAGATGCTACAGGTTACGGTCGAGTACGTCATTCATATAGATGAATATTGACAAGGCGCAACTAGACGCCGCCAAACCGCTAACCACCAATCGATTACCCGCCAAAATTCCCCTTAAATCTAATTGCTTGCTCGTATACTTTGGGAATATGCATGAAAGAACGATTATTCATGGCATCCGGGCGAAGTTTGAGGTCAATTTATGCGAGAGAAGGGCATAAAAACACTTAGAAGTCAGAATTTTAGGGGTCCTGCAGACGACATCGCTGTCCCTTTCAAAATTTAACGGTCGCCACCGAGTAGAATTCCCTTCTCCTCCCCTCCCCACTCGCTAATATTTTTGCAGCCAAATGCAAACTCACCAGGGTCAACACAGTAGAATTTTTCACTAAATCTTGCTTACGTTTCCCGGCGTGATCAGCCGCTGTCCCGATCTTTCAGTGAACAGCTGCTGACTTGAATTAAGATAAATAGTGAAATTATAGAATAACTGACCCGATTGAATTACGGACACGAAATAATAGCATTGCGTTATGAAATAATAGCATCTCTGTTACGAAATATAGCAGCTATTCGACATGTCGCAGTACGAAATAATAGCAACTCGTTACGAAATAATAGCATCGTTACGAAATTGGTACGATCTCATATCATTTTTGTCCAGTTTGCCCCTCCATAATTTTTGCATTATTTTTTTATTTCAACCATCCCACAATAGGCACAATTGAAATTAGCTTCGGCGCCCAAAAGTCGACTTCTTAACACGGGCGTAAAAAATTAACAAAACTTGAAAAAGAATAGTATTTTCTCTCAGTTTTTAACATAGAACTTTTAATATGACGAAAATTCAACGTAGGTATATCACAACATTCATACATCATCATGATGTCGGAACTCGTTAGGTTGATTGAAAATATATGACTTTTCTACATCGCTACAAGTCCTATCCATCAAGTGCCAGTAATATTCATGTGAAGAACCATGTGAAAAAGCAGATGTCATACAACACAAGGACATGGCGAAGTCTGTATGGATTAATCTATAATGCAAACGCAGTTCCATATTTTTAAACTGGTATATGACATGTATAATGCTGAGGCTCTTGGGCGTAGAAGAGCTTGTTTACAATAGCGCTGCGCACAGTTTCTCAAAATAGATTGTCTTCCAATTTTAAGATGCTATCTATTTCTCTTACAAAGTTATAAATTTGCAAACAAAAGTACTACAGAGAAATGTATGGTGGTGGATACATTCGTCTGTAAAATTTGTTGAACCATAAATTGTTAGCTCGTAACTTTGTCTGTACAGTCTGAAAATATCTGCTCAAACCTGTGCACAGTTGTTAATTTCCCTGCCATGACGGCTTTGGCCTCCAATGAGTTTTAAAGAATTTCCAAATTAATCTACATTTCTCATTTGTTTTTGCCATCTTACAGAAAAACCTGATTTTTCAACGTTTAGATAAAGTATTCCAGCGATATTATATGGGAAAATATGAGTTTTGGATTCAGTTGGAGCTTGACTATATTGAACGTGGTTTGCGACAATGAATAGACCACCTGCAAACACGGCGCGAAAACAGTGTTTGTATGGGAATCCGATGCCAAATAATTTCCGTAAAATCGAATCTCTGAAATATTCACTGTCTGTAAACTTTAGATACTAGTTAAAAGATTAACTGATCAAAATTTGAGGGATGTAGCTGTGCTAGAAAGCGTTAAATCCTGTTTTGAGTTTGCCATGCATTTGTCTGTAAATTTTCCCGCGGAGTTGGACCAAATTTCACTGTAGTTTTGTCCGTTTCGCACAGCTGGACAGTTATAACCACAACCCATTTCGGGCTGGGAATGACGCTTGTCATTTGTTCGGGACAACCTTTTTCAAATAGCTGTATAGCTAAAGCCTATTATATACACACGGTTCAACTTTGTTTATCAACAGTCGCAATTTGTGTTGATCAATTCCAAAATAAAATGCTGAACCGTGTATTATCATAGGCTTATATGTGGATTGTTTAGCCACCTGAACACTAAATGTATTATGAACACAATATGCTAGCAAGCGTTTGTAGCTTACAATGTGAAAAGTGCTCGAATCAGTGAGTTTCAGAGACTGTTTCATCTATTCGTATTCTGGAATGCGGTTAATAGAACGCGCCTTAAACTTAAAGCCTGCATGTTTTCACAAGACGCTGGGCCGTATTTATTATTAGTAATACTTGTTCTACTCGCAAATAGTGTGAACAGAAAGGAAACCATACCAATTCTCTTCAGTCTATTCAGAAACGTTATCTTTAGACACAACTAAAAAGTCCTGCTACGCGATCACACCTTACGCTGAATAAGTTGAATGAGATGTTATACCTAGGCCTGATTTGCTGAGTGTAAGATCGACACACTTTCAGCTCAGTATCAACTGGATCACAATCAACCAGACAGCGCTGAATAATAATCTCGTACTCAGACCCCATTTACTGAATAACGTGACGCGCGTAGACTAGGGCCGACTGCAAAAATGGCGGGAAAATGACGGAAATGTCAAACGTTAGCGAGTACCTTCATATTTTCTGCAAAGATTACGAGTTTTGCTGAAAGGATAAGATTCAAATACTCAGACCATTTCCTACAGAAACTGAACAACAACATGTTTTGAACACTAGTGCGCGCTGGGATAAAATTGCCTTCAAACACGAGAGATTTTTACCGCCAACAGATGTTTTCGGTAAAATTCCCGCCCATTTACGCATCAGGTCGCGCATGCGCCCTAGTCATTCAGCTCTGTCGATCAACCATAGAAACTGACGTCCGTTTTAGACGGCTAAATTGTTATGCGCCGAGATTAATAGATGAATTACGTACGGCAGAAGAGCGGCAGAAGAGCGCCAGGTACGATTCGGCAGATGCTGGATCGGCGTTGATTCAAACGCCGCTCTTGTTATGTACACGAATGATGCTATCTTGTAATTTAATTTACCTCTGCTAAAGGTACTATCAAGACCCAGAATGCCTGACCGCTAAAATAGGTTCAACGAATTAAGTTCACGGTCTGAAACGGAGTCAGTGTTTTTGTCGAAGAACCATCATCTGATAGTTGCCTGCAGAATTGTGATGTATATCAGCATATCATATTTTGTTTTAAGAATATCAAATTTCCAAGGCCAACTGTCGGACGTTATAGTTCACCACTAAATTATCTCCAATTCCGATTGGATGAAATTAATCATGTGGCATCCCAGTCCATCGACAGAAACATCGTATTTGTCATTATTGTTCGCAAAATTGTTTTCCGTTCTCACCGGGTACTCTTTTAACAATTAGAGTGTTTATATCAAGGGGCTATATCAACTGTATCGCCCCTATTCACTGTTTGCGTTCATGACCGTGAATACACTGGCAAATAATAAGAAAGAATAACCAAATATTTATTTTAAATGAGTTTTCAATAACCAAAAATGGAAAGAAAGAAATTATTGAAAGGAACACAATATCGTCGTAAAACATATGCTATCACTCAATGGAATGTTCACACTAACATCATGTTTCATAAAGTTTTTTTATTTTAGCTCGAGCTTAACATCATGCTTTTAATAAATGGTCAACATGTACAGCTAGCTTATTAGCTTTTATAATATAAATTATGGGATCATCCTAAGAACGTGCGATTTGATTGGATGCTCAGCGTGCTTGATTTTGTTATAAATGCACGCTCAAGAAAAAAAACAAGCACGCTGAGAATCCAGTCAAAACAAAACGTATCGGTGATTGTTTTTCGCGAGTTTATATAGCTAACGGAGATAATTTCAAAGACTGGGAAGAAAACATGTCCGACTTTGAGTTGTTGAGGTGTGTTGAAGAAGAGGAAAATAAAAGTCGCTTCCCAAAACTAAAAGAAAATGATCGGCGAGAGAATTTAGCATCGGCTTCGTACACTAAATCGACCACAAAATGGGATGCTAAAACGTTTGAAGTTGAGAAAAGCAATGTCCACATTCTAATACAGTGTTACTCATTGAGAGTTTGATATAAAAATGATTGAATTTAAGAAAAATGTGGTTTTTCTAACAGGCTGGTGTATTATTAAAACGAGAGGAAAGTGACAACACAACAACAAGACATGACTCACCAATAACTCGACGATAACTGTAATAAGCCTGCTTTATGCTGAAACCTGAATAGTGAATTGCGAAGATTACAATGGGATTTCTCTGGTTTCATGTAGAAATTCGTTTGAGAGGTTCCTGAATGTTCCTGACCTGAATGAATATGAACGGGCGATAAAACTTGCAGAGAACCCAGAACTGGTAGAATTTCAAGAGTAGATTGGCCATGCCAACGAAGAGAGCCTCAAAAGCTACGCAACACGGCCATCAGAGCAGCAGTTACAATACTGTTCCTTGGGATAAAGAAAATATTCTTCTTCAGACCACAGAATCAGTAATCAGTGTCAACTATGCAGTTGTTGTAGAAAATAGTCGGCAATCCTCAACTCACGTGTCCACCTCTACTGCCGCTATCGCTGACGCTTTCTCTGTGAATGCTTTTCCATCAGGCATTTTCAACGCCTTGCACTATCACAATGTGTAGATAAACCTCTCCTGTGCTTACCAGAAATTGTAAAAAGAAAGCACTTTGTTTCCTGCAACAGTTTTGACCAGATCTGGATGACAATATTACAACCCATTTCATTTGCCGGCTCTTGCAATTTCTGTCTTTCACTTTTATCGATTGACACGTTCTATTCTTAGCAGATTACTTCATCCAATAAGAAACGAGCTTTCAGATCGTCAATGTCAAGCTGTCACAATTGAACCAATCAGCGACGAAAAAAGTTGTAAACAAGTCAAGTACATTAAAATGGGGTTTTCGCTGTCGTCAGTTTGCTTTTAGATTTTTACGCGGGTTCTAAAGATAGCTTTATTTCCTTCGTCTACATTAAAGTTTATATTATAAAACAAATAAAAGATGGTTCTCCTTGTTATATAACAAAATAATGCACTTTCGAGGTCTTGAAAAGCTGCTAAATGCACTCGCGTTCCGCTCGTGCATCCGCAGTTTTTCAAGACCTCGAGCGTGCATTATTTTGTTATATAACAAGGAGAACCATCTTTTATTTGTTAAATACAATTACAAAAGACTGTCTACAATAAATATTGACTTCGCTCGCTTTTGTTTATACGGAACAGAAAACAGGTTAAAAGCTGTTAAAGGTTGTTAAGACTAATTTCTAAACAATTCTCCCTACTGAAAAGACTGGCGTCAGGAACGAGGGAAAAGTAACAGGCTATTCGACTGGTTCGTACGACGTAAAAGCGGACACGTATTATCAGACAGTCAATGCTTTTCTCAGATGATCCAAAACGTTAATTTTCATTTGCATTTTTGTAAACAATACTTTACTTTAATCAAGCACAGAAGAAGTTAGAGTTTCAAATTATGCACGAAAAGGAAAAATTACATGTAGGTGCTTATGTCATCTGAAAAAGTTAAAAAGCTAATCTATAGTCAGATGACAGTTACAGAAGAAAAAATAACAGTAAACAGGCCAGGGTCAGTAATTAAAATAATGATGGTACAGATAACAGGAACAATAATACAGATATGGGAATACAATAAGATACAAAATAACAAATGTCTGGATGAGTAACAGATTAGATTATATATTTCTGTAAATGCTTATCAATTTTTGATTAAATTTTAGTTTGAAGCTGGATCTGGTCGTGCATTTCAGTGAGCATTCTAGAGAATTTGTCATGGCCAAAATATATTAAATTTACCATAGTTAGTGCGGACTAATGGTAGATAGTAAGAATATTTGGATGCAAGTCTGATATTATAGGAGTGTATACCTATATCAATAAACGTCGGAGGGAACTGAAAGGAAAATAGGAAAGCTGAGACCAAGTTACATCATGGAACTTTATTGTGTTCTGTCTGGTTCCATTGTGTTCATTTGAATAGGATGAATGTCTTTCTAATGAAGTCATCGTTCTCTGTGTGTTACGTTGTTGGAAGAAAATAAGACAAGAGAAAAGTAAGTGTGACTAATTTAAATACTAGAGAGAATAGAACAAAAGACAAAATTCCCTATCTCACAGAGAACAATTACTTCATTAGAAAGACGTTCATCCTATTCAAATGAATACAACGGAGCCAGACAGAACACAATAGACTCCCATGATCCACTTTGGTCTCAGATTTCCTATTTTCCTTTTTTTCCTCCTACAACGTTTATTAAAATATGAGAAACTGGAGTAAAAAAGCATTAAATACTGAAAGAAGCAAGCTATTATCAAATTTATCATTAAAGTAGGCAGTCTGAAAGGTTATGAGATCAGTAAATTTCAAAATATGAAGTTGGATAAATAAAGGATTGCTGTGAGCATCTAACTTTGAAAAAGTCTTGTTTCTGAAGTATAGTAATTGTCTTAATGTTTGTATTATAAGCATTGCTCCATACGATGAGGCCATAGATAAGATGGGGATAGATTAAAGAGTTGTCTTAGTGTATTAATATTTATATAATGTCTTAACCTTGAGAGTATGCTAATATACTTATTGATTTTTTTTTTTTGAGACAGCAGAAATATGGTCTTTCCAACTTAAATTTAAGTCAAACATAATTCCTAAATATTTTATACTATTTTCTTCTTTGATAAATATATTGTTTATTAAAATATTAACTGAGTGGTTAGGTTTATTTTGGGTTAGGTGGAAAATAACAAAATTTTCTTTTTTAATATTTAAAGTAGCTTGTTAGCATATAGCTTACTAATTGTTGATTAATATTTGTTTCTAAGTTTGACAAACTTTTATCAACAGCAAACAAATTTCTGTCATCAGAAAAAAAAATATAATCAAACGTGTCATAATAATTATGATTTATGTACAGCAAGAATAAGAGAGGACCAAGGATAGAGGCTGTGTGACACCACATGTAATGGAAAGCATGTCAGAATTTACATCAGCGAAGAAAACAAATTGTCTTCTGTTTTGTAAATATGAAGTGAACCAGTCTTCTGCGATTCTTCTAATGCCATAGTGGCAGAGTTTTCTAAGCAACATTTGGTGGTCAATAGTGTCAACAGCTTTGCTTAAATCTAGGAATATCCCATAGGAGTAAGAACCATTTTCAATTTTGTTACAAATTAGCAATACCGCATAAACTGTGGAATGATGGCTACGAAAACCAAACTGTTGCTCGAACAAAGCCTTGTGTTTATGCAAGAAGTTTATAAGTCAACAACGATCTTAAAAAAAGTGACATTAAAACTGAATCAAAACGTTTTTTACATCCGAACCATCCATCTGTTCACTAAACCAAAAGAAATATTCCAAGAACAAGGCCTTTTCTATTCTGCAGGTTCTATGGCCTTCATTAAAAACGATCATTAATTTCATTGCTTAATTCCTAACTTGGTTATAGAGCGGTTTTCAATTGAGTGTCTCGTAAAACCAAAACCAGTGAGCCAATCACAGGAGCAAGTAAAATCATCAATGAGCCAATCACGAACGGAAGTAATTCACGATTGGTTTTACTTCAACCAATCACGAGGCAAAGTAAACGCAATCATGGATAACTAACCTATCAAATTGGAAATCAATTACTTTTCGACACTCATTTGAAAACCGCTCTATCGTGCAATTTGGTTTTACTTAAAGTAAAAGCAATAAAATAGTTTAATGTCGCCACTCGTCTTGACTAATGCTGGGAAGGTGCCTTGCAGATTACTGCTACTATTGCTGTCTTCGCAGTCCCAAAACAACCACTCCTCTGAGACCCTCATGTCGTTCACATTCTGACAGGGGGCTGTAGAGTTGGGATACCTGTGGAATGAAGACTTCATTACCAAACACAACTTACTGTAGGGGGTATTTATATGAAGGGCTACCCTAGCACTAGGGTCAAAGATAGCCCGGGTTTACAAGCAAACTGATTCAGGTAGGGTTACCTTAGTGCCACTCAACACAATGCGGCCGCCAAAATCGTTGATTATTTTCTCTGTGGTGCCCTTTATTGCTGCTGTCTAGTGTCCTATAATGCTGTTATGTGACCTACTAATTACTAGACAACTCCAGCAACTTGCAATCAATCAATCAATCAATCATTTATTTATACACATAACGCCTAGGAGCTGAAAGACTCGTTAAAACGCGCACGTGTTTCTAAATGTATTAAATTAAATGTAATATGTTAAAACGACTGTCTGAAAATCTACTATAAAAATTCCCTACTTTAAAACATCTATTTACAACTAAGATAAAATGCTAAAATTACATCTATGTATTGTATATGTGTGGGTTAAGCTCTACCTTATTGAGCATTTTCTTAAATGTCTTTAAATTAGGTGCTTCACGTACTTTAGTGGGTAGATTGTTCCATAAGTGGCTAGTAATGGAAGAGTACGAATTCTTTAGCCAGTTAGTGAAATTGCTCCAGTTTTGTACCAGAGCCACGTAAGTTATAGTGAGCTAACCGTAGTTTTAAAAATTCTTGGATATATAATGGACCTTGCTCTGTCATGCATTTAAAAAATAAAACTAGTGATTGAAAATACCTTCGCTGCTTCAACGTTCGCATTTTGACTAACTGAAGGGCCCTTTCATAAGTATTCGATTTAGCTAATCCTAGAATTGATCTTATAATATAAAAATTGGCGTCCTCCAATTTATTAGTTTCAGTCTTTGCAATGCCGACAAGGACTGGGCTACAGTACTCTAAGTGCGGTAGGACAAACGCCTTACCCTTGTGAAACAGAACTTGAATTTTCTAGAATATTCTAGAAAAAGCTTAGAAATATTCTAGAATAAAGTTCCAGCTTTTTCTAGAATATTCTAGAATTGAATTCTAGAATATTCCAGTTTGTTAAAGTTTTTATGCAAATTAGGCAAGATTAAGCTGGAATTTCTGGAACAGCATGTTCAAGCTTTTCAAGATAATTCTAGCTTTTGGTTCAACATCATTCAAGCTTATTCAGGCTTTTTGGCATTTGATATTCCAGCTTTTTCAAGCAAATTCCAGCTATTGGCATGTGGTATTCCAGCTTTTTCAAGCAAATTCCTGCTTTTGGCATTTGATATTCCAGCTTTTTCAAGCAAATTCCAGCTTTTGCCATGTGATATTCCAGCTTTTTCAAGCAAATTCCTGCTTTTGGCATGTGATATTCCAGCTTTTTCAAGCAAATTCAAGCTTTTGGCATTTGCTATTCCAGCTTTTTCAAGCAAATTCCAGCTTTTGGCATGTGATATTCCAGCTTTTTCAAGCAAATTCCAGCTTTTGGCATGTGATATTCCAGCTTTTTCAAGCAAATTCCGGTAGTATCGTCGTGTACCGTTGAGATCCGTGGGGAATCACACCTCGCGCGCTCGGTGGGTTGTCGTACCGCTATTATAGTATATATTATACTATAATAGAATATTTTATGAACATGCTAATGAAGTTGATATAAATCTGGTAAAAGAAACGACTCCAATCAGCGAATTCTCTCGTGGTCTAATGGTTAGGGTTTGGGTTGGTGGTGGGTAAGCCATTGCATTGATTCTTAACCGGCCCGGGTTCGAATCCCGGTTCAGGCGGTAATTTTTTTTATAGTGAGGATAACATATAATCGTTCTAAAATTTCTAAGTGTCGATTCCGATGTTCGTATAAAATTTCTGAGTCTCAAATTATTCATAGCGAACGTGGGTAACAAAGGGAATTTTATGACGCAGTTGGTTAAACGGTACACGACGATACTACCCAAATTCCAGCTTTTGTCAATGGCATTCCAGCTTTTTCAAGCTTTTAGCACATACTGAATTCCAGCTTTTTCAAGCTTATTCAAGCTTTTATATATACATGTTGCACTAGGACTACATTAATTCCAGCATTTTCACACTAATTCAAGCCACATGATGATATTAACCTGTATTATAAATACTTACTTAATTCATTGATGAATGAATTGAACCCTAACCCCATTTGGATGCTGTATGGCAAGCCATTTTCAAAAATGCAGAAAGTTAGACATGCATTCAGTAATGGAGGTAAGGAAAACAGCATTTTCAAACAGGTAACGCAACTGATGTTGTACATTGCTAGCTATATTAATATACATGTAGAAAGCAGATTAATTACATGTCAATGTAGCATTAAATTGATGAGGCATACATATATGTAATAATATACTGTAAACAGTAACTGCCACACAAACATAACATTGTGTGATACATGTAAGTATATATTAAGTATAAACAATACATGTACACTGTATCTATAGATATTTGAAGCTTACGAGTTTAAATAATAAAATTAATTACTACATGCCGAACGTATGAAACAGCATATAAGCTACATGTATATAATATATAGTATTGCATGGAGAAAAGATGAAAACACAATATAACATTTCATAATAGCTCAATCTTGTTTATTTTTAAAAAGAACAAAATTGGAAACTCAAATTAGATCATTTAAAAGCAATATTTACAATGGGATTTGCTAACTTTCAATTGACAGTACAAATATACTACACAAGGAGCTATAGGTAGCAGAGATTGCAGAATACTCAGACACTAGACTTATATATAGCTAATTAATTTTCGAAGTGTCCCATTAAATGAACCCTGAATCCTTATACCATAAAATTATAATTATCGCCTCCCCTTCTTCTCTGGTTATATAGGCCAATCAATCTGGTGATACACCTCACAGCCACTGTTCGGGTAAAAAATCCCTGATTTTTTTAACGGGACCTGCAACTACCATTGGGGGTGATCAAAGCCAGGACTATGCTAAACCACTGATCAAATTGGAATTTACCGGATAACCCGAATAAAAACCCTTGGAGCAAGGGTGAATACCAACAAACTCAACTCACATGTGGTGCCCACGAACTAGAATTGCATCCGGGTCACAAAGGTGAATACCACTGCAACACCCTGGCTCCTCTGGTTGCATGTTATAATAATTATTAGATCACACTAGACTTACAAAATTGGGTTATGTTGAACACAAAATGGAACCATTTGTGGTCATGGCCTCTAAAATTAAATAAATCCTACAGTTGTAATGTAATCTTTGGATATAAATGGATCTACATGTATGCAGCAATACTATAATGTTAAACTTAATCTTGTTCCAGGAACTCAGCCAACATTCTTGTACCAAACAAACCCTTGTAAAATCTCATCTGTTTTTTTTAGCTCGAACCCCTTGCCTTCAAAAAACAATACCACTTTTAATGTCTTTAGTCACTTTCAAGTGAACTGAGGTCATTCTGCAATCAGGCCAACTAAATTGAGGTTTAATTTTCACTCAGCTGCACTAGTTCTCCTATCCCTCCAGTTTTAGCTTTCTAGCCCATTCTCTGAAACCCTTTCTCTAATATTGGTTTGCCCTACAAGAAAACAACAACATACACGATTAGGCCATTTTATACATGTACATACATACTGCTAAATAATTAGAAAACCTATTAAAAGCAGAGCCTTTAGCCACGGGGAAAGGGCGATCGATATACGTGTACAACGACTGGAAAATATTAAAAGTGCCTGGCAGATCGACGGTAAAAAGCGGTCAAATAATACAACGGATTTCAATGTTTATATTAATACATTCGACGCACTTATTTGATACATACATGCTCTCACTTGTTTATCATGGTTTTGAGGTACTGAATCAAATAACTTGGTGCTCTTTCGTATTCCAAATACTTCAGACTTCGAGAGACTTCAGAAGTGGCTAAATTTGCGTGGTGCACGTTACACTGAAATCGGTTCTAACGTCGTAATCGACGTACTTTTCTGAGCGAAATTGACAATGCTGCACTTACCTTCGATTCTTGAGGAATCCTGAAGATTGTTATTAAAGAAATAAGAGTTTGATAATGCTAAAAACCATAGCAGTAGACAGAGAATTTGTAACAAACAGTCCAACTTCACGTGTAGAAGACGGTTGACGAGTAATATTATACGTACGTACTTTGAGTTTGAGCGCCAAATTAATTGAAAGCGTGCGTCCCGTGAATCGGATTGGTTACCGAACACGATACCTGGTATTCTCCGCGACGTGATTGGTTGAAAGTATATTATAATACCCGGATATTGTCAAAGGTTAATTCGTAACTTATAAACAAGGTTCGCATCTCCATAGTCTAACACGTCCCCACGATGGGAACTACTTCATGTAGCTGCACATAATGTCCCGACACATAGTGTCTCGAAAGCATCTCCTTAGTAGCCGAAGTCCCTCCTTTACGCTCCTTAGCCCTCCTTTACGCTCCTCAATAGCCCTCCTTTACGCTCCTTAGCCCTCCTTTACGCTCCTTAGCCCTCCTTATCCCTCCTTATCCCTCCTTTACGCTCCTTAGCCCTCCTTTATGCTCCTTAGTTTTTTTACTATCCATATTTTATTATTATTTTCAGATAGTTATTGGATAGCCTAGTTTTCTACATTGTACTATCATACATGCAGATAGTTTTCGGATAATCTGAAACCTAACTGCAAGAACACAAACCTGGCTAGTTTTTTACAGTATCCAATTTTGTTATCATTTTCGGATAGTTTTTAGATAGGCTAGTTTTCTACTACATTAAATGCAGATAGTTTTCGGATAGGTTTGTGTTGATAGTTTTTAGATGTAGCCTATCTATTAACTATCTTTGTAACATATACAGTGTAGTTATTAATTAGCCAAAAGGTAGTGAAAGTATAACTGTGGACTATCCGATAAACTGCTCAGATAGTAAAAATAATTATAGTAAATGTGTGCAATTATTTGTGACATAACTTAAGCATGTGGATAGGAAATAGATACGACTGTTCATTTTTGTGAAAGTAATCAAGTTTTTCCAAGAATTACCAAAGCTGGAAAAAGCTTGAATTTCTAAATGTAATATCCATTCCAGGTTATTCGAGCTTTTCCATGAATTACCAAAGCTGGAAAAAGCTGGAATTTCTAGAATGTTAAATAGAACCTGTCAGATTCCAGATTATTCAAGCTTTTCCAAGATTACCAAAGCTGGAAAAAGCTGGAATTTCTAGAATGTAATATCCATTCCAGGTTATTCAAGCTTTTCCATGAATTACCAAAGCTGGAAAAATCTGGAATTTCTAGAATGTTAAATAGAACCTGTCAGATTCCAGATTATTCAAGCTTTTCCAAGATTACCAACGCTGGAAAAAGCTGGAATTTCTAGAATGTAATATCCATTCCAGGTTATTCAAGCTTTTTCCAGAAAAACAAAGCTGGAAAAAGCTGGAATTTCTAGAACATGAAAAAGCTTGAATTGCTTTGATGCTCATTTCTTGAACATTCTAGAATAATCCCAGAATATTCTAGAATATTCTAGCATTCAGACTAAAGCTTGAATCCTGTTTCACAAGGGCATACAGCCTTGTCATCACGTCCGGTGGTAGGAATCGTCTTATTCTACATAGCGCTGAAGTTTTTGCGTAAGCCTTCGTCAGCTGTTCTTTGATGTGCTTCTTAAACGTAAGCATTGGATCGATGGTTAGTCCGAGAATTTTCAGCGTGTCCTTCACCTCAATAGAAGAGTCGTTCAACTGAAAATTATAATTATATATTGTGGGTCCGATTGCCAGAGCTTGTGTTTTGGTGGCATTAATTGATAAGTTGTTCGATGTAAACCATTCTGCGAGAATGTTCAGTTCATTATTGATCGTAAACTCCAACACCATAGGGGAATGGTCAGCAAAGTACTCTGTTGTGTCGTCGGCATATAATCTTACAGACACATTTGAGATGAAGTAATTTATATCGTTAATAAATATATTAAACAACAGGGGTCCTAACAGGGATCCCTGTGGAAGTCCAGCTCTCACAGTCCTCCATTCTGAGTACACCCCGTTGATTTTCACTCTTTGGCGTCGCTCACACAAGTAGGCTTTCATCCGTTTCGAGGCCTGCTTCACTAAATCCGTAGGCCTTGAGTTTAGCCAACAACAAATTATGGCCGATTGAATCGAAGGCCTTACTAAGGTCCACTGCTATTGCCGCTACGCTTTTTCGGTTGTCGAGATCGGAGCGCCAGTCGTCGGTTATTTTCAGCAATGCCGTACAGCAAGAGTGCCCCCTTAGGAATCCAGACAGATTAGTAGACAGATGTGGGCAAACACTACGGTATATTTGATCGTACATGACTCTTTCATAATTTTTTGAGAGAGCAGCGAGTACGGATATAGGCCGATAATTTGTTTTGTTAGTTTCGTCAGCTTTCTTGTATACTGGAGTAATGTCACTGGATTTCCATTCCGTTGGCCAACTATTACAGGTAATAAAGTAATTAATTATCCGTGTGACTTCATCTGCTATTACCGGGGCCGACAGTTTCAGCAGCCTGGGGGATATATCATCAACACCGACGGATTTCCTGGGGTTGATCTCATTCAGTACATTTTTTATGTTTTCAGTATTGACAGGCTCAAATTTGAAATCTTGTATCAGATCTTGGTCAGCGATTTTTCTAATACTTGGGTGGTCATTGAATTCCTCCACTGGTTTTTCGTTTTCACTGTTGACGGCCACTTCAGCGAAGTAGTTGTTGAAAGTTTCAGCAATTTGCTTTGGCTTTGTAATAATTGCCTCATTTTCAATGAGAAGAAATTCATTCCTGTTCCTGCTACTGGTGTTTGGTAGTAGCGGGCTCATCTTTTTCCAAAACTCTCCATGATGTTTTGAGTTTATGGAAGCTTCGTAACAAAAGGCCTTCATTCCTTGACGTTTCATCGAAGTGACTTTGTTTCTTTGTGTTCTGTAGGCTTCCCAACTGAATTCAGTAGGTTTTCTTTTATGCTGTTTGTACAGGCGATTCCTATAAGATATTTCACGCAGGATCGTCGGCGATATCCATGGCAACTGATCGGCCCTTACTTGATTTTTCTTTTCTTTTTCTTTTGGTCTAGGAAGTTTGTTTCTCCTAACAGTGAAAATAAGATCGTGATCACTGAGTCCTAGGTGTAATGTTCCACTGGTGGCATACCGGTCCTGATGACTAGCAAGAATAACATCAATTAATGTACTAGATTTGTCAGTTACACGCGTGGGCTCCGAAATTTGGTTTGCTAAACAGTGTCGCTGACAAAAGTCCGATAAGTTCTTGTTCGGTTCCCGATTGACTTCTTTGTTTATATACATGTCCATGTTGAAGTCTCCCAACAACAGCAGTTCATTTCTAGATCTGTACATGATTTCGGTGGCGTTTGAGAGCGAAGAAATAAAGTCTGTTACTTTGCATTTACCTGGAGATCTATAGCACGCACACACAAGTAATCTCGTATTATTAGAATCCTTGACATCCAAACATATAGATTCGATTTCATTAGGTTCAAGTTTGCGTCTTCTGTATGCTGACAAATCCTCACGTGCGTTATTAGGCTATCAGGCCACCGGCTCCCTTCTTACGATCCTTACGAAACACACGAAACCCAGGATGATTCAGAAGAGCGTCTGAAACAGTGTTGTCGATTTTTGTCTCAGCTAGAAATAAGATATCAAACATTTTCTTATTCAGCATTTCTTTAACTTCATCCATTTTGTTATAAACTGCGTTAATGTTCAAGTGAGCTATCTTGAGATTTGACTTCTAATAACTGCTGATGTTTGTCTCGAACCAGCTATACGAGTCTCCACACACATCGGGAAGGTTTTTATGATAATTAGCATTCGCATTATCCGATTCACTTTCTGCATCATTCACTTGAGATTTAGCTTCGTCTGTAAAGAAGGAGTCACTAAAGTTCGGTAGAGCACAATAATGACATGTCCAATTAATATTCGGGTGGTTAAAGGGATACCCGAGTGAAAAACACATTGGGGCTCAAAAGAATCTTCAACATGTTCTTTGTACAGAAAATGTATTAAAATTTGATCAAACGTTTTTAGTATTAAGAACGAGCACCTCAAAGTTGGCCCCGCGAAGACATGGGCGCCGCCATCTTTGTTTGCATTTACGGAAGTGACGTCACTTCGTCCCACGCGGCTACTTGTCTTTGTATGATTTTCACACGCTCGGAATTAAAGTGGATATATTTTCATCGAGATTGCAGAGGAATTCTTACAGAAACCGGAATTATGATGAAGACGACATTATGAGAAAAGTTCAGAAGACTGGGAGGAGGAAGAAAAGCATTCGGAAGGCGAGAAAGTATCAGACGAACAACAAGGTCTCGTAACTGCCATTTAATAACAGCAAAACAACATGGCTTAAAAGACTCGAGTGACTTCTGAATAAGTATAAGAACTACAATGTATGTGAGGTACAGTTAAGGCGTTTATCATCCTAAAAACACCTAATAAGTGAGAGAGTAGAACGCTGGTGGGACGAAGTGACGTCACTTCCGTAAATGCAAACAAAGATGGCGGCGCCCATGTCTTCGTGGGGCCAACTTTGAGGTGCTCGTTCTTAATACTAAAAACCTTTGATCAAATTTTAATACATTTTCTGAATAAAGAACATGTTGAAGATTCTTTTGAGCCCCAATGTGTTTTTCACTCGGGTATCCCTTTAAGGTAGTACTGAAACGTAGGTTTCGACATACCTAGACATTTCGCATGACACCAAGCATCACAGTCAGAACACAATATGGCGTTTTGATTGTTCTTTACGCTTCTTTCACATTCTTTACAAGGAAACTTAGTCGTAGCCCGTTTGGTTTTAGGTCCTGGATTCGTTTCTATATCGCCACTTGTGATTAACCGTCGCTCGAGTTGGAAGTTACTAGTACAGTTGGAAGCATACGGGATCCTACTTGTTAGAAACCGTTTACTGCGAGACTTTGGTTTCTACCAGCTATCGCTTTGATGAGTCCTTCCGATAATGCCTCTTTGACAAGCTGCTGTGTCGGAGGTTCCAACCAGGGCTCCGATTAAGAGAGCTAAAAGGACTATCTTCATCTCTTAGGAGTGGGTGAACCTTTAAGGCGAATAGTAATGGACGCTTGGTTGAAGTAACTTGCTTCACCGAACGTCTATCACCGAACTTCTATCATGAAAAATTTGGCTCTAGAATAGAGTTGTTCCGGGTTTATAAGGCGAGTTGTCCCTAGCGAACCGTTTACATGAAGTAACGCGTACAAAAATTGACCCTAGTTCTAGGATGATCCTACCTCTCAGGTAGGTTGACCCTAGTGCTAGGGTCATCGTAGTATCCGAAACAAAACTGACCCTTTACATGTAAAGAAAACTGAGAATATATTAACGGTAGGTTGACCCTACTACTAGGATGATCCTAGTACAAGGGTTACCCTCCTATCATGTAACAGCCCTTTACTTTCGTTCAAAAAGTGATTTGTCATTCTGAAAAAGTAGCCATGCATTAAACTGGTTATACAGCTAATAACACAATATAAGCTCAGTCATTGCGAATACCTGAACAAGTAGAAGGGTTTGTCCGTTGGAAGTGAGATGGCAGTGGAAGAAAGGCTGTCTGATCGACAGCAAAACTTCACCACAGTATCATGATTGTAGGTACCGTCAGGTAGAACTCCTGATTTCTCATTCCCGTTATTGCTGTCTTCGTCGTCCCACTTAACAGCGCCTTCTGAAAAGCCTATGAGAAATATCAAAAAGACGTAAAATTCATAAAGGTTTTCGTCATTTATAACTCGCGTCCGAGTTATACCAGATTTACAGTGTAAATCCAATACAATTGATCTTGATCACGCAGCGACCATGTTGAGTCCCAGGAGAATAAAAACCGTTCTCCTTGCATTTTTAAAATCGACACAGAGACGAGGCTGGAAGAGAAAAATCTACTGTTATAGCCAAAATGGCCGCTGCGTGATAAAGTTCTAACCGGTCGCTCGATATATACTTCATGGTAGTGTTTCGTTCCATATAGTCTCCCTGCATAATCATTTTCTCTACTGTTTTACAGTATTGTGCAGGGAGACTATATGGGACGAAACACTACCATGAAGTATATACCGGTCGCTCATATTGTAAATAGCGTAATAGAGTTTGTTGCTATAGTCACGGACATGTGCAAGAAAAAGGTCCCATAATTGTGAGACGGTCTTTATGTACTGTTTAATAAACGAGCAGCAGTGTTTTATCAGATTTACTTACCGGCCGTAGACCTGATAAAGCACGTGCTCCGAGTTTATTGAACGGCGTCAAAAACGTTATTTCTAAAAGATAATAATTTTCAAAAATGTTGATGAAATGCGAATAATTACTTGTTTATAGCTAGTTGTGCGTCACTAACATGCCGAGTTGGAATACGGAGGGAAAATTTAGGTCCCATGATGTTAGGCTTTGTCCAGCAAAGGCAAAAGGCCTCTTTAACCATGAAATTTTATAAAGGGCCACACTCGTCCAGTGAAAAGTTGTATAAAGACCCTTTCGTTTTATGGGGTATAAAGGAGCATCCATGCACGTGAATGATTTGTTTCATCTGATTGGATAAAATGATTATTAATTAGGCATGATTTTTGAAGTAATAGATACAAATGAGTGGCCGTGCTTTAAAGTGTTTATGAAACACTTATTTTTTTGCAGAATAATAGAGTTCATTCTTTTCTGATTATCAAGAGTATATTTATTTTTCAGTTCCGCCTTCGGAAAAGTATATTTTTCGCCACTCAAATTGACTACTTTATGCTAAAAACTGTCCGGTTTGCCGCGCGGCCAAATGAGCTGTGTGACGTCACTGTGAGGACTCTTTCTTACAAACATGGCGGACTCCAGCGAGGAAGTTTCAGAGAAAGCTAAAAATAAGCGAGGAAGTGGAAGATATTGTGTGTGGTCTTGGTTTTCTTTCCTTAGTTAACTTTATCCTACGGCAAAATACAATGGACATTGAAGTTCTAATACAGTGTTACTCATTCACAGTTTGATAAAAGACAAAATTAACACAAGAAATGACTCACCAAGAACTCGACGATAACTTTATTACTCCTGTACTTTTATGCTGAAGCCAGAACAGTGAATGGCAAATAATACAATATAGGGTTTCTATGGTTTCCTGTAGAAATTCCGTGAATGAAAAACGGACTCTAAAACTTGCAAAGAACCCAGACTATTTCGAAAACCGAACTGATCGAGCTTCAGAAGCTATGCAACTCACTGCCATCAGAGCAGCAGTTAAACACTGTTCCTTGGGCTAATGAAAATATTCTTCTTCAGACCAGTGTCTGACAACGATGCAGTTGTTGTAGAAAATATAGTCGGAACCTCAACTCACGTAACTCAGTCTCAGACTCAGATGCCGCTATAATTAAACGCTTTCTCTATGAATGTTTTTCCATCAGGCATTTTAATTTCAACACTATAACAATGTGCAGATTAACTTCTCCTGTGCTGACCATACATTGTAAAAAGAAAGCACTTTGTGTTTCCTGCAACAGGCTTGATCAGTTGACAATTTGCAGTCTTGCAATTTCTGTCTTTCACTTTTATCAATAGAGCTTTCAGATCGTCAATGTCAAGCTGTCAGAATTGAATCAATCAGCGACGAGAAATGTTGTAAACAAGTTGTTATAGTGTTGATTCCGGGACTTGGCGCCATATGTGAGTTGAGTTTGTTAGTACCTCGCCCTTGCTTCGAGGGTTTTTCTCCGGGTTCTCCGGTTTTTCTCCCTCCGCAAAAACCAACACACTAAATTCCAATTCGATCTGTGGATTAGCCGGGACATGGCTTTGATCAGCCCCCGTGGTTGTTTCAGGTCTCGTTAGAAATTCAGAGAAGTCGAGTACAGTAAAATGGAGTTTGCTTAGCTTAGCTTATTATGTGGGTTCTTAAAATTAGATTAAGCTTACTTTCCTTCGTCTAGATTGAAGTTTATATTATAAAACAAATAAAAGATGGTTCTTCTTGTTCTATAACAATGTACTTTCGAGGTCTTGAAATGCTGCTAAATGCACCCGCGTTCTGCTCGTGCATCCGCAGTTTTTCAAGACCTCCAGCGTGCATTATGAAAGGATTAGAGACTGCTTGCGAGTGCTTTATCGACAAATACAGGCACGCGCTGACTGTACAATGAACGAAAAACAATGAATACTGCATGGGGCCGAAGGCCGAATGCAGTATGAAGAAATTTTGAGTTCATCGTACAGTCACCAAGTGACTGTATTTTGCCGATAAAGCACAAACATAAAGTCTCTAACCATTTTAATATTCAAACTGAGTGCACTGTCAGCCGTGAATTTCAATTGAAATCAGTTTTCAATAACAATTTCATAAAGAAGTCAAATATTTCGCATGAATTAAATCGTTTTACGGTAAATATCTCCACAAAGAAATGTCATTTCAACAGACAATGAATAAAAACAGTAGTAGATAACTTTGCAAAGAATAATTTACTTTGGCGTTCGGTCAGTTTAGTTGACGCCTTGCGAGTATGTTTGTACATTTAACTCGACAACGTTTCTCTTGGAGCCATGTATTCAAATATCAATTATTTAGCCGGCTTAACTCCTAGATAGTCTGCTTTCTTTGATAGTTTCTTTCATTCTAAAATAACTAACCTACAGATTCCAGTGAGGCAGTGAATTGAAATATTGCCTTGAAACCGGCCTCCGGCCATGTGCTCGGCTCCGATGCAAACATTTTCCAAATCAAAAATCCTGGGTTTTCGAACCATCCACTGAATTCTCACTTAATTTTCTCCTCTTATTGACAGAGTAAGGTCTCGGAAATAGAATCCATTTCTTAAGTAAGACTACTAGAGTGTTGTAGAAACGTTTGTTCACTCGGACACATGTTGACTTGTAAAGTTGTACTTCCAGCACTCGCAAATCAGCCATTTCCAACGAGAGATTATGCAAATGTTCGCCTCAAAATATATATATTCTGTCACACAGGCAACAAAGTTCAATCCTGCCGTTACCTTTCTAGTAATTGTCTGCATTTTCACTGTTTAATATGCGATTGTAATGAGGTTTTCCAAGCCGTCCAAACACGTAACTAAGCGAAGGACTAGGTCTCCCTTTCCCTAGGTAAGAGAGGGTCTGGGTCGAGTTATGTGGTCACCAATAATGCACGCTCATTAGCCAATCACATGCTTGGATTTTGTACAATGCACGAAATTTGAACATTAATTTGTTATAGAACAAGGAGAGCCATCTTTTATTTGTTTTAACAAATACTTAAAAGTATTGTGTTGCGTTCTGCTGTATTTCATTTTTTGTATTGAATTGTATTGTGCTTTATTCTATTGTATTTTTTGTAGAAACGCGTGTTGTCCTACATGATCATATGTAGGGATTGACACTTGCGAGTCCTCACAGTGACGTCATGCATTGTAATGGCAGATTCGGTTCCAGGCCCAGGACAGTTTTAAGCATAAAGTAGTCTATTTGAATGGCAAATAAAAGAGACCTTTCCAAAGGCGGAACTGAAAAATAGATATACTCTTGATAATCAGAAAAGAATGAACTTTATTATTCTGCAATAAAATAAAGATGCAAAATTTGGTTTCTTAAACACTTTAATGGATTTACAAACTCGAGTTGAAAGCGAGAGTTTGTAAATCCCAAAAAGCACGGACACGAAATTCGTATCGGACTTGTCAAACGTCTAGATGTATAGAGTCATGTTAAAAACGTTTCAGTTATTTTGGCGATAGACTTATTTTGGCCGAGAAAATCGAAGCAAACGTTTATGTGAATCAGGAAGAAATCTCTAGCAGATTTAAAGATCACTTATCGCTCAGTGATTTCCTTTGTCTTTGCTTAATGAATTATTAATGAGTTTGAGTAGCACAATATAGGAGTTTGACCTAGCTAACAATCATAGGGACTGATCAAAGTCAGGACCCGGCTAAACCACAGATCGAAGTGGAATTTAGCGTGTTGGTTTTTGTGGAGGAAGGAAAACCGGAGACCACGGTAAAAAACCTTCGGAACAAGGGCGAGATACCAACAAACTCTACTCACATGTGATGCCGTGAACGGGAATCGAATCCGAGTCACAGAGATGAGTACCCTGGTTCCAGAGGCCACAGTGACCGACGTGACCGAGTGGACCTGGGATCGATAGCCGGATGTGGCCTCTGGGCTAATTGGGCCAAAACCTCACTTTCATGAGTACAGAATCTGTACTAGAAATCTGATTGGATGATCGCAACAACAGGTTTTTTAGGCATTTGTGATTGGTTAACGGACCTAAACCGGTTAGGTTTCAGCTGTCACTTTAGTATGTCTCCGTGCCGTGCAGATAAGAGGTTATTTTTATATGGCGGCTTAAACTGGCATGCAAGAAGTGCTTCCCAAACGTCAAAATAAAATAAAAAAGTCCAAAAAGAAGCGATTATTAATAGTTTGTGAAACGACGAGATGTCATGCATGGCTGTCCCGGTTACCAACATGCAGGCTACGGGAAGTCTTTAACCGGCATCAATAATAAAACTATTGTACTTTAAAAAATTATATACTACTACTTAAAATATTGTAATAATAGAGATAATATTATATAAACGGATGATTTAAAAGTTACGGATACGGTGTTTAAAAACAATCATTAAGGGCAGCCTTGAAGGAAAGTAATGAAGGGAATTTGTTTTCGCCATTGGGCAGTTGATTCCACAATTGCGCTACGCTGTAGGTGAAGCTCGTTTATGATACTCACGATTTGGGCGTGGCATGAAATAGTTATTTTCACTTAAGCTCCTTAGGCCGTATGTAGTAGTTTGGGAACGCTTCGTAAACATATCTGTCGGATAATTGGGACACATTCCATGATGAACTTTGTACACCATGGTACACGCCTGGCATAAGTTACCTCAAAATCGATCACTAAAAGCGAGCCAAAACTATATAAACCAGCACATCTTGTTTAATTCGCTGTCAAATTTAACGAAATATTCGTATGTTAATTTTAAAATGAAATAACGTCTTTAGGATCAAACACGTTTGTATATTGACGTTGATGTGACGTCATAACTAACGACTCCTTTTAAGGTCAAATTCTGCGTTACCCGTACGTTTGAAATAAAGCATGTTATCACAACAACATAAATATGTGTTTTTGATTGCCGCAATTTTAAAGTCTCTACGATAAATATTTGCTGAGTTATTAAGAACTGAAGTTTCCTGTGACGTCACATTTTATGACGTCATGGGTCTGACATCAGTCATGCTTTCTAAATTGAATAAACATAAAAAGACCATATTGCGGCTATTCAGTGTACAGTAAGTACAGTTCCTCTTTAAAACCCGAAAAATACTTGAATAGTTATTTTCTCTCTCACTCTTCTGACGTCACAGGTCCCAGTCTCCGTTTCAAAAATATATGACATCATAATGACGTTTCCTCTTTTTCGCTTGGAATTTTCAAGTATTTCCTCTCAAAAATTGAAAATTCTAAAAACATACGGTTGTGGGTACCGATTTACTCTTTTGATTGCTAGATTGTCGTAAACAAATATTTTAAACTCTAAAAGATGAATGAAGAAGTTATTTTGTAAATGGTTCTGTATTGAATATTTCCCGCCAAATCTTGTCGGGAAAATTGCCAAAATTCAAAATCTAATAATAGTCCAGTCATTCTATGAAAAAAAGGGGGTCAACCTGCCACTAATTGCAACAGAAGGTTTCTCAACGGTTTCTAGCTCAGAAAGTATTCCTTTATAATATATCAAAAGTTCTAAGAAATCCTAGTTGCGAAAAGCGTTCAAAATTAAGAGTTTTTATGACGACTTGGCGAGCGATATTTTACGGCATGAAAACGAGGCTCGCGGGGATTTTTAACTCGGGAGAATTTTGATCTAATTTATATGGATATTTATGTTATTCCACAACACCTGGAGATGTCAAGTTTGTTACACTGTCTCGCGGCAAGATGTTTGTGTACTTTTCCCACGCTCACTATCGAGTTGGAAACTAGACATACATATGCAGCTCAACATTTCTCTGCAGTCGGACGCAAGTTTACAGGTAAGCTTTGATTATTTAATTCTACATAAAACACTTTAAGCTATTAGATTTATTTTAGATAGCCGTGATTTCTTTTCTGTCAAGCGAGAGAATATCTCACCATTGGTAATTTATTCATTTATACGTGCTAACTTACGTCGGTAGCAAGTGTTCAGAAGTCAATGAACAAAGATTGTGCTAGCTGATGAAATTGTTAATTACACTTGAATAGTCTTTGCTCAGTTGCAAACGGAATAGCAGTCATGCTAAAGCAAATTTATCACAGTGGCTTTTTTGGATCTCTTAGAATGATTTTTTTCGTAGCGCGCTTCTAAAGAGTGTTTGACATTTCTTTGAACAAGTAAGTAATTTGAGATGTTTTTATTTTATCACACTCTAACCCTTTAAGAATTGACCAGCTGTACATTTTGTTTTACCATATAAAGTACGTGTTTTGCTTTAAACAGCTCAGTCCATTATAAAAATATCGCAGAAATTTAAGATAGTACCGACCGATCCTCCAGGAGTTGTTTATAATTGTGTTTATCACGATGTGTGGCAATGCATTTAAAAAAGTGTAGTCTCCGCTTATTGAATTAGCGATAAGAATCTTTTGGGCGGGTATGCTCGTCTGCTTTTCCTTTTACGAGTTTAAGATCGAAGTCGATACCATTATTAGATGAAGTGATTGGTCTTGTTGACTTTTTATCGGCATCAATCAAAGTAGTTTAAAACATCTTTTTTTTTTCAGCGCGAGCCACGCCCGCTTTGATACCTCTAGGGGTAAATGAGCTGTTACCGACGAGCGTCCCCGCCCTAAATATGGGTAATCAGTGATTTTTTTTTCAGATATTTTGTGAAAATATATAACAGGCGTATCAGGCGCGCTGGTACAGAAATACAGTGAAAACATGAAAACCTTGATTAAATTTCACCAGCCCGCCCTGGGCGCGTTCACGAGTAACTTCACTGACAAGGTACACTGAAAACTTTATTTTACAGCGCCAGCCAAGGTAGCCCTCAAATGGATGATGCCGCTTGTGTTATATGTAAAGAGCGATTTGAGGATTCCAATTTGAAGAGCACAGTAGTACTAACGGAAAGGGGTAGCAAGGGAATAAATTATGCTAGCACAGAGCGAGGTGATGACATTGTAGTTGTTTCAGGGCAAAAAGGTTCACACAGAATGCCGCCGATTTTATTGCAAAGAGCAAAACATTGTACGTGCAAAAAGGGAGCGCAACACGCCCCAAATCCCACAAAGGCGAAACTCACTAGTGCGAACCGTGGAAAAGTCCTTCAGCTTTGGAACTGATTGTATGTATTGTGGAACGGAAGCGCGTTCGATTGAGAGTCATAGAAAGTTGAAAGACGGGGTTTTCGACGTCACAACATTAGAAACCAAGGATGAAGTGCTCCGAGTTTGCGAGCAGAGACGAGACACGTGGTCTGAGGTTGTCCAAGCTAGAATACTTCATGTTCATGACCTACCTGCTGCAGATGCAATCTATCACCAAAGCTGCAGTGTCAACTTCCGTACTGGGAAGCAAATCCCACAGGCTTATGTTGGAGAAGAAACTGCTAACAAGAAAACAAAAACAGGTCGGCCGCAAAACATGGAAAAGTGTGATGCGTTCCTTGCAGTTGCAAACTACTTGAAAGCAAACGATGAAGAACAACTTCTCACTATTGGCGATCTCTGTACGAAAATGGAAGAGTACCTTGACGGCTCTGAAAGCTCGGCATACGGACGTACTCACATGAAAGACAAGCTCAAGAAGCATTTTGATAACCAAATAATCATCACTGAAGTAAACGGTAGGCCAAATGTCGTTATTATGAAGACCACGGCCGATGCTATACTACAGGATTTTCACGCTGAATCCTTCGATAAAGACCCCGAAGCGGAAAAGAGGAGCATTATCCAGACCGCGGCTAAACTCATCAAGCAAGACATCAAAGGAGTAACAATATCAGGGGTGATCTACCCGGACGTCGATGCCGATGTTAACCAACATGTCTCGTTCATGCCTAAATCTCTACAAGTGTTTCTTCAGAACGTTTTCGCGGGAAAACATCATTTTAAGCTAGCATCAATTGGCCAGGCTGTTATGCAGGCGGCACGCCCTCGAGCCCTTATAGCCCCACTTCAGATTGGATTAGCCGTTCAACTCCACCATTGCTTTGCCTCGCGGTTTTTGATAGACTCCCTAAATAGTCATGGATTTTGTTCATCATACACTGAAGTTCAAACGTTCAGCAAAAATGCTGCAGTAGAGCGATCCACCGACATTCCTTCCTTCAATGGAGAATTTGTACAGTATTCAGCAGATAATGTGGACCATAACATTAGAACGCTAGATGGAAGAAACACGTTCCATGGAATGGGCATGATAGCGGCCGTGACGCCTGGAACGAAGAACGTCAATTACGTACCGCGGAATTATGTTGATGCGAAAGAAATATCTGCAGCAGGACATATTCAGATAGTGCAACCAGTCGAGCCAAGACGTCCTTTAGAAATCAGATACAATGACATAGCAGTGAAGAAAGTAACAGACCCATCTATGAATCTGGACGTCATGTGGAAGATGTCGTTGTTATTTGATGATGAGGCGCGCACGGGCTGGTCTGGCATGATGCAGACAGTTCTTGACGGTATCCACCAAGGAAAGTCATCTGTTTTCTTTCTCCCCATGATAGACATGAGCGCAAGTGACATTACGTGCATTTATTCCACACTGAAGTTCTTAGCAGATCACGCACAGAAACACAACGTCAGTACCCCGATTGTCACGTTCGACCAGCCACTGTGGTGGAAGGCCTTCAACTTGATCCAGACAGAGCCTGAAGGGAGCGCCATTTCAAATATGATTGCTAGGCTTGGAGGGCTTCATGACCTGATGAGTTTCCTAGGCGCCATTGGCAAGCTTATGGGAGAATCCGGCCTGAGGGAGCTACTGGAGCTTGTTTACGCTTCAAATGCCGTAGACCACATTCTCACTGGGAAGGCCATTGCACGCGCAATTCGAGCCCATCTACTCGTAGATGCAGCCTTGAACGCTGTACTGTACGCTGAAGCTCTTGAAGTGACTGTGCCGCAGCTCGAAGTTAAAGGTATTGAGTAACAGCTTTAAAAATAAAAAAATAGATATGGGATGAAATAAAAAACGGTTTTTTTTCTTTAACTACTAGCGTTCTTTTTATTAGAAACTGAAGAACACGACCAAGTCGTTGCTGATGCGGTCCTTCCAGATAACGATCTTCACAGTAAGTTTTTACAAAAACATAAAATAATGCAATCATTTCCCATCGGAATGATATAGAACGCAAAGTTTCAAGCCTTCCCTGTTGATTTTGGCCAGAACCTAGGAAAAAAAATGGATCTCCGATTTCGAAACTAATGTTTGTGCATCTACTTTAAACTACAGGTGACCCCCATAGCGCGCAGCCACCGCCCCTACCCCCGCCAATTCCTGATGGTTCCACGGCTGTTCCTGATCATTCTAGCAGACATCCCGGAGAAGGATCGAGCTGTAAGTTGTTCAATAAATTATATTCAAACATACATACGTTTTTAATCTATTGATTATCAGAAAACTTATTTTGTGTCGTTTCAATTCCCAGTAAACCCCGAAACTGGCGATGATCTACTTGAAAAGGCCCGATTACTGTTTAAGCAGCTGTTGGAAAAGGAAAAAACCTGGGAAGAGGTCAACGCGGAAGACGTATGGGAGCCCATTCGAGCTCGTGTCCAAGCTACCCAAGAAACCCTAAGAGAGCGAAGTCGCACATCTGCCTTATGGCTGCAGTACATGGAGATGATAAATATTATAAGAACATTCATAAAAGCCGAGCGTACTGCCAACTGGGAACTTCATTTACAAGCCATGTCTCAAATGCTACCGTACCTTGCTGCAGCAGGACACAATCTCTATGTCAAGGGCGTGAGCATATACTTGCAGTTCATGAGCAAGCTCGAGCATGATAACCCAGAAGTCTACCGGAAATTCATGGCTGGGTTGCATGTGGTCAGACGCAGCGATCGATATTGGGCGGGACTGTCCACAGACCTCATCATTGAACAGGTTCTTATGAGAACTCTGAAGACAAGTGGCGGCTTGACAAGAGGCAGGGGAATGACGGAACAGCAGCGTCTGACTTGGTTACTCGCCATGCCCACATGCGCTGATGTAAATGACGTGATGCAAGAACTCACGGGAGTCAACTTCAACTCAAGCGAGCAAAACAAGGATATGTCCCCAAGCAGAAGAGCCCGTGATGTGAAAGACACGACAACCATTCTAAGAGCACTACACGATCGGAGCCCCTTTTCCCCGGATCCACATTTAAGGAACACGATGAATGGAGTAAATGGAGACAGTTCCGTGAATGTTGACAACTCAAAAGAGATTGGAGAGAAGATCCTTGCATCTATGACTGGCCGTACACCATCAGAGTACACTTTTAGAAAAGTTGATCAGGCTATTACCCTAGCAGCGAAGTATTCTATCAAGATTGATGGTGAGCGAGTAGAGGTGGACCCACAGTTACTGTTTCAGCGGTTAATCTTGGCATCCAGCACTAGCGAAGAGCTGTCGATGGTATTTCGTTACGAACTGAGCAGCTACCCAACATCATTATTCGACTCTTCCCTGATGCTACGCCAGGCCAATAAGCCAGCTCTAGCCGATGCTATCTGGTCCAGTCTCTCCCAACTTGTTTCAGCAGAGAAAGCCCCAAGTGACCCTGGATTGCAATTTGTATTAGACTGAGGCGCGCTTCTTCACAGAGTACTCTGGCCTAATCCCGGTTCAGCGACCTTCAGTGAAGTCTGCGCTAGATATTGTGATTATGTCACAAAAAAGTATGGAAAGGCAATCGTTGTCTTTGACGGATACACCACCAGCATGTCAACGAAGCAGATGACGCAGCAGAGAAGAACATCAGGAAAGGTTGCGCCAGCTGTGACGTTTACTGAGGACATGCAAGTCACCATGAGAAAGGATGTGTTCTTATCAAATTCTAAGAACAAGCAGAGGTTTCTATATATGCTTAGTAGGTTTCTACGACAGCGCCAGTGTGAGACGCATCATGCAGATGGCGACGCGGACTTGCTGATTGTGAAGACGGCTGTCGAGTCTGCGACGACCAACACCACCGTACTTGTCGGGGACGACACAGACCTGCTAATCCTTTTACTCTTCTACGGCGAACTAGAATCTCATGACCTGTTTTTCATCCCCGAGCCGAAGAGCAATTCTATTCGTCGGCGCGTCTGGAATATTAAGAAGACACAAGACCAGCTAGGCAGACACGTCTGTGAGAACATCCTTTACATACACGCGGTTCTCGGATGTGATACCACCTCTCGCATTCACGGGATAGGAAAAGGAAAGATCTTAAGAAAGTTTGAGACATCCTCTCATCTGAAGGAGGACGCTCAATCGTTCCAAGGATCATCGACAAGCAAAGATGAAATTGCGACAGCTGGGGAAAGTACTCTTGTGCTGCTCTACAACTGAAAGCCAGGGCAACGACTTGATGATCTGCGATATCAGCGTTACCAAGACAAGTTGGCGACGAAAACAACCAAGATAGAGCCCAACAGTCTCCCACCAACATCCGCTGCAGCCAGGTACCACAGTTTCCGCGTCTACGCACAAGTCCAACAATGGAGGGGGGCAGAGGTCAACATAGAAGAGTGGGGTTGGGAGTCAAACGACGGCCAGGTGATCCCTGTGATGACGGATTTACCGCCAGCACCAGAGAGCCTTTTACGCATAGTGCGATGCAACTGCTCTACTGGATGTGGCACGATGCGATGCTCCTGTCGCAAGCACAGTATAGAATGTTCGCCGGCGTGTGGACAGTGCAAAGGTTCTGGATGCCAAAACTCTTCTGTCGTTATCCCAGAAAGCGACGACAGTGACGAAGAATAAATACATTCTAGTGCCTTCAGCCCCGAAAGTACTGCGACGTCCATACCCGTGTTGTCGACATCACCCATCAGCTTCATTTACCGATAGGAGTATATTATAGTTGTTTACTGGCTTTTGCCGTTTTTCCAGTTATGATGATGTAAGCGCATTGATCACTGGCTGAGTGACGCGTTTTGTATATAAATACTCCACGTACTAGAACCCACAAGTAATGGTTATTCGTGCATGTGTAGTTATGCCTTTGGCATGATATGAAAGCTTATGTAATTCATCATGACCATTAAAAAAATATATAAAATACACATTGAATACAACTCATACCACTAGGTGTACTTTAGTGATATTTCCGTTGGAAATGTAGCATTTACATGTTGGAATACGGTTATAACACACGAAAATAGATTGAGCAATTAGTTAATGCTATCCCAGATATATATCCGCGAAATTCCGATCATCATTGATCATTTAACGAGCGAAATAAGGCAACTTCCGGTTTCAGCCTCGTTTTCATGTTGCAGGAGAGCGTGCGTATCAATTATCCTAATTTTGAGGGCTTTTCGCAACTCCGATTCGTTAGGACTTTTTATATGTTGTTCATGACAGTCTATTAGACCATTTTCCAAAGAAAAACCTTCTGTTGCAATTAGTGGCAGGTCAAACCACAGAATGACTGGACTATAACTTTTCCCCCTCTTAACCAATCGAACTTGGGTTTTCGACAGCCGACATTTACGACTTTTCACGACGTATGCGACTAACCGAATATTATTTTGACAATAACACTAATAACGATAACAGAAATAACCCCAATGCCACACAACACGACAATCCTTTCCGTAACAAAAGTACTTGGACTCCTCCAGTCGACCGAGAACCGGCTCTTAACACTTTTTTAGACGCTGTTAAACTTGACATAACAACTGCCACACCTAACAAGATTCGTGACAACCTTACTGCTACTGAACGACAAGCTATAGACCAACTTAAGCAACGCCACGACATAATTATTAAACCCGCGGACAAAGGTTCCGGTACAGTAGTTATGGACAAAACTTGGTACATCAACGAATGTTACAGACAACTTAATGACACCAAATTTTACCGACAATTAAACGAAGACATAACGGCTAACATACAACAACGTATCACTGTATATGTTAACAGAATGCACAGTGACAATTTAATCAACGACAAAAATA
Organism: Actinernus sp. WN-2022; assembly: GCA_030867875.1. Taxonomy (NCBI): domain Eukaryota; kingdom Metazoa; phylum Cnidaria; class Anthozoa; order Actiniaria; family Actinernidae; genus Actinernus; species Actinernus sp. WN-2022. The sequence continues at coordinate 67,680,891 of JAOWCC010000577.1, read as the reverse complement.
AACAATACCTTATACAAACTGACGTTACCCCAGGACGCTTTTACATTTTACCTAAAATACACAAACCAGGCAATCCAGGACGCCCCATTGTATCATCTAACAGCCACCCTACTGAACGTATATCCCATTTTGTTGACTACCACCTTAAACCTTTAGTTGCTAAACTACCCTCTTTTGTCAAAGACACTAATGACTTTCTCAACAAACTCCTTGCCATCGATAATTTACCCGCTAACACACTACTAGTTACCCTTGATGTCTCATCACTCTACACTAACATTCCACATAATGAAGGGATTAATGCATGTGATCACTTTTTACGTACTCGCCCCCATATAACCATTCCTACTGGCACACTATGTGACCTTATTCGCATGATTCTTACCATGAATAACTTTTCTTTTAACGATAACCACTACCTTCAGATTCACGGCACAGCCATGGGCACTAGAATGGCCCCTACTTTTGCCAATCTGTTTCTTGGTTTTTTCGAAGCCAACGCCCTGGTAAACGCTCCATCTCAACCACATACTTGGCTTCGATATATCGATGATATTTTTATGATCTGGACCGAAGGTCCAGACAACCTAAAAATATTCATCGATTATCTTAATGACATTCACCCTACCATCAAATTCACCAGCTCACACTCTTCTACTAACGTACCTTTCCTTGATGTTAATGTTTCTTTAAACAATGGTAATATCGAGACTGATCTCTATTCTAAACCCACAGATAAGCACCAGCATCTACTTTATTCATCTTGCCATCCACAACATACCAAAAAAGCCATCCCTTTTAGCTTAGCCCTCCGTTTACGACGTATCTGTTCTACTGACGAAGCTTTTAAGCACCGCACTGCTGAGCTTATCACATACCTCATTAAACGAGGCTATAACCGTTCCTTTCTTGCTAGACAAATACAACGCGCTGCCGACATCCCTCACGCTTTTGCTCTACAAACCAAAGACACACACAATTCTAACCGTATACCTTTTGTTATTACTTATAACCCATCACTCCCTCATATTTCTGAAATAATTAAGAAGAACTACAGCCTGCTACACTCCTCTGTCCGCTGCAAGAAAGTCTTTCAACACTTGCCACTTGTAGCCTTCAGACGCACCTCTAACCTCCGTGATTTACTAGTTAAAGCTAAACTCCCTTCTAACTCGACTGATCCTCAGCTCCCACCTGGCTCTTTCCGCTGTGGAAAGAACTGTTCTACTTGCCCCTACATCTGTGACGGACAAACCACTTATACTTTCTTCTCTACCGGTGAAAGACGCTCTATCAGAACTAATTTGACGTGTAACACAAAAAATCTAATCTACATGATTCAATGCAACCGCTGCAATTTACAATACATAGGTGAGACAAAACGACGTCTGAAAGACAGATTTAACGAACATCGACGGACCGTAGACAAGTCTAATAACATATCTAAACCTACTACAGCTGCTGAACATTTTCTCTCGACACCTAATCACACTGCTAATGACATGCAACTAATCCCCATCGAAAAAATGTTCTCTAATAGAGATTCAATTCGTAAGGCCAGAGAAGCTACTCTCATTACACAAGCTAGAACACTCGTACCTTATGGTCTCAACATCCGTGACGAGTCATACTAGCTGGTATATATATAACCTCATTATCTTGTTATTTCTATATTTATAGTGTCAATCATTTGTCATCTATTTCCTGTATTTCGTAACCCATATTTCTAGTTAGTCACGTTCGCCAATGTAATAACATTTCTTCATATTACCTGAAGAAGGCTGGTTTGGCCAGCCGAAATATCGTTATAAACCTCTAAAATTTACGTTGTGTCGGCTTTGCTATTTTTAGTTTTATGTATTCAGCCGATTAGATCAATCACTGATCCAACGTACACCAGCAGGATCGTCGTCCACGGTTGCTTGCATTCTATTTGTTTTGGGTTTTCGGTTTCTTTGTTGTCGACATGATGGGAAATCGAAAATATAAAATTTACTGATGTTCAAGGCAATTTAAAACATCGAGAAACCTATTATAAATGGATACATGACGTAACTGTGACGTCATCAAGATGTCGAAGCGAGAAGTCCAAGGACTATAGTAAAGCTGAAACAACGTGTATAGTTTTAAACGTACTATATTTCGGCTAGCCAAACTAGCCTTCTTCAGGTACTAGATGTTGTAAGTAGAGAGTTCTAAAATAGGGGGTTACAATATATAGGATTTCACAATATATAGGATTTCACAATATGTAAATAGGAAGTGACGCAATGGAACGGATACTGGTAAAAAATGATGAAATAATAAAGTGATGTAGATAAGGTAAATAAAGGAAGGTAACACATTACGATAAACTAATGGATGCGAAAAACTAATACAATGTGAATAGATGAATAGAAAATAAGGTGAAAGTGAGCTAGGTTTCATCACGTCTATTGATGCCATGAGGTTCAAGTGTTTTGGCCTTGTCTATAAGGTAGGATTCTCTGGCTTTACGAATCGAGTCTCGTGAGGAATGCATGAGTTCTAAGGGAATGAGTTGCATGTTAGTTTTAGAATGGTTAGGGTTAGAAAGAAAATGTTCTGCAACAGTGGAGGATTTAGACTTAATGTTAGGTTTGTCGACTGATCGTCTATGTTCGTTGAATCTATCTTTGAGGTGTCGTTTGGTTTCACCTATGTATTGGAGGTGACATAGATTACATTGTACCATGTATATTAATTTTTTAGAGTTACAAGTGATATGCGAATGGATTAAACGGGTTTCACCTGTGGAATGGAAAGTATATTGTTTAAGACCGTTGACGATGTAGGGGCAAGTGGCACAATTTTGCCCGCAACGGAATGAGCCAAGTGGGAATGAGCCAAGTGGGAGTGTGCGTGTGGAATGATTAGTAGTGTTATTGGGTAATTGTGATTTAACTAGAAGGTCAAGAAGGTTAGGACAACGTCGGTGGGAAACGAGAGGAAAGCTAACAAAAACGTTTTTGCAACGATCGGATGAAAGTAGTATATTAAGATGTTTGTGAATTATACGAGAAATGTTAGGAAGTGCTGGGTTATAGGTGGTAATGAATGGTATACGTTGTGAGTTTTGTGAACGTTTAGTATGTAACGCGTCGTTACGAGCAATGTCAGCAGCGCGCTTTATTTGTCTGTTAAGAAATGTGCGGTTATAACCTCGTTGAAGGAGATAAGTTTTCAATTCGTTAGTGCGGAATTTAAAAGCGTTGTCGTTAGAGCAAATGCGGCGGAGACGGAGAGCTAAACTAAAAGGGATAGCTTGTTTAGTGTGCAAGGGATGGCAAGAGGAGTTAAGAAGATATTGGTGTTTATCAGTGGGTTTAGTGTAAAGGTCAGTTTCAATGTAACCGTCACGCAAGGAAACGGTTACGTCAAGAAATTACGGTGGCCCATACGTGTCACACGCAAACAAAAACTAAAAACAAATTTCAAAATCGAAAACACAAATCAAAGTCCACTACACATTTCAAAATAACCCTAAAACGCAATTCCAAATTGGAAAACACATTTCGTTTTTGCAACAACAGATTTTAGAATCGAAAACACATTTCAAAATCAAAAACGCATTTCAAAAAATAGAAAACGCATTTCAAAATCGAAAACACATTTCAAAATCAAAAACGCATTTCAAAAAATAGAAAACACATTTCAAAATAGAAAACGCATTTCAAAATCGAAAACACATTTCAAAATAGAAAACACATTTCAAAATAGAAAACACATTTCAAAATCGAAAACACATTTCAAAATCGAAAACACATTTCAAACTTCTCACAACACATTCGTCCCAGGTCTCTCTAAAAATGTGCACAGTATACAGGAGTGGTTACCAAGCCTCGTTCTTCCTTCCGCCATGTTTTGTTCCACGTGTGGAGGACAACTCGAAACAAATTATGCTTTTTGCCTGAAATGCGGAAAGGAAATCCCTAAACAAGCGACGGATGAGGTTCCTCGAGAAGACGAACGCCAAATAATTGAGAGTTACTTTCTTTCTGGTTACGAGTATGATACAATTCTTTGTTTTCTCGAGAAACATCATGATATCAGCATGTCGATGTCAACACTAAATCGACGACTGCATTCTTATGGTTTGAAGAGAAGAAATACATTGGAAGTAGATGACAGTGAAGTTATTAATATTATAAGAGAAGAGCTGGATGGTCCAAGTTGTTTATTAGGATATCGAGCTATGTGGCACACGCTACGACTAAAGTATGGAGTGTGTGTCCCAAGAGCCAAGGTCCAGACTATGTTAAAGGAGCTCGACCCAACTGGTTCTGAAGAAAGTAGATGCCGTCGATTAAAGAGAAGAACCTATACATCATCTGGACCCAATGGATATTGGCATGTGGATGGCTATGACAAGCTAAAACCATTTGGGTTTCCTGTGCATGGTGCCATTGATGGTTACAGCCGTCGTATTTTATGGGTTAAAGTTACACAAACCAATAATAACCCAGCAGTAATAGCAAGCTATTATCTGGAATGTGTAAAAGAGCTCCAAGGCTGTCCACGCCTTTTAAGAACAGATCCTGGCACTGAAAATGGTACAATGGCAGTCATGCAGTGTTACTTGAGATCAAATCATGAAGATGAATTAGCTGGGGAAAAGGCACATCGTTATGGTTCCTCAACCGGAAATCAGAGGATTGAATGTTGGTGGTCACACCTGAAAAAGTCACGCACTTCTTGGTGGATTAACTTTTTCAAAGACTTGTCAGATAGGGGGGTACTTCTTAATGGTAATACCTACCACAAGGAGTGTGTGTGGTTCTGTTTCAATGAGGTACTTCAGCAAGACTTAGACTTTGTAAAGTTGCACTGGAACACACATTATATTCGTCAATCAAGGCATGACACAGTACCAGGAAAGCCGAATGAGTTGTTTTTCCTACCTGAGAGGTCTGGTGCTGAGGATCAATTACAGCATGTCACAGAGACCCAGATAGAAGAAGTTGCTTCTCACAGTGATGTTTGTGTCAACCCCACCATGGACAATATTCACCAAGAATATTTTGAATATGTGTGTGAGCTAGAGTCCTTACAACAGCCTAAAAATTGGCATGAAGCTCTGTCATTGTTCCAACATTTGGTAGCACTTGCTCAGTGAAGTCAGACAGTATATTTTCAGGAAATGTGTAGTACTTTCAGAAAATTTCCATACCCTCCCCATGGAAGGGATTTGTTCTTTGATCCGATCCCCCCCCCCCCCCCTCTGGATCTTCCGAAATGGCCTCCCAAATTATCCCCCCCCCCCCCCCCCTTACCCTCCGGAATTTCCATACTTTTGCCACATGGACCCCCCTACCCCTTCGGAAATTCCAGCTATGATTTTATATAAATAAAGCAAATATGATTCTGATACAATACTCATGCAAGAGATACAAATAATTTGCCGGAAACAAAATGAGCAGGGGACTGGGACTGAGTTTATCAGAATTACTCCTGAAGTTCATCACATGATAGAGCATGTTGAAATTAGCATGTGTGCCATGAAATTTGACATGATTCAAGTGAATCTTGTCTGAATTATATTTGTCCCTCCAAAATTTAACAATGAATGTATGGTTTGGAGGGACAAGGTTTAAAAATAAGAGTTTGTATGGGACAATTTACATATTTGATGCCTTCTAGCATTGTCAATATTGAGCCAAAGTTCACCAAACTTTCCAGACTAGCTAAGTTTGATCTGTTCTTTTGGAAAATAATACTCCCTTTGACTAGTTATTAATTGAATTAGTTTTACTGACTCGATTCCAGTCCCCCGCTCGTTTTCTTACCGGCTAATTGTTTTTACTAGTACATGTAAAAAAGCAGTTTTAATCGTGGAATACCGGTTCTTAGCGCACATGGCCTGAAACTAACTACGCAAAAGCAATTGTGAAATTGATCATGACAAGTTACATCTTCAAATGTTTGATGTGGAAAGACTGGCTTGTATGGCCAAATATTGTACTACACTTGGACAATAATCACAAGAGACTGTCAATAGCTTTTATTCCACTCAATTCGGTGCAGAAAGGACTGTTAACTGAAGTTAACTTATGCAAAGAAGGGAGGATTTAGATATAAAAAATTTTTTAATGCCTAATGCAGTGCTTTAGGATCATTTGTCTATACATTATGGCATGTGGCAATCTCAAGGCCTTGCTTTTTCAACTTTTTCAGACTGAAACCTTCAAAGCAAGTAACCAGTGGAGAGTGTCACATGACACTATCAGGGCCAAAAGGGTTAAATGGGATACCTCTCCTTTCTGGGGTCAAAAGACTTTACATGTAAAACATCACCCCACCTAGCCAGAGTGACAATTGATATGCATTGCCTCATTATGGAACACCGGCTCTAGTTTGAAAATTAACAATAATCAAACAATTGAGCACAATCTTTGTTTTAAATACTCCTAAAAATTTAATACATGTAGATCACCACTAATAAAATTACATGTAGCTTTAAAATTTTGTTTATTGACCATGACTCCAGCTAGCTAGGGTATTCCACCTCAAACATTTATATGGATAAAGTTAGACAGGGCAAAACAGCTAAGCAGGGGATCCCACTTGTCATGTAACTATACACCTATTTCAATGAACTTGTATAAGCCCAGGGCTTGCATTTTATGGTACTGCAGGTTACTGGAATTACCTTGAGGTATGTCCCAACAACACAAAGTATTTTTACCTTTGTACATGTACCACAGATAAGCCATCTTTTTTTAAATGAATTTTTAATACTCATTGAAAACAAATGTCCAATTGGAACTGAGCTATCAAGTCATAGTAATTTTTCTTTCTAACAACCATTGCAATTTAGAGCTTGTTACAATGTATCTGGTTGAAACACTATAATCTCGATCACCAGATAATCAATAATATAAACAATTTAAATTTCTTGAATTAACTACATGTAACAATCATTGTGAAAATGATTTAAACTAAATTAGGCTTTGTACATATGTTGTGATCTACATATGCATCTATTAAACTCATTTCCATCAAAAGAAGCCACATCATTACCAATAATTCTTTTTTTTCTTCAAATGAGTTTGACTCATGTATAGCACAACGTATGTACAAAGACTAAGTTCCCAAATTTAGCTGATTTGGTTGATTCAGTTAATTTTATCTTTCAAAATGTGTATTGTAAACTTCGAGTACCACAAGTCAATTTGTACTTATTTATGTGACTAGGCTTTTTCAACAACTCTAATTATGAAAATATTAATGTACATGTATATCAAGAGCCCATAAGGCATAACCATGGCATTTTCATAAGTTGGGCTATTTTCAGATTATTTTTCCTGCCAATTAGTGGGTTGTACCAGTGGTCGAACAAAATATGCCTCATTAACTACTTTCGTCATACCAACATGTCTGCTATATATGCTTTTGTGATTTTATACCTTTAGGAATGATCGCAACCAACCCAAGAATAGTGGGAAACCATCATAAAAATAACCTAACTTGCGAAAATGCCATAGCATAGAGGTAGTATGGGAGACTCTTGGTTATGGGCTCCTGTGTATATCAATCACTTAAATATTTTTCTGAAAAGCCACCTAAAGAACAACAACAATGGAAAACTAACACCTCAATGAACCCAGTATTGATGGTTTGTAAAGCACATGTACCTGAAATTTGTGCAGCACTTTAATAAATTATTGTTCTCAATTTGTCTAGAAAAAATTAGTGCTTTAAGGTATATTGTACTTTACTGCATGGCATGAAATTGTCTTGCAGTTAAGTGCATGTGATAAACTTTGCTATGTAATCACTTACTTGGTGGATTGCAGTTCCTTAATTTATCATAACACTAATATGTTTTCTTCAACTAAACAGAGTCAAAAGCTTGTTGCAATACATGCACAAGTGAAACAATATAAATCATACATTGCCAAACCCAGGAGACTCTATCAAGCAGGAGGTAAATTCTGTTTTAAAGCTGCTGTATTCCAGAAGTAATTTGTTCACTGGGAGAGTGAGGGTGCAAGAGCATGTGTTGGCACTCATTTTTCTATCTGGATCATCATGTAGGAATCTAATAACTGGTTTTGGGTCAAACCCAAGTGGTGGTATCAGTGAAGAGCCAGTCAGGAACTGCAACACAGTTCCTAGAGTGATTGTTATCTCTGACTCTTCATCAGTGGAAAAGTCAACAACAGTGCCTCTCACCTCTCCAGGCTCCACATCTTCAAGATACTTTGAAAAGTTTAATGAAATGGTTTCCTCTGGTGTTCGCTTGTTGCTTCCTCGTGGTGACAACATAGGGGTGATAAGGTTGTCCAGCTGCTCAGCTGTAAGCTGATTCTCTGAATGAAGAAACAGCTTCCTTGCCTTATGTGGATGTTGGCGTAAACAGTCAAGTAAGCCATTGAGCCTTAGTCCGTCCACAAACTGGTTCACTTCAGACAATGAAGATAACAGAGTATGGTGCAAGGTTACTACATGTAGCAGTTTCTCTTTGTCATCTATTGTGAGAACTGCCTTGCTGAACCCAGCCTTGAATCTGAAGGAGCACTCAAATGATGCAACCCTTTTGAAAGTCTCTGGATCCTCAATTTTCTCCAGCTCTTCAAGTTGTCTTCTTACTTTGGGATTTGCAACATCTTGGATGGATGTTTCAACTTTCTCAATCTGGCCAAACACAATGTAATCTGCAATCACAGGGGCAAAGAAACAAGGAGAAGGGGAGCCTTGTATTATTGCCATAGAGCATAGTTGTCCATACATGTAAAACTCCCATTGCTCCAAAGCAAGAAGGTCATGGTTGAAGCACTACCTGTTTGCATCACCAATGAAGAGACTGGAATTACACAGTTCTTTGTTGAGCAAAGAGAAGAATTCATTCCTTGGTCCTCCCTCATCCACTGCTGGTTCACCCACAAACTGAACTTTCATGACATTGCCAAGGTCAGCACTGGAACACTTCCTCATCTTCATTTTAGTATCTTCCCAGATGTTACTTCTTCTTACTTTTATTCTTACAGGCTTCTCTTTTTTGAGCTTCTCCACTGCCAGATTGCTTATCAAAGTGGATATTGGCTCTTCAGTCTCTATAACTGGGCTATCATTATTCCAGTTATCCGGAATACATGTAGCTGCTTCGGAAAATTCTGTATCGCCAGCTATATCATTGCAAAATCCCAGTGAAGCATAAACTTGTTGTGGTGATGTTCCATCTGTGCCTTTTTCTAACAACTGACTAATAGCTATGTCCATATTGTATTCAGCTTGGCTTAATGCATCACAAATGACTTGACTGTGGATGTGTGGGAACATTTCAGTCATAGTGTCAAACTTTTGTTTATGCTGTAGTTGTACCCTTACATTTATGTCACTAGACATATAACTGCATGGATGGGGTGCAGAAGTAGACAGCTCAGACACAGAAGTACATGTAGATGGCTCAGAGACAGAGGTAGACTGCTCAGACACAGAAGTAGAGGGCTCCAACACATAATGCTTAGCTGCTTTACTGGGTTCAATCATTATTGGGAGGTCTTCGTCATTTCCAGTTTTACTATCTTCTCTATCAGTTTTTAACTTCTTACTAGGCCCTTCAGTGTCATCTGAGCTCTCGAAAGAGTCATTCATGCACTGTTCTAAAGTTGCCTGTGAAAAATCCAGAGCTGGACACAAGAAAAAGTTGATCCGGTTATATGCTTTCCCACACTCACTCTTATATTTATGGAGAACGAAGTCTTCATCCGTTTCTTTCTGCAGCTTGTTAACCTCTGTCCCATCTGGATACAAAAGAGTGAATTTGCTCTGTTTATTAATGAGGTTCTTGGAGTGCGCTTCGTGTTTTTCTACTGCCAATTTCAGTAGCTCTTCTTTCCTGCAGTTTTTGCTGACTGTCAACACAACACCTTTACCTCGAAGACTTTTAAGTTCGCAGCCATCATGTATCATAATACCAACATTGACTTTGGCTTTTTCACTTAAATCTTCTCCTGTTCTCCTGCCTTCCCGCTTGAACTTTGAGGCAGTTTTTCCTGGCTTCGGCCGAAAATACTGCGCCCTCTCTCTTTCTTTCCTCTCCTTGAACGAACCAAACGGTTCAACTACCTTTTTATTTCCATGAAGAACCTCATCCGTCGCTTGTTTAGGGATTTCCTTTCCGCATTTCGGGCAAAAAGCATAATTTGTTTCGAGTTGTCCTCCACAGGTGGAACAAAACATGGCGGAAGGAAGAACGAGGCTTGGTAACCACTCCTGTATACTGTGCACATTTTTAGAGAGACCTGGGACGAATGTGTTGTGAGAAGTTTGAAATGTGTTTTCGATTTTGAAATGTGTTTTCGATTTTGAAATGTGTTTTCGATTTTGAAATGTGTTTTCGATTTTGAAATGCGTTTTCTATTTTGAAATGTGTTTTCTATTTTTTGAAATGCGTTTTTGATTTTGAAATGTGTTTTCGATTTTGAAATGTGTTTTCTATTTTTTGAAATGCGTTTTTGATTTTGAAATGTGTTTTCGATTTTGAAATGCGTTTTCTATTTTTTGAAATGCGTTTTTGATTTTGAAATGTGTTTTCGATTCTAAAATCTGTTGTTGCAAAAACGAAATGTGTTTTCCAATTTGGAATTGCGTTTTAGGGTTATTTTGAAATGTGTAGTGGACTTTGATTTGTGTTTTCGATTTTGAAATTTGTTTTTAGTTTTTGTTTGCGTGTGACACGTATGGGCCACCGTAAGAAATGGTACATGAATAAATGAATGTGATGAGGTGAACTTGATAGTGGGATGAAGATTATTAAGAAAATCAATGAAAGTGTATAAATGATCTTGACCCTCGGTCCACTTCATGAAAATGTCATCAATGTATCTTAACCAAGTGTGTGGTGTGTAAGGAGCCTGAGAAAGGGCGTTATTTTCAAATTTACCGAGGAATAAATTAGCAAAAGAAGGAGCCATTCTAGCACCCATGGCTGTGCCATGAATCTGGAGGTAATGGGTGTTGTTAAAAGAGAAATTATTCATAGAGAGGATCATGCGTATTAAGTCACAAAGTCACAAATCATCGGATTTTGTTTAGGTCATCGGTCTTCATCATCCCACAAAAAATCAATCTTCTATGTTGGAAACTTTTGAAAATATAGCACAGTGATAGATTTTAGGGTCATTTGTGCCAAGCGTGGTAGAAATATGTTTTTTTCGTCGCGTTTGTAAATCGTCCCAATTAAGCTCTTGACGAAGAGAGTGAGACCTACGCCATATGAAGACTTCATAATAACCATAGCAGCTCTGTTCTGCAGGTTTTGTAACTTGCTAGACAGAGTTGTGCCGACGTTATTCCATACAGGACTACAGTAATCACAATGGCACTGTATATACTAGGGATTTATAGACCGTATTAAGAGTATCGACATTGACGAAAGTTCTCACCCTCTTAATCATTCCTATGCCAGATGACACTTTTTTACAGATGTTGTCTGTGCGGTGAGATCAGGAGAGCCTGTCGTCGATTTCGACTCCCAGATATTTCGAGTTAGGCACACTTTTTAGTTGTGAATCCCCAATGTTAACGGCTGGCATCAAGTTAGGATCCTTGTGACGTGGAGAATTTGTGATAATCATGAATTCGCTTTTCACCGTATTTAGGTTTAACTTGTTTGTAGTAAACCACTCGTTCATTTTATTATTGAGGTCATCGTTAATCTTGGATTCGATTTCTGTGGTGTCTCTCCCGGGTACACACTGACTAGTGTCGTCGGCATACATTTTGCATTTGGAGTAAAGTGTCGTATTATTTAGGTCATTTATGTAAATTAGAAAGAACAAGGGCCAAACGATGGACCCTGTGGTACGACACTGTACATCAGCCCTTCTTTCGATGAGGTATCGCCAATCACACAGACCTGTCGTCTTTTGAAAAGATAATATTCGAACCAGCTGACGACTTCGTTATTAAAACAATATAAGTCTAGCTTTTCCAAGAGAATTTCGTAATCAACTGTGTCGAATGCTTTCTTTATGTCAAGAAAGACAACACAATTAGCGAGGCCTTTGTCCGTGTTAATTAACCAATCATTGGTTACGTCTAGAAGAGCTGTGACGGTGGAGTGCTTGTTTGGAATGAGGTACTGGTAAACCTGGTCGTAGACAATTCTTCCTAGAACTTTTGATACAACGGTAAAACGGAAACTGGCCTGTAATGGGCCTTTTGCAGCTAGGCATTCACGTGATTGTACAGGATTTTACAGGATTGTACTGGATGGCAAAAAATATTTAACTTCATTTATTTAGAAGCCTTGTACGAGATCGGTATTGTTATTAGCAAAACCTGTTTATAAATGCTATTTTTCACCTCCAATCGTTTGTCGATCTTCAGTCTAAAACAGCGTTTTTAAAAATGGCTTGCTATCCAGCATCCATGGCAACGTCTTTCCCATGGGGATCACTGGCTCATTCATTCGTTAACGAAATATTATATCAGCACGTGACTGTTAGCTGCAAAAGGCCTATTGTTGCAGTCTGATTTACTGCCAGATTTAAATATCGGTGTTACGCCGGCCCTTTTCCATTCGTCTGGGAAGATACCAGTTTCAAACGATTAATTGGATAAAAACATCAAGGATGGAGCCAAGACTGCACTCCACATACGAAGCAATAAAATAATAGCAAACAGATACAAATGAAGAATACACTCAGAGATTATGTTATGGGGCATAATTGAACCTTACAAGTTGAAAAAATATTTGAATAACGGAGATAATTCAAATAATAGAAGATGATCAACTGCTTTCCACGTGCAGAAGAGATGTGCACTCTGCGACGTTTAATCTCTCGCGGTCGCGACCTCTCTACTGTTTATATCTGCATTGTACTGAGAACCAAATCATTGTGAGTGTGTTACGAACTTGGCATAGTAGTATATTCGTTCCTAAACAAGTTATAACCCCAAAAATTGGCATTCTTACTAATTTGTGACGTGCTGTTCCCAGAAAACCACGAAAAAGTGTGTTGTCTGTTAAACTACCATATGGTTCGAGTACAGGCTGCGCGCGCAGCCTCTAGTTAACAATTAAAAAGTCTATTAGATTTCAGTTGACCTCTTTCATATAATGACTACCTCATAAACATACGATTTTTCGAACAATAAGTCCTCATTGTCGAATAACCATTCGGAAATACCGTCTAAACACCAGAAGTGACAACTGAGACAGTGTTCGGATCAGGCAATTGATTAATAACTTACACAAAATAATAGTTCCGCTAATATATGATTACAAAAATACCTATTGGCCTACAGACATGATCACTACCATATTTGCCGCAATTCGGGACAGTCCCTCATGTTTGTTATTTGTTCTACGTCACGCATGCATAAAGTTTAGTTTCATTTCCGCGTATTCCTCTATCACGGCCTTTTGTTGCAAAGATAAGCGGAAGAACATTTTCTTCGACTTCGATCGATGTCATGTCCCGCGCTTTCGTTTCCGCGTGTTTCCCTTATCACGGTATTTTGGTTGCAAAGATAATGGCTCTATCAATTCCAAACCTACCCATCCCTCCTGGCATTTGTCGGGCATTTAACATTTTTGAATCAGAGCGTTTCAAATGCCCCAGCGTGGGATCAGCTAAGCGATTCAAATGCCCCACCTTGGGGTTTTGGAACGAGTATAAATATCAAGTTAAGGCTCCATGGTTTATAGTGAAAAAGTACTTATTATAGTCTCTTTCATTTTCTTTTTAACTAAACTTTACCAAACTTGATCAGTGTACTTAATTGATCAATCATTAAAGTGCACATAAGCCCAAATTAGTTTTATTTGATATCGATTGTACATGAAGTGGATAGTCCAACGATAGAATATTTCTTGATTTGGGTATTGCCTCCACGAGATATAGCTTATGTATTGTCTGTCCCGCAAACCGAGCACAACATTGACAGCAAGTCCATCATATATAATTACACACAATTCAGGGTTCAGATCTGTAATGATATAAATATTAATCAGTTATTAAAGCTGCTATGTGCTCAAAATTTGCACATAGCCAGATTAATCCAACTCAGTAGTTTTGTGTTTTCTGTCCGGCAAACCGAGCTCAACATTGACAGCAAGTCCATCATATATAAAGGATATAAAAGTTTATATTTCCAATATGCTAATGATGATGTCATCACCGACATTTGCTGAATTTCTTTGTGCTCGTTCAAATCACTTTGATAAGCTTCAAATATAACTTAACTTAACTATAACTTTGTATAATAAGTGATGTCGGTGATGACATCACATCATTAGCATATTGGAAATATAAATCTTTATATATATCTCGTAGACGTAACAACCAAATCAAGAAATATTCTACCGTTGGACTATTTACTTCATATACAATCGATATCAAGTATAACTAATTTGGGCTTATATGCACTTTTAAAAATGTCAGTTTCGGTTTCCATGGAAACAAAATCACGTGACCATGTGGCGGCCATTTTGAATTTTACCTTCAAGTCGACTGAGCACCTACACAAACATGGACATTTTTCAAATAAATTGCGTATTCAAGTTGTAATAATCAATATCTTTATAAAATACATCCAATTGGAAAAAAGGAAAACACATTGCAAAAATGTAATTCTAGAAACGGATTTTTTTTAAAACTCTTCTTTTTATTCAGTTACATGTATATTTATTACACTTGAATACTCAATTCGAGTTTGTAAATCCGATGGTCTCTTGGTATATATCATGCCCCTACGCCATCCAACACTATTGAGTTAAATGCATACCTGGGTCTCGTCAACTACTATCAGAAATTCCTTCCAGATGTGAGGACACCACCGGCTGAAGCTCTAAATTACTTGACCCACCTTCTGGACACAACAATGCGAGGAAGCAAGGAAACAAAGAAGATGTTGCTGGGAAATATAGTGTTAAGGCATTATGACCATAGCCTTGCCCATCAAGCTTCAATGTGATGCATCAGCATTTGAATTGGGAGTTGTGCTTTCGCACGTTTTTTCTAACGGCGATGAGAAGCCAGTAGGTTTTGGCTCTAGATCATTGTCAAGCGAAGAGAGAAATTACTCACAAATTGAACGGGAGGCGTTGTCCTTAATCTTTTGAGTTCGATGATTCCACCGATACATCTACGGGAGAAGATTTACAATAGTGACGGTTCATCAACCGCTGGTGACCATCCTGAGTCCCACTGCTGCTTCAGTGGCAGCTGCTCGTTTGCAAAGCTGGGCTATCATCCTGTCTCCTTAAACCGGCTACGAGATTGAATACACTGTAAATTCAAAAGAGCTGATTTGACCCCAAAAATGGGGCCAAAACGGTGAGTAAAATTTGGCACAAACTTTAGAGCTGTTTTGGCCCCATTTTGATGGTGCTAATTTAGCCCTAAAATTAGGGGCTTAATTGACTCTTATTCAGGGCTGAATTGATCCTTTGTTAGGGGTTGAATCGACCCCCTGAAGTGCTGATTTGGAAAAAACTGGGGTCGATTTGATTTTTCAGGGGGCTGAAATAGGCCTAGAAATTGGCTGTTTTGGTACCCAATTCAGAAGGTATTTTAGCCCTACATTAGGGGTTGATATGGCCCTTAATTAGGTGTCAAATAGACCCACCCTAAGTACTGATTTGGAAACAAAAATTGGGTCAATTTGATTATTCAGGGGGCTGAAATAGCCTCACAAATTAGCTATTTCGGTACCCATTTGAGGAGCTATTTTGGACCTAGCATATCATAAGGGCTGATTGGACCCAAACAAAATGGATATATTAAATGCATTTAATGCACTTTTCTGAATTCAGAAATGATTCACATCAGTGTCAGTTGTATGCCACCCAGACTGACATTTACAAATTAAGATAACAAAGTTGGTAAGCTTTGTAATTATTCATATTTAATTGTATCAATAACTTCTTTTACATTTGAAATTATCAATATAATATTCAAATAAATAACAGAACAGTATGCAATTATAAATTGTCAATAGAACAGTCTAATGTATTTCTTAAATGAAATTTCAATACAACAACAACCACCAAATTTCTCGCAATCCGATTGGCTTATTTTCATATGCAATATTTTGAGAGACAACAGAAGCTGACATCATTTGTCAAGGAGTGCGTGTGCGGCTTTCGTTTGAAGCTAAAAGTGTTTTGTTATTGTAAAATTGGCTATTTAGTTTGTTGTTGTTGTAAAAAAGGTTGTAAAAAAAAAGACGCCTCATGGATTGACAGCTATTTTGACCATGTTATGACGAAAATGATTGTCAATATTAGGACAGACACATAAAAAACTAACTTCAATTTGTTAATTTAAATAGAGTAAATAACAGAGGCTTATATACATAATTCAATTTAGAGGCCCGGTTAGGGGAGGTAGTGTGGTTTATCCCTGTTTTTCAGGATAGTTATCCCTTATCCCTGAGATGCAGATGGCTGTTTTTGATTATCTCTTATCCCAATGGACTTTGGTTATCCCTTATCCCTACTGTTTTGAATTCTGGTTTGTTATTCCTTTATCCCAGTATTATTTTGCTAGTTATCCCTTAATAACTCCATTTTTTTACAAATCTGATGATAAAAAGTGAACAATGCTTGCTCTCAAATGATTATTACGTGCATGCCTAAGTCTGTTTCTGCATCTGTCTCCAGTAAATTGTACACTAGATGTCATTTATGCACCAATTTTCCAATCGATAGGGCTCATTTGAATTTCCTGTGCCACCATCTTGGATCTCATGACATCACAGTGTCGCCCTATTGTCAGAAAACAATAGCACTTTTGTTGTGTAACAATAGGGACAACACTGTGATGTCATGTGATCCAAGATGCCGATGTACAGAAAATTCAAATGAGTGTTACTGTCAGGAAAATCGGTGCATAAATGACATCTACATGTACACTGTATAGAGTTCTCCCAAAGCGTTCTAGGCGACCGGCGAATTTCTCAGTGTACTCTACTTGACCACATCAGCTACAAGTTTTCTTTTCACTTACCACTCTTAACAGTAGAATCTGGATTTTAAATAAATTCCCCCAAGATACTCATTTTTTTTCTTCTCCAACTATACGTGTTGGGAGAACACTTGAGAACAAACATTGTTTTCAGCTAAGCTTCCCTAATTTATTTTACGAGGACCCATGCGATTACTTGTTAATAACACAGAGGGCAAACATTTTTGACAATAGTGAAATAAATTGTTATGTGCATTCTATCACATGGGAAAACTGGGTTAGTGTTGATTGTCAAACAACATGAGCACAAGGCACAATTTTTACTCTTCAAGAAACTCACTTCTGTCACTTATTACTCGGGCATGGCCAAAGTGACCGTGAGTTTTGCAAAATGTTGTAGGAAAGCGGCCATGAATCTTTTCGAGTCCCACTCGTTTAATCAGCCATTTTGAAAGTTTCAGCCTCACAAACTAAGTAGAGTTCACACGCACTAACACTAAACCCGTAACATAAACCTAACTCTAACCGTCAATAAATAAGTTCCCAGGTAAACGATGAAGTCTCACCCACATAGAGCTAGGGTTCACAGGTAAACAACGAGTTGTCACTGGCCTAAGGCTAGGATGTATAGGCAAATGATGAGTTTAAACCCCAAAAAAATAGAGGGGGGAAATATTCCAGAAAATGTTGTAAGCATAATTTTGAGAAATACCGTAACCGTATTTTTTAAACATTAATTATCCTAAAATGGCCTAGTTTATGCTTTTATAAGTCTTATCTGTGGTCTTCTCCCACGTGTATTCAGCCAACCAGCAGTCTTGTTGCTTTCCATATTGTACATGTATGCCTGCCAGTCCTGTTCCACAGTACTTTGTATCTTTGCTTTTCTGGCATACACATTTGCTGAAAAAAAAAAGGAAGGGTACATGTACAACATTACTGTTCGCAGTGTTCTAGCCACTTAATTTACATTATTTGGGGAATTAAAGTCATTGTTTTTGATTTTCAAGTTGTCTGTGTGCCCATTAGAAGCCCCACTAACAATAAAAGTATCTAATGTTATTTTAATTAAGAAATTAAAACTAAAATCGAAGCAATGGCAGAATACCCCCTGCTCAAGTAGGTTAGGTGGAGACAACAACATGTCAATGCGTTAGTCCATATATGGTTCTCTCTCTTGAGAGATATGTCTGGATCTGAATGAGTCTCGTAGAACGAAGCAATGTGTATGATGTTAATACGTCAATGCGTTGGAGAGATACAATGTATATCTGGATGTGAGTGAGTCTCTCTGTTAACAGTAGTAGAAAGTAGAACGAATCAAAATGTATGATGTCAATGCATTGACATGTTGGCATCAACACCTAATGTACTTCAGCAATCTGCAATCTGCAATCTAGCCCAAAAATCTAAATTTTAAGGATTACTCTTTGGTTTCTTAGTCATGAAAATGATAAACCTTTTTTCTAAATAAATAAAGAATTACTGACAAACAACCTATTGACAAATGTAAACAAGCGGGTAATATTAACACACACTACATGTATATACTGTACAATATATTTGTATGTAGCTATTACATATCAGGACTGAACATGAAGCCAAGAATATTATTTTGTAATCAATGCTTCCCAACTTAAGTCCTCAAAGGAGTCCTGCCTACAAAATTAGGTCTTCAACATTTACTGTACCTGTTCATCCAAAAAAAACAGACCATGCGAAAACCTACAGAGGTGCATGTTGACAGATAAAAAAATAACCTTGAATTTGCAATGGCACCACGGGGCTGATCTTAGCCATGACCTGGCTAAATTACAGATTGAATTTGAATTTTTATAGAGGTAGGAAAACCTGATAACCCGGAGAAAAACCCTCGAAGCAAGGGTAATATATAAAATACCAACAAACTCAACTCACATACAGTATAGCGCCGCTTTGGTGATCGAACCTGGGCCCTAGATTCTAGAAGGCTAGATTGCTAAAAAAAAAACTCAACATCTTGGGATTCTTGCCATTTCCCACAGAGCCAGAGGTGAGAGGAAAAGCGCTTAACCACCCGGCTCATCCTGTTTTTGCACAGTTATGTTAGTATTATTAAGGGACCTACTGATCAACATATCTACTTGTAGGTAAACAAGAGCCCATCTGGGCTTTCACTCGGGCCACATGAGATTGAAGATGAAATACACTTTCATTTGAAATCCTCTTAGTATCAAGTCGTGCTTTAATTCGCCAGTGAGAACGTCAATAAAACAGACTGGTCTATTAATCGCTTTTATGGCATGACTATGATAACGCAGGATTCGAACAACAGAATACTGGCAATTCAAGTGTATAAATGCAATACAATGACATATTCAGACTTTGAATTTGATTGAAAATAGATCAAAAACTCGGGGAAACGTCCGGCTAAAACTGTATGAATAAATGTGAAATGAAACATAAATTTCATAGCAAGAAAAAAAATTGTAATTCCTATAAATGAGAAAGCTCTTCTATTAAGCCGCTTCTCATATACACAGACTGTTTCACAAAAAACATTTGCGCTTATCGACACAAGAATTCAGTTGACCTTTCAAATAATTTATTCTGAGGTACGCATACTCTAAATCACAGATGTTAAATAAAGCGATAATTAGAAGAAAAAGTACATTAACAGACAAACTGAGAGGAAATTTATTCAAATCAAAAAGAGTTTACTTACAGAATGAAAGTCGAAGCCTACCTCGAACTTAACTTTCAGCTAACCTGTTTCCTTTCATTCCACAATGAATAATAATCTCATAAAGTAAGCCCGTAGCTTTCAATAAATTTGCCAGTGTCTGAATGAAACAGCTAGATCTTTTCCAATTTCTCTCACGAGTCACGGCAGAAGACAGTCTGAAGCTACAAAACTTGAATTTTGATCCTCTTCACAGTAACGTAATTTAACGTCTCAGATATTATATATATGCCCTATTTCAGCTAGCGCTGTGCATTTCAAATACTTTTTCCTCTCTCTTTGCTGACAGTTCATGCTTCTTGAAAGTGATATCTCCTTGTCTCGCCTTGTCTGAGAGCTTTGAACTTTCTTATCTGAGCGCGCCTGACGAGATCTAACCTTTGATGATAATTCGATACCCGTTGATATCCAAACGTGTTTGGATATTGTATTTCGCTTACGTTTCTAAATGTACATTGGATCTGTCCAAACAGCGCTGATCGAATGTATTACGGCTCCTGGTTGTTCATGTATTTTTATGGTCAACAAGAGCGCCAGTTGAAATATCCTGAGCCTGTTGGAAGGCTTTCGCCCTCGCGGGTCGACCATTTTGATTTACTGTATTAAATTCTGTAAATACATTAACCTGGCGATTGTTGCGTGACCAGCACAGTGCAATCTGATTGGTGTGAATTTGACCTTTAACGCATGCGCAGATCGCGTGCTACACTGAATAAAAAATAAAAAAAAACGACTTGCATTTTAAGACTCGGCGCTGCCACAGGCAGCCCGAGTAATTAGGAATTACTTTAAAACTGATGCAAGGCTTACCATCTATCATCTTCGAACTGTCTTTAGTGTTTCGTTTTCCTCCAAGGATACCAGCCCATAAATAGCCATTCACGGTCCAAACGACGTCTTGATAAGTTCTTAGCTTGGTTCCAAAACTCTTAAACTAGCTAACCTTCTGTAAATCCATTGAAGTTGTAGGAAAAGACCGCTCAAAACCAGAAACTGCTTCGTTGATCGTGACCGTTGGCCGGTAACCTGATATACTCATGAGCGTCGCCGCTGACAAATTTGCAGTACTGTAGTTACCAGTCTCTACTTGTGCACCAGGAGACACGGTTGTACTCGAGGAACAACTGTGGACTCTTCTGGACTATTTTGATAATATTATTTCGTACTTTTGAATTATTTTTCATTTATTAATGCATAAGCAATATACATGTACATTCTAACTTCCTCACAAAGTAGAATCTATTTAAATAGTTCTTCGCATCTGAGAAAATTTCCGGACACTGCGGCTTTATGTTATATCCACTCGCTGCGGTCTACGGTATAGGAATCAGCCCATGACACCAGCTTAGACTTTATGCCTATGTGGTTTCAAAGAGCTCTCAGTTAACTCCAAGGTAAAGTTATTTACTCCTTCGGTTGAGTGATTTTAACTCCTTGAATTATTACTCAGTGGGAGTTATCTCTATCTCTGACCCTTATTGTATGACTAAAATGGCCTAAGGACCAAATTAGAAATAATAGGGTCAATACGACCCATGCTAAAAAGCTAAATTGACCCTTATTGTAGGACTAAAATGGCCTAAGGACCAAATTAGAAATAATGGGGTCAATACGACCCATGCTAAAAAGCTAAATTTACCTTTATTGTAGGACTAAAATGGCCTAAGGGCCAAATTAGATATAATGGGGTCAATATGACCCATGCCAAAAAGCTAAATTGACCCTTATTGTAGGACTAATATGGTCTAAGGGCTAAATTAGAAATAATGGGGTCAATATGACCCTTGCTTAAAAGCTAAATTGGCTCTTATTGTAGCACTAAAATGACATAATGGGGCCAAATTAGAAATCTATGGGGTCAATTTGGTTTTTATTGGGGCTGATTTGACCTCATTTTTCAAAACGACCCTTATAAAGGCCAAATCAGCCCTAGTGCCTTTGGGGCTGATTTGGCTTTTTGGGCCGAAACAGCTCTTTTGAATTTACAGTGTACAAGAAAGGGACCTTGCATGCAACTACTGATGCCTTATCGACACTTCCACAGAAGGAGCAGAAGCAGAGATATACCATTTCTCTTAGATGGATGAGCTTCCCATAAGCTGCAAGGAAATCAGAGAACCAACGCACTAAGACCTAGTTCTTGCAGGGGTTTATGGCATGGTATTGGCCTACCCAACGACAATTGAAAAATCCTAACCTTTAGAAAGTGCAGTACAAAAACAATAGAAGTATAGTATTATGGGTGCAATCAGAATACAGGTCTCGAGAGGTTCCGTGCTACCCAATCAAACACTTTCATCTTACCCTCCTTGTACACTGTCTTCTTTCACAGTGGGCCCGTTTTACATTTTTCGTAGGACATAATCAAGTGGTTGTATTGGAGGGCAAAACGTAACTGGAGTCCATGTATGTATACGCACTTCTTGTATGACACCTGTTTTGAAATGCTATTTTCCACCTCCAATCGATTGCCGATCTTTCTAAAACTGCAATTTTGAAAATTGCTTGCCATCTAGTAAAGTCTATCCCACGGGATCACGGGCTCAATGCATTCATCATTGAAGTGCTATATCAGCACGTTACTGTTTTCTGTAAAAGGCCTATTACAGCTTCACACATGGCACAAGTTATCTCAAAATCGATGACTAAAAGCGAGCCAAAAATATATAAACTAGCACATCTTGCTTAATTCGCTGTCAAATTTAACTAAATTTCGTATGTTAATATTAAAATGAAATAACGTCTTTAGGATCAAACACGTTTGTATATTGACGTTAGTGTGACGTCATAACGAACGACTCCTTTTAAGGTCAAATTCTGCGTTACCTATACGTTTGAAATAAAGCATGTTATCACAACAACGTAAATATGTGTTTTTGATTGCCGCAATTTTAAAGTCTCTACGATAAATATTTGCTGAGTTATTAAGAAATGAAGTTTCCTGTGACGTCACATTTTATGACGTCTTGGGTCTGATATCAGGCATGCTTTCTTGAAGAAACATAAAAAGAACCATATTACGGCAATTCAGTGTACAGTAAGTACAGTTCCTCTGTAAAACCCGAAAAATACTTCAAAAGTTATTTTTAAATGACGTTTTCAAAAATATATGACGTCATAATGACGTTTACTCTTTTTCACTTTGAATTTTAAAGTATTTCCTCTCAAAAATTGAAAATTCTGAAAACAAACGGTTGTAGGTACCGATTTACTCTTTTGATTGCTAGATTGTCGTAAACAAATATTTTAAACTCTAAAAGATGAATGAAGAAGTTATTTTGTAAATGGTTCTGTATTGAACATTTCCCGCCAAATTTGCGCGGAAAAATTACCAAAATTCAAAGTTTAATAACTTTTCTCCCTCTTAACCAATCGACCTCGGGTTTTCGGTTTCTTTGTTGTCGACATGATGGGAAATCGAAAATATCAAATTTACTGATGTTAAAGGTAATTGAAAACATCGAGAAACCTATTATAAATGGATACATGACGTAACTGTGACGTCATCAAGATGTCTACGGTAGATCAAATCATCGGATTTTGTATAGCTCGTCGGTCTTCATCATCCCACAAAAATTTAATCTTCTATGTTGGAAACATTTGAAAATATAGCGAAGTGATAGATTTTAGGGTCATTTGTGCCAAGCGTGACTGCACGCTTTGTGTTTTCTGTCCGGCAAACCGAGCTCAACATTGACAGCAAGTCCATAATATATAAAGGACATAAACGTTTATATTTCCAATATGCTAATGATGATGTCATCACCGACATTTGCTGAATTTCTTTGTGCTCGTTCAAATCACTTTGATAAGCTTCAAATATAACTTAGAATTTAAAAATAGGTAATTTATCTCTACCAGTATGCTTTTGTATAATAAGTGATGTCGGTGATGACATCACATCATTAGCATATTGGAAATATAAATCTTTATATATATCTCGTAGACGTAACAACCAAATCAAGAAATATTCTACCGTTGGACTATTTACTTCATATACAATCGATATCAAGTATAACTAATTTGGGCTTATATGCACTTTTAAAAATGTCAGTTTCGGTTTCCATGGAAACAAAATCACGTGACCATGTGGCGGTCATTTTGAATTTTACCTTCACGTCGACTGAGCACCTACACAAACATGGACATTTTTCAAATAAATTGCGTATTCAAGTTGTAATAATCAATATCTTTATAAAATACATCCAATTGGAAAAAAGGAAAACACATTGCAAAACATGTAATTCTACAAACGGATTTTTTTTTTAACTCTTCTTTTTATTCAGTTACATGTATATTTATTACACTTGAATACTCAATTTGAGTTTGTAAATCCGATGGTCTCTTGGTATATATCATGCCCCTACACCATCCAACACTATTGAGTTAAATGCATACCTGGGTCTCGTCAACTACTATCAGAAATTCCTTCCAGATGTGAGGACACAATGAATTGTTGTGGGATGATGAAGACCGACGAGCTAAACAAAATCCGATGATTTGATCTACCGTAGACATCTTGATGACGTCACAGTTACGTCATGTAGCCATTTATAATAGGTTTTTCCAGGACCCCATTGGGCTCCTGGCTGGTTTATATATTTTTGGCTCGCTTTTAGTGATCGATTTTGACGTAACTTATGCCAGGCGTGAGTGGTTCACCCAGGTCATTCTCCCTCTCTTACCAAAATGGAAAGTATGTATATAACTCCCTTTGGTGTAATAATTATCCAACAGCACGGTCACATTGACGTTAAAATTGTTTTTTTGTCTATCTGTGCTGAACAATTGTGCAATAAACCAGGAACACTTTCGCTCCGTGTGAACTTCAAGAACGAAAATAAGAGATCTTTATCGAAAATGGAAACAAACAGAAACATACGTTACTCATGCACATCCCAACTCGTCTGTACTCCATGTAAGTTGGACCCCACGAATACACCCGAGGTGTGAATTTTGTAACTTTAACTAAGTGAAGTTAACTATGGCATCACATATTACATCCAGTATCCTAAAACCGAGTCCCCACAATAAATCCCAGTTCACACTTCGCACAAGAAAAGCGAACAATAAGTTCAAGTTCAAGTTTTATTTCACACTATTTACAGAATATACAATAAAGGAATACAAAATAACAATACTAGTAATTAATACAACGCTTTCGGGTTGGTCACTTTCCAATCAACTAACAACTAACTGAACTACGTGTGACAACATCGTCTCATTAATTATGCCCCACTAATGCAATTAAATTTGTTAGACTGCCAGTTAATTAATAAATATTTATTAGGCCACTTCAGTCAATGAATTTCAAAACCCAAACTAAAAGGCTACTATTTTGAAACCATTAGGAAATCTGGTTGGAAAATAATAGTGCCATCTTGCTTTTAGGCATTTTTATTGACACAGTTTCGATCATTTCCGTAAACGTTTCTATGATCTGGTAATGATTTATTAATAACAGCACTCTTTTAACAAGGAGTCTTTGGCGCATAAGTTTCATTGATGAAACTTGATTTGAAAGCAAATCATTTTCAATACTTCTCACATATCATTGGGGTTACAATGAAAGATTGTTACCTCTCTCCAAACACTTAAACAGTTCTGACAGGATTTTATCATCAAAATATAATATAGTTAGAGAGTTCAAATTTTCTTCAGTGTTTCTCATTTAACAGTTGTCTTTCTTGCTTAGGCGGAACTGTTTCGTAGAATTCAATAAGTTGAATTCAGTTCACGCTCTAGTTCATTGATCAAATTCCCTAAATGGCTTACTCTGTAGAATCCACATGTTAAAGAGGCACTGTCAACCCCCAAATGATAAACATTCTCATATGAAGAAAAACAAACATAACTGTTACATTAGCGTAGTATGCTTTCTAGGAGAACTGGGGAAATTTTGAAACAATTTTGCTGGAGGATGGCAAAGATTCGAATGCATGAAAAAAAATACTTTTAAGAAAAAAATTGAGCAACTTGAAATCAATCGTTTCACTGTAACCGAAATCAAGTTTATGGAATAAGCTTTTTTATTATACGGCAAACACTGCTTCCGGTCAAATCGCGCGTTGTGATTGGTTGTTGGACGGTTAAGATCCCCCCGAAATGCCCACGTGCATTATGAAATATTGTTAATGCCCTGTAAACATAAACGAGGAAAATGTAGCTTGAAATATCTCTAATCGGGTCAAAACTTTGTAAGATAGCAAAATGAGCGATGAAGAACATTCCGAGAGTGAGTTTCATTATCCAGATGATGTAGAAGTGGAAGAAAATAATGCGAATTTCGATGCTAACCAAGCAGAAGCTAGCGGCGGTCAGAAAAAAATAGCCAGGAAGAAATTGAAACCTTTTTAAATGACCAAAAAAGCCAAAACACCGCAAGAAAGACAGCAAATGACCTAAACACCTTCCAGAGATACCAAGCCTCGATAAAGAAAAGACACGTACAAATACTGTACTTACCGGCAAACGAGCTTGACCACTTGCTGTCGAAGTTTTTTAAAAGATATCCGTAAAGTGAACGTCGAGGAGTACGAGCCCGGCACCCTGTCAGGTTTCCAAAGTAGTATCCAGAGATTCCTTTCCGATGGAAATTTACTGTTCGATATTCTCTGTGACAAAGAATTTGAGAAGTCGCGCAAAGTTCTTGTTGCAAAGCAAGATTCCTCTCGGATGAAAATTCCCCAAGGCCAGTCAATATCCTTTGGAATAATGTCTTCGAAAAGTCACGTCCATGTTTTGCCGTAAAGCGATAATATCTTGTATACACAAACTGACAAAGCTCTAACTCGTCCCTCGTTGCCCACGGCAGTCTCTTTCCCGGTACATCTCAGCCAACAACAGCCAAGCCAGTTTTGCTGTCTGCAAAACATTGACAGTATCTCAGGATGCCACTTACAGATTTTCCAGTGATAGCCAGTTACAAATTGTTCAAGGTTCGCAAAACAGGTGACGAGTGTTGATCGAGAAATTATCGATGAAGACTGACTTCAGTTTGACAATTTTGATCGTCCATTCGCCCACACGGGTTTTCTTTAGAATAACTTATTCCGTTTCTATTCATCAACAAAAGAAGCAGTGCTGTCTTCTGAAATTAAATTTAGTTCTAATCATACGGATAAATTCTTGGAAATAAAGTTGATTTGAGCCACGACTGTGTTCATTTTGTGGTTTGAGTCGCGAAACGAAACTCAAAAGGGCGGGAAACTACAATCAAGACGCGCGCGTGCCAACCGGATGCAACATATTAACTTCCGGCTTTATATTTTTGTTTTCCAACTGAAAAAGTGCCATATAATAGGGAAATATCAAACTTCGGCCGTACTGTTAACACCTCCGTCTCATATTTTCCCGTAAAGACCTCGCTCTCGGTTAATAAGAAGTTAGTAATCCATTCTTATCTTTGCCATACTCTATCAGAAAAGTAAAAAAAAAACATATCAGCACATGGAAATTATATTTCTCTCCCTATCAGAGTGTTATTTTTATAGTTTTGTTTTAAATAAACTTAAAGGTTTAATTCGATTCACAGTTGCCCTTTCAGTAACATCAGAAGTCCATGGACTTCTGGTAACATCTATAAACAAATAAAACTTGAAAAATCAAAGCAGTGTTATCTACATGAGAACATCGTATTAAGAACACTGTACAACCATAGTTAATAGAGTGGAATGGTTATGAAACCCGGCAAACTTCAAAGGGGCTAACAAAGGCGCTGCGAATTATGTTGGAAGGGGGTAAGACAAAAGATTGTGCACGGTCATAGTTCATTAGCATCCCCTGAACGACTGAACTCACGCGTTTCTATTGGCTGATTGATTAACATATTGGCATTTCTATTATGTTCTGTGCACGGTAATGGTTGAAAAAATCTAACAAAGACATATAACAAAGAAGGTCGCTGGGTTTCATAACCATTCCACTCTATTAACTATGGTACAACGAAACATTGTGTAATTAATGCTTATATTTTTTATAAACGTTGGGAACGCCAAATAGAGTAAATAAGAAAAAATATGAATAATTCTCAAAACTCGTTAATTATTCATTAGATTTTCAGTCAATCAGGCGACTGTCACGGTGTATGGGCTGTGATGAACTATTTCAAACGCGAATTGTAGTATTTTATCAGAGGTTACAAATACTGGGAAAACAAATGAAGCCAGACAGGCGTAGCCTCGAAGGTTTTTTCTTGTTTTCGAGATATCTGGAATCCCGTGATGAAAGAAGAACAATGAGTGTTTAAAATGTCTTCTCATGCGAATGGCTATTAAACGGAAAATTGACATCCGCTTCTTTTCAAACAACATTAGCAAGTATTGCTTACCGTTTGACTGTATCTAATTATTCCACAGATGCGTGGCTAATTATTCTTTCTTTGCTGGCAATGAATTCAACTAGCGTACTCAGTAGAGTAGTGGTCAAGAGTTAGTGCAAACAGTCCGAAGGGTCGAGGTTAGAACTCCAGTGGAGGCACACTTTTTCTTTCTATGTTGTTCTAAAGTTACTTCTTCGCTCCAAACAAGTATATAAGTAGTTAGTGGTTCACGAATATGATTATTAAGAAATATTAATAGTGATCACTAAATATTGGAAATTGCATCAAACACTAGTTCACTTGGCACTGGTGTGAACAACTAAAAGTCGATAAAGATATGCTAACCACCATGGGGGGCGAGTAGCAGCTGACGTTTCGAGCGCTAGCCCTTCGAAGGAACTGGTGTTTCGTTGGATGTGAAGATGCATCCACCTGACGAAGCTTCGAACAGCGGTTTCCAGACCCATGCATGTGACAGGTACCAAATACAGTCCCTCCATTGGATGAATATCTCATGAATTATTAATGAGTTTAAGAAACGCCGATGAAACACTGGTTACAAACTCACTATACAGTGTTTCCAATTTCCAACCGTAGTGACAGATATGTCTTAATTTACATATTCGTGACACTTGATGGTTGACTATATAAGGAGAAGTTAAGGTTACCGGATACCTTCAAAACGAAAAAGATGGGGGGAAAATTGTTCACACAGAAATGTAGTTTTAGTAGTAGTGTCTCATATACCAAAAACTCCGTTCAAAAAAAATATTGTTTTTAACCGGAAGTAAAAGGTTCTTTTTGATTGACAGCAGATCAATAAACACATGACAAGTGCTCACTCGCCCGTAACGACGGTGTGGGAAATCGGAACATATTAAATTCATTTCATATACCAATGTTTACGTTTATTGAGAAAAGTTTTTCCACACACGATTCCACAATTCCATCGGATGTTGGCCTTATATCTTACAAAAAGCAAGCAGGTGCCCTAACCCTAAACCCTTAGCTTGAAAAAGAAAGAAAAAAGAAAAGCAAAACCGAGGCCAAACAATGCATACGACTAATATTACAAAGCCAAATAGGAGTCCTCGCAAAACCCGACAAGCGTTCATATTTTCACTTTCAGACAGAGTGCCGAGTGGTCCACATCTGAACATATTGCCGTGCTGTTTCAGACGCCTGCAAATCGCTGTCTGCTCTACTAACTATGCTGGCATTCAAGGCGTCTCTATAGGTGTTCACCTTGGCTTTGCCCCTCGAGGTCTTTTTGTCTTTCCCATTTTCTAGCATTTTTCTAGGGAAACCAGCTTACTCTTACCGGTACCATTTTTCAAGTCACACAAAACATTTTTCTCGATGCGGCGTGTTGCTTTGATCCGAAATCAACATTGGCGGGAAATCTTGACAGATAGTTGAACTGTGATGATAAATGATTGGCCAAGAGCTTGCTAATTGTTGGAGAGGCGCGGCTTCAGAATCACGCACGACAGACGGGTTATTTTTTGAAGTGCTATTTTTTCAATCAAAATAGAGTTTTAAAAAAGCTCCCACTCAAGGGGAATGTATTCGATTTGTGCGATATTTTCACAAAATGTCAATTGATATCTCAGCTGCAAAAGAGTTTCGGGGAATTGGGAACTTCTAAAAAGAGAGCTCTTGACGACGTTTCCCGCATATCTACTCAGATTATTTTTCGCTTTTCACGGAAAGCATGATAACTTTTGAACTAAATCGAATTTTGAAATTCCCCGACACCGGTTTTGTAATACGATTCCTCAGAAATACGACAAAGCAAACAGATTTTTAAACTTTAAAATATTCGGAGTCGGAACTTCTGAAAGCCATCTCACTAGATCGGAGAAACGGGTGGCGGAAAATTCGAGATTTTCAAAGAACTCAAAACTTTTTATGTTTTGTTGTAGCCAATTTTATAAGCTTTAAAATGATACATGAATGATATATCTACGATGTTTCCTCGAGGCGCTACATAATTTAGACTGGAAACGCACCCTGAATGTATCCGGTAACCTTAAAGGGATACCCGAGTGAAAAACACATTTGGGCTCAAAAGCATCTTTCAGATGTACTTTGTTCAGAAAATGTATTAAAATTTGATAAAACTTTTTCAGAGTTGAGAACGACCTGGGCGCCGCCATTTTGTTTACATAAATTCCTGTGACGATTTTTACGTCATTTCGTCCCACCGGAGTCTTGCGGCTAACTTGTAGCGACTTGTTTTCTTTGTAGAATTTTCACACGCTCGGAATTAGAGTAGATTTTCATCGATATGGCAGAGCAATTTCGTACTAGAACATGAAGACGATATTCTGAGAGAAGTTCAGAAGACTGGGAGGACGAAGAAAAGCATGTGGAAGGCGAGAATATCAGACGAACAACAAAAGGCGACCACCGAGCTGTGTGTTTTTGTATGGAACTTGTCAGTTAAACACAAGACTAAAGGTAGATTATTACAATATTGATATCGGCATAGCAATCGAAACTTGTTTAATTTGACCCAGAGAGATAATCAGAGTGTAGCAAGCCACATAATTTTAATTTCGTTTACCTAAGTGATGTGTTGTGCCGGAATCAGCGCACGAGCGCCAAGTTCCACCACAAACATGCCGAGCTTGATCGCGCCAATGCTTTCACACAATTTAATAAGGGAATGGAATTATATTTCCAATAAAATTGTTCCCAGTGTCTCGTTCTTGTGTCATTGCATATATTCTGCTATGTTGGGCTAGTTATGATCGGTTTTTACAGGGAGGTTTTAACTTTTCAGGTGTTTCGTTTCAGTTGCACAAAGTCATGCAGTCGGTACAGATCGAACCGGATAACTCGCAAATTATATAGCTCCAATAATACATAAGTTTCGAAACCAATGCCAATATCAATATTGTCATAATGTACCTTAGTCTTGCGTTTAAGGCTGACAAGGTCCATACAAAAACACACAGCGAATCTTTACATCATAGCACAACACCAGTATAGCACTACTCCACTAGCTCGGTAGTTGCCTTTTGTTGTTCGTCTGATATTCTCGCCTTCCACATGCTTTTCCTCGTCCTCCCAGTCTTCTGAACTTCTCTCACAATATCGTCTTCATCATATTTTTGTTTTAGTGCGAAATTGCTCTGCCATATCGATGATAGCCTGCTTGCAGGCGGTGGAGGGTGTTTTTTCGCGCAGCAAACGGGTGTTTTTTCGCGGCCGCCATATTGGCCGAGCGTGATTGAGACATGGGATCGAATGACAAATGGAGGGGGGAGGGGGATGGGGGAGAACAAGCAGATCTGAAAGACCGCCTGCACGAAAGCCTATGGTTTCTGAGTACACGCCCACCACGCACACGATTTCCGTTAACTTGTAACTCATTCTTAATTGACCAATAGGATTCGACGTGTGACAGCCTGCCAATTTTGATTTGGTTTGATTGAAATGCGTGCAATATTCAAAACAAACTTCGCTCGCTGTCAAATGCAATGCAAAATGTTGGTGAAATTGGTTCTCAGATACGGAAATTTCAATAAAACCAGCTATTTTTTTTTCAAAGTTCTCCATGGAAAGGACTGCGACAGTACCACTTTAGAAATATATGTAGACAGTTCGGTTTTAGCTTGTTGCGTTCGCCCCATCAGTCTCTCAAAGAGTTTCATGTTGCAAATCCTCCGAAATACAGACATTTTAATAATACAAGCTGCTTCAAAAAGTCCAGCACCGCAGTCTGGCGAACCAGAAGATACTCCCAGAAGAGGTGCCATACAAGCGGCTGCTTCCTTTCTTAAAAGAATTAAGCTCGCATAAAGATAAATACAGGATCGAAAAAATCTCTAAACTTCAAAGAAAACTCCGATGCAGACAATGTTTTGTCTGGAACTCGATATTGAAGAACTCGTGGTAAATGTTGTGATCGTCTTTCTCTGACAACTCGAAGTCCATCTTAGTGAATGTTTGCCGAAAGAAATGGATGACCGTTGCATAAATGTTTGAGGTGGATTTCTGATTATTTCCTAGTTCAACGGCCGTGAAGTCAATAGCCGGATTGCATCTCTGCAATTTGGTCGACAACAATAGTTTTCAGTGGCGAATTAAATCACGGTTCGTTGTCGAGTTATCTCTAGTTTACCGTAAATATCATACTCTTTCCAAAGCCTGTCGAAAGCACAGCCAGAACGGCAAGTTTAAAGTACAGGTCACAATTCACAGGTCAGGGCCCGGTTCCTGAAAGCCAGATTAGCGCTAATCCAGAGTTAATTACCATGACAACTAATATGTTTTGTTGAGAGTTAATCCAGGATTAGCGCTAATCGGGCTTTCAGGAACCGGGCCCAGGTTGTTAAATTCTAAGACAAAATAAAGGCTCTGTATAGCTTCCTCCTGCTCTGTTTTCAAAGTACCTTTACCCAGCCGCGGAGAAAGGAGCGAGCAGCTGTGTTCTCTCTAGAAAACCTCTGGAACTAGGGTTAAGGCGAAGGAGATAACTTTGTAAACGGAGCAGGAGGAAGCTATATACAGAGCCTGATATTTACGGTTTTACGAACTTGCGAAAAGAGAACTCGACAACAAACCTCTCGCAGTTCGCCGATCGCCGCCTTCGCGGCTCTTTCTCCGTGGCTGTTGTCTCAAGAAAACCTCTGCAACCAGGGTACTTAACCTTAGTCTTCAAAAAAGACAAAGCCTTTTGTATTACTCGCCATATTTTATCAACTGCAAGCTCAGTACACAACACTTATTTTAGTTACGCCGCTTCGCAAGGCTACACATATTCCTTTCAGTTCTTGCTTTCAACACTTGCCGCGATAAGCTTGATTGACACCGTTTCAGCCAATCATATACCCCGTCCGCTGGTGGACGGGATCTAACTTTTGTACTCAGAAACCATAGGCTTTCGTGCAGGCGGTCTTTCAGATCTGCTTCTCCCCCACCCCCCTCCCCCCTCCATTTGTCATTCGATCCCAGGTCTCAATCACGCTCGGCCAATATGGCGGCGATGATCCGTTTGCTGCGCGAAAAACACCCTCCACCGCCTGCAAGCAGGCTATATCGATGAAAATCTATTCTAATTCCGAGCGTGTGAAAATTCTACAAAGAAAACAGCGACGAAGTGACGTAAAAATCGTCACAGGAATTAATTTATACAAAATGGCGGCGCCAGGTCTTCGCGGAGCCAACTTTGAGGGGCTCGTTCTCAACTCTGAAAACGTTTTATCAAATTTTAATGCATTTTCTGAACAAAGTACATCTGTAAGATGCTTTTGAGCCCTAATGTGTTTTTCACTCGGGTATCCCTTTAACGAATATGTGAAAGTAATCAACGGCGTAGTGAGCCCGTCTCGAACCATGAACCTCGTAACCTCTCCCAACTTCTAGTCCACTGCTTTTTCCACTACACTATCAGACACTTTGTTGAAATGATGAAGAGAAAATAACAATGACAACCTTGGGATCAATAATAGTACTTCCCATAATGACCCAGGAATACAGGTATTGTCATTCGTACGAGAAGCCATTTCAGGCCGGATTCATTGTTTTCTCGGTGTAACAGTATACGTACGTGTGGAATCCCTGATCAAACACTGTTTGAAATGTTACTTCTAACTCGGCTGAACCGCATTATGACTGAAACCTAACTGACGTTTTAGCTCTTGACGAAACGAAACCATTCTAAAAGAAAATAACAGAGGATTAAGACACGAATTGATTACAAGGCACATTGGAACCCCAGCATTCCAAATAATGTTTTTATTTACCCAAGTCGTGTATTTAGGACTATCAAGCGTAACAGCATACCCCACAAGTAATGGAGCTACAAAAAAGGATGTGTTACTTAAGACAACAGCGGCTACCTTTCTAGCAAGTTTTCCTTCTCTCTGAAGTCCAGCATGCTGTGCTGTTTTTCTAGCATTATAATACATGTGAATGTAGAGAAGAAACGAGATGAGGTACACAAGAACTCCAAGACCTCCAAAATATGGAACTATATCAACACCATGTCGTGGTGATAGTGGTATACACATCGCACTTGGACCGTATGACAAACTTTCTGACGTATAAGGTAATATAACACATGTAATGACCAAACACCAAATAAAGACAGTACATAGCCTGGCGAGCCTTGAAGTCACACGCCGGTTTGGCTTCATACAATGAACAACTGCTAGATATCTCTCAGTAGTAATTATAAGCGATAAACCAGCACTTGCAAACTGTCCCATAAGATACAAAGGACCTAAAACGTAACAGAATGTTTTTAATATAGAATAGTAGCCTGCGTAAGTCATAGATATTCTTGTTAAGACAATGATTAGAATAGACACTGAGGAAGAAAAGTCAGCAACTGACATTATCGAAATAAGGAAATGAGCAACTTGCTCTCTTAGCTGTCTACTTCTTGTTGTTGTTATGATAACAATTAAGTTTAGAAATATTGCTATAATAGCAAATGGAATAATTCCTTTAAGAACATCATTAATTCCTTCCCAGCACCTGTTCGTGTATATCAAAGAAAAAGCGCCGCTGAAAGCGCATGTGTCCAAACATTCTGGCCACATACTATTCATTCTCCCATATTTTTCAACTATTTTGCAAATGCCATAAAATCCTTCAAGGTTTTTGTAAATACGTGAATTTATTTTCACCTCAATGTAGTGACACCAAACTCGCCCTCTCATTTTCACTTGAACCTCATTTTGGGTAAAGTTCCATCTGTGATATTTTAAGGTGTCATACTCGTAGTGATTCCTGATAAACGAACAGAAAACTTCTAAGAAACGCGATCGAAACACAACAGCAGGTCCGAAAATAACTCCCCTTAAGATAACTAGTCTCGGTAGGTCTAGAATGTGTTGGTCTGGAATCCACTGCATGTTACCCGTGACGTCGAGAACAGTCAAGGTTGGTAACTGATTGATGACGTCAGTTGTGTTCCAGAACATCAGGTCGTTATGACTAAGGACTCTGTGTGGACATTAATTTGAAAAATAGTTCCTGGTAAATATTTATACGAGATTTCAGTTAATTTCTAAACACTAATCATTACAGGCCCTGGAATGATATTAATCCGAATTATTAGAATTTAGGCTTTTGATTGTGTCTGGCCGATCAATTGTTCCCGATAAGTGCCATTGTTAAGATCAAATGATTAGTTTAGGTAATACTTACAGATGTTGTAGATTCCTGAGACCAGAAAATCCATGATGTGAGATATTCTTAAGGCGACCACTTGCAAGAGACCTTACAACGAATAAGGCGAATTTAATCACTAGGACGTAGAACGTACATATACTGTTTCTACACTATAATAACTAACGACAACAATGAACAGGAGATCATTCAGCCACATGTAATTCCTTGGATCGGAAATGATTTGGCATCATATGCAAATGATTCAAATCAATCAATCAGAAAAAACAACGAAACAGTCTCTCGCTAATCGATTCTTGTGGCGTATGAATTACGTCTAATTTCGCTATATGAAATCAACGTACTTCGTTTGAAGACAAGATGTTTCTATGTTTGCAATCAATGCTTTTTGGGGGTGTGTGTTTTTTCGAACCCTTATAAGGTCTCTTTCAAACAAATGTATTTCATACGGTCGAGTTAGCGGAGCGCGTAAATCCTTTTTCCGACTAATTTATGTACACACTATAAAGGGGAAGGGTAGATTAAATTTCTCAACTGTAAACCTAACCCTATTCCTGCTACGGGAGCTATGATCAGTTTTTTTTCTAATCCATCGCGTCTTCGACAATTCGACGAAAATGATATGTCTACAGTCCTTGTCTTTGGCACACGTTCTTAACTGAAACACTACTTCTCATTATTACTCATCGATTGCCTATATTCGAACACTATTTTATCCCCAAGCCCAAACAAAAAAAACAATATTAAATCAACATTGAATTGAGGGAGGGGGACAAAAAAATCCCGGGGAAAATAATATGTCGTAAATTATTCAAAAATGGCTGAATGTACCAAGAATTTTAACCAGGATTGTAGGTACTCCGGATATAAGACGTAGGTTTACACTTCTATGCAAATCGCTATTGTTCTAAACCAAATAATAAGCCATTTATTGGCTTGCTCTGCAGTCATTTGGACATGATTGATATTTAATTCATACTATTATTTATCAACCTTACATCTATCCAGATATAACATGAAATACTGAGTCGAACAAATAATAATTTGTACTCACAAGTAAACTAGGTTCGTGTAATTTAGGAAGATGTCGTCAGGTAGAAACGTAGATCCAGGCGAGGAAACGAAGCTACAGGGATTTGAAAAGAATGATATATAGCAAATGTCGGTAATACTGTTGAAAACTTACAGTTGTAAAATTTCGTTGTACATGCCAAAGTTGTTAACCAATCTTCAAAGCCACACTCGATCAATAAAAAGTTTAAATACGTATTAACAAACGAATGGTATAAGTGCCAAATGGGTCTTTTGTATCTAGGCATTCACGTGATTGTCCAGGATTGTACAAGATGGCAAAAAAGATCTGACTTCATTTATTTAGAGGCCTTGTACGAGATCGGTATTGTTATTAGCAAAACCTGTTTGTAAATGCTATTTTTCCCCTCCATTCGATTTCGATCTTTTTAAAACAGCGTTTTTAAAAATGGCTTGCCATTCAGCATCCATGGCAACGTCTTTCCCATGGGGATTACGAGCTCATTCATTCGTTAACGAAGTATTATATCAGCACGTGACTGTTAGCTGCAAAAGGCCTATTCATATCCATGCACAATGTGTTAGAAAGCCAATCATTACATTAAGCGTTAGCATCTGAACAGGCTATCTTGGGGTGTGTGTGTTGGGGGGTTGCATAAAATCTCTCACAGCGCGCATTTCATCACAGGGTTTGTAGATTTTCATTGTTTTCTTCCTTGATATTATTAGTCGTTCATGGGAAAGGGAGCATGAAAATAAGCGAACGATTTGAGACCTATCCCCTTTCTATTTTGACGAGGTGCTGCAGCGAGCCAAAACTATGCACAATTAAAAAGGTATCCTCATGCAGCCACAAGCTTCTGAATCTAATCGGCAGACTTTCTTATTGGAAACGAACGACGTAAGTTATGACAACCGCGTGGTTCGCTCTATTAAAAAAAGTTATTTTAAAACTTGTCCCAAAAAATCCAGCAGTAAGAACTAATACCTACACATATTAAGATATCATACTTCTTTGCCAGGAATGCAAAGCAACGATCTCCTCAAAACTCGTTCATATACGCTGCCTGAATTACAGTACCTTCTCAGCTCGTTCCTTAACACGCACGCCGAAGACTCCGTGTTGTTTTATAGATCGTTTTGATATCAGTAATAATCACAGTACAGGGGCTATTTGTATTTAATTTTATAGGATCATAGTGTCGCAAAATATCGCGAAGAACATGCATATTTGAATACGAAATAACGGTAAACATAAATTGTTGATGCCTGACGGCTGTCAATGATCACCACATTGAATCTGACCGATCTGAGGTGATAACAGTTGAAGGGTATTTTTGTGTGAAGCTGATATACATGATCTCACCCCCGTCGTTTCCCCTCCCCAGTCCTCCTCTTCTCTTCTCACCCAAGAGAGCATGTTAACAGGCTAACTGAGCGATACTTCGTGTTGATAAACGTTACATTTGTTATGCTAATGTGTCAACCATGATTTCAAAAAGCCGCTTTGGGTCAGGAACCAATGGAACTCTAGTTGGCACATTAATGACAATAGATGGCAGTAAGAATCGCTATTAACCGTCACCAGCTGGTGTTCTTCCCCATATATATTATATATATATTTGTCCCCTTTCGCCCTGTCGAGTACCACAGTATTACTTCGGATATTTCCCTTAAAGGGATCAGTACCCGAGTCCAAAACACATATGAGCTCAAAATGATCTTCAGACTGTTCTGTACACTGAAACTGCACAAAAATGATTTATTTTACAATGCGAACCCGCGCTC
Organism: Actinernus sp. WN-2022; assembly: GCA_030867875.1. Taxonomy (NCBI): domain Eukaryota; kingdom Metazoa; phylum Cnidaria; class Anthozoa; order Actiniaria; family Actinernidae; genus Actinernus; species Actinernus sp. WN-2022. The sequence goes on along the minus strand of JAOWCC010000577.1, from coordinate 67,642,940 downwards.
GTATTGCGCAATAGTTTTGATGACGTGCGTATCGTGCAAGACAAAAGGGCCGGGCGGTTACTCAGCGCTCAGTCATTTCGTTGTAAACATGTTCTGCCTTCGCATTTAACTACGGTTTTTAGTAGAAATTAAAAGGAATGGCAGCTCCTTTCATGCTTATATTTTAATCCCGGGTGTGAGGACGGACAGGAACTCGAGCGTGACTTCCATAGTTTTAGAGAAGAATCTGAAGGCGTCCTACGGGAGATGAAGCACTTGACCGGAAATATCTCAAGGGCGGCGAAGGAATCAGTTGAAAGCGTGGAAATTTGCACATGTTAAAAGGAGACTGATGCTCTTGAACATAGGATGACTTCAGTTTACTCTTATGTTTTTCCCTCGTAATTTTGAATGGGATATGAAGCGAACAAGATGAATTGACGTTCCCTATTCCGCAACATTTTCGTGCACATCAACTAAATAAGGATCTTTGAAATGGATGACTGGGAATTTTAATCATCAAATATGGAAATAAAGTAAACGACAGGTGGGTATAATTTACCATGGCGAACTCGTGGATGTAAAGTGTATGTTAGATTGTTGTCAAGGGTAAACATGTACATGTGGAAATGCTCACAGTTTAAGTTATTGTTGAGTGTTGCGACTGCCTGTGTACGGCTGTAAAACCACTGTGACCGATGACGTCATCGTTACAACATCACCAAAAAATGATATATGGGGACCCAATACCAGGTCTGTCAAAGTTTGAGCCGCCTGCCTTTAGAAATGAGGAACTGAGATACGGGTCTCTGTTTACAAGCTCTATAATTAAGATCGGGCTCTATTTAGTAGCAATATAGTATATTTAGCAACAAGCGTGATACCTATTCAAAGCTTGATTACATAGTATTTCCAGAACTTTCGCCTAATTGTGTTGACTCACTATGATTGTGCATTCTAAGTAGTTCTGGAACCTTCCAATGGAATATTCTAGTGCATAGTTAAAGTAGGGCCGTCCCTTCATGTAGGACGACACGAATTGCTACCAAATTGTATTCTATTGTTTTGTATTGTGTTGCGTTCTACTGTTGTATTGAATTGTATTGTGTTGTATTCTATTGTATTTTTCGTACACATTCGTGTCATCCTACATAAAGGATTGCCTAAAGTAGTATAGCATGTTCTACAAGTAATACGCATTGCGTGACAAAGTGTCATTACAGTATATTGTTCAAAAAAACTGTCTTTAAATCAACTGAAATGTCCCGCTGAACTTCGAAAATACATATGAGACTAACTGTGCTTATAAACTGTCCGCCATTCAGCACTTTTGTTTTATTGGCAGTGGAAATTTAGTCGACGTAATCAAGTAATTGAAAACGTGGCGACAGATATTTAAAAGGCAGAAAAACAATATTTTCAACTACAGTTGAATGAGGGAAATACAGGCATGTACTAAAAATTAATAATTTAACTTGAGCTCGTGTCCATCTTTAAAAAGACAACCTAAAGCTATAAGCCCATGCTTCCATTTAGGTTGTCTTCCACCCATTATCTAATGTGTAACCTTGTATGTGCTTAGTCTAGATAGCTTTCTTTTTTTCTTTTTTTTTGTGTCTGCTGTTGCTGTTCTGTGTACGCAAGTTACTAATCTGGTGGTGGTTTTTAAAATAGAAATGAAATCACATGAAAATGAAATCACATGGTTAAGAAATCGCCAGTAAATTACATCATCATTATGGACATCACTACTAAGTGACTCATGACGAACCCAATAGCATGCATGACAAAGTTTGAGCTACTTGGCATGAAAAGCGAGTAAGATACGGGCATATACTTAAAACTAGTAGTTTCAAATTGAAAGTGATATGCTGTCGAGCGAATATAGTAGCAATTGATTAGAATCTAAGCCATGTATTTAAGGCCATCATATACCCATCTAATCAGCATCTAATATTATAAGAGCACGATTTGAATGAATGAAAGTATTATTCAAAGCTGAACGCAGAGTAAGAAATGGAGCATAGACCACTTGGCACAAATGACCCTAAAATCGATCACTTTGCTATATTTTCAAACGTTTCCAACGTAGAAGATTGAATTTTTGTGAGAGGATGAAGACTGATGACCAAAACAAAATCCGATGATTTGACCTACCGTAGACATCTTGATGACGTCACAGTTACGTCATGTATCCATTTATAATAGGTTTCTTGATGTTTTCAATTACCTTTAACATCAGTAAATTTTATATTTTCGATTTCCAATCAGTTCGATTGGTTAAGAGGGAGAAAATTTATTTAATTTTCAATCAAAATTTGGCGGGAAATATTCAATACAAAACCATTTACAAAATAACTTCTTCATTCATCTTTTAGAGTTTAAAATATTTGTTTACGACAATCTAGCAATCAAAAGAGTAAATCGGTACCCACAATCGTATGTTTTTAGAATTTTCAATTTTTTTAGAGGAATGACGTTATGACGTCATATATTTTTGACAACGTCTTTAAAAATAACACTGAATAGCCGCAATATGGTCTTTTTTTATGTTTCTTCAATTTAGAAAGCATGATTGATGTCAGACCCATGACGTCAGAAAATGTGACGTCACAGGAAACTTCAGTTCTTAACTGAACCATAGTTAATAGAGTGGAATGGTTAGGAAACCCAGCGACCTTCTTTGTTATAGGTCTTTGTTAGCTTTTTTCAACCTTGAACGTGCACAAAAGACAATAGAAATTCCAATGTGTTAATCATTCAGCCAATAGAAACGCGTGGGTTCAGTCGTTGAGGGGACGCTAATGAACAATAACCGTGCACAATCTTTTGTCTTACCCCTTCCAACATAAATCGCAGCGCCTTTGTTAGCCCCTTTGAAGTTTGCCGGGTTTCCTAACCATTCCACTCTATTAACTATGTAATAACTCAGCAAATAGTTATCGTAGAGACTTCCGGCAATCAAAAACACATATTTATGTTGTTGTGATAACATGCTTTATTTCAAACATATAGGTAACGCAGAATTTGACCTTAAAAGGAGTCGTTCGTTATGACGTCACAATAACGTCAATATACAAACGTGTTTGATACAAAATACGTTATTTAATTTTAATATTGACATACGAAAATTTCGTTAAATTTGACAGCGAATTAAACAAGATGTGCTGGTTTATATATTTTTGGCTCGCTTTTAGTGATCGATTTTGAGGTAACTTATGCCATGCGTGGTAAATTCCAGCATTTTGAAAGGGGTGCAAACATGGCGCGAAATACAGTGTTTCTATGGGTATCGATGGGAATCCGATGCCAAATAAAATCCGTTAAATCGAATTTCTGAAATATTCTTCAGATACAAGCTTAAGATACCAGGTAAAAGATAAACATATCGAAATTTGAGGGATGTAGCTGTGCTGGGAAGCGTGCAATCGTGTTTTCAGTTATCCAAACATTGTCTGTAAAAAGGAGTCAAATTCTGCGTGAAACGTTTTCGTTTTACGGATTTTATTTAATTTGGCATCGGATTCCCATCGATTCCCATACAAACACTGTATTTCGCGCCATGTTTGCACCCTTTCAAAATGTCGGAATTTACCACGAACTGGTCTATTGTTGAGACAATTGTAATATGCTAACTTTGACCTTCAATGTTTTGGAAAACTTTCAATGTATTTAAGCGCAATTTGCATTCAACAGGAATACCACATTCCCAGTAGAAGTTTTCTGGTAAGAGTATAGACGTTTTTTGCACGACTTTCATTAAGAATTGGCTTCAAAACTGTGTTCACATTCCCAGAAAGTTTCAGCGATTTGACAGACTCGTCTAAAGTCACACTGTCACGTTCACGCCTGAGAATTTGAGATTTTAATTTTCGAAAACATGCCAGGACCTCAAACAGTTGCAATAATTTGAGCGGAAAATTTTAACTACACCAGGATCTACCAAAATTGCGAAACTAAAGAAGCTAAAGTTTATTTACTGTTATGCTTTGCGCTTAATTAGCGACAAACTTTAAATAGAGTCCCGTGTCGGTCAGGGGACTAAACAAGCGACTGCTAAGCGACGTTTTGTTATTATTTTGTGTCGCAAGTTGAGGCTTCCATATTCATGCTGGTTCTAATAATTTTAAGTATAGGTTTCCAGTAAAAGTTTGCAGAAGCAATGGGAGGATGCGTTATAAGCGAGCTGTGAAGCAGCAAGGAGAGCATGAAGTTTCTTAGTATAGACACGCATATGCGGGATCGATCGTCATATATGTGAGTTGAAAATTGAGCTCGGGTTTCGCCAAGGGTCAAACTTCTCTTTCTTTATGCTATATTAAAAAAAATTCCCAATTCGGGCCTGGTTTATTCAATGGCCCTGTCTTGGGAAGGCCCCGTAACGGCTCCCTCTACGTCAACAAGAACGAACCATTTGGCATACGATTACGGAACGGCTGCGAAGGATAATGTGGGGTCTTGCAGACCCAGCGATCGCCAAAAGCCATGCTCATAAATTTATTTCATTTATTTCATTTATCAACCGAAAACTGTCAACCTCCAACCTGCACTTTGTACCCTCCGTGCTGGCAAGCTATAAGCTAGCTCACGTGCTCACTTTCTCACGTGAATTGACTCATAAATAATCCGGACATACAGAAAAACACACAGACAAACAAACAGACATTCACGTACTTTCAAACTTGCAGCGATTATATGTTGGCTCGCCTGGCGGCTCGCCAGCAATGAATTACGTGACCGATGACGTCATCGTTACGACTTCACCACTAAATCAGGTAATGACATAGGGCAACAAACGGACAAGCTGATTACTCGGGCCAGGCCTTTGGCCGGCACGAGTCTTAAATCGCAAGTGTGTTTTTTCCAACGTCGAACGTTTTCGCCGTTTACCAATCAGATTATACAAGAGCCCATTGTTCGATGGACAACACGTGACAGGATCAACCAATTAGATTCGACACCCGCAGGAATTTGGTTCTCAGAGAGAGGCATTTCCCAGGAACGGGAGCTAAGATTTGAGCCATTCTTAACCATTATTTTGCCGAAACCAAAGGTTTCTTCGACTGAAATAACAAGATGTTCAGTTATTCTAGGGCTGACAGGACTTTTAGGGACTTTCGATGGAAAATTCTCACATTCACGAAAGGAGGCACAGCTAGCTAGTCTGGCCAGGTCAAACACTATAAACCGAAGTGTAAGTATAAACACAAACTTTAATACAATTAACCTTGCAGTGTTGTCATTTATTGGGTTAATGGCTTCAAATACAGTAGAAACTGACCCGATTTCTCAGTTCTTGGATATTACAGGTGAAGAAGTCCATGTGGTAAAAATCGGGAAATTCCGTAGGGGAGGGGTACTATTTGGGGGTCATTTTCGGAAGATCCAGAGGGAAGGGGGGGTCAAAGAAGAAATTTCATCCGTTGGGGGGGGGGGGGGGGGGTATGGATATGTAGCAATTACTAAATTGGAAAACAAAGCACTGAATCCTCTGGAGAACTATCACATGGTCCGAAATGGGGCAACAAACAGGCAAGCACAAACCATGTATAACACCGTCAAAAAAAAGCTATAACTCCATAAACTAAATGTATTCACATATTCCTGGGTGGCCCGAGTTAAGGCCACTCTGGGTCTCTTGTTTAAAGTATATTCCCATTTTCCCCTCTAAAGGTTACCCGGTTCAGCTAGGGATCGTTGAGGATGCGAATCCCAGCTGGACTAACACTCAAGATTAGGAAGGAGGGAACTGCACGAGTGAATGGTCAGACCTTCATATACCTTTCTTCAATTTGAATGGTACGTTCGTTTTCTTACAGATAAGTGAACATTTCGCACTCGTACATTTTTACGTCCCGCATCTCCATATCTCAAATTTTGGTTGAGAGGGTGTTTTGAAAGGAAGTGTACAAATTAATATACATTTCTAAATGAACGCTTTCAACAAACTGTGCATTTGTAATATATAACCCAAAATGTTAATTCTTAACTAAAATTGATTATAAGTGTAAATTAGTATTGAACTCATTTAACTTAGTTTTACGTCCGATCATTGAGAAGCTGCATAAGACCAAATATGAAACATGTTTCTCTTATTTCATAAATATAAAATAGCATTGTATTTTCCACTCAAAAACAGTGGAAGTTACTTCGAACATTTTACTTCAGCTAAGCAGTATTGATATCTGTCTTTAATACTTACAGGTTTCGAACAGCGTCAGGCTTCAGAATGTATCGGCCAAGGTCCAACAGATGGCTGACATGACACCTGGCTGTTACGTTACTCGACGTGTGAGGTGTGCAGGTACATCCCTGGTTACTTCTAACTGCGCATGCGTTCAACTCTTGTGACACGTGATCACCAGATGATGTCAGTTGAACGGACAACAAAAGTACGCAGGCGTAAAGAAGAGAAGCAGATGACGGTGTCTATTAATAGGAAAACATATTAAACTTTTGATTTACGTATACATTCATTGAATGCCCATCTTCAGTAATGGATTTATAATTAGTCAGTACTGGTTTCATTTTGACAAAACGTGTAGAAGTTGATTTACTTACAACAATACACAATAGTTTTGGAAAGCCCAACTCTTCGTATTCTCACATTTGGGGAGGGGGTTGGGGGAAGTCAGGATAACAATTATTCCGATTATTCCAGTTCTCAGGAACACATTACTAGAAATCACGGATATTTTGCGACCGTGATTAAGCCGAACAATTGAGTTAACACAAAGGCACAGACGTCGTATAGCACTCGACCCATCGCCAGAAATAAGCGACATTTAGCAATTGTCAGCGGCGTTACAAGTACGTCGGTTCTATAGTCAAGCGGTTAGAGCGTCGGCCATAAAATCCCGCGACCGGAGTTCGACTCCTACGCGGGACACGAAAATATTTTTTTTTTACTTCTTTTTTTTCTTTCTCAGTTTTATTTAAACTTTTCCTCTATTTTTAAGCTATTAGAGCCGCCTTCCATACTAAAATATTGTTGTTTACTGTCTCTCAAGCCTCAAAACGGGCACGAATGGGAGATATCGCTGACCACAATTAGTATCGCAGACTCTTCTCTATAGGTCCGACTAGGGCCTATTTTTAAAAAGGGACAATTCATTTGAATAACTGCTGGTCAGTTACAAATACACTGCAGTTTCATAAGGAGAGAACAAGTTGTCCATTGGTATGTGTTCGTGGTGTTTTAGACGCTCGTGGCCAGAGATATGATGGTCTCAAGACAGCCAAATTTACAGGATTTAGCGTACAAAGATGGCGGATTCTGCCGGTTTATCCAAGATCGAAATATTCAACTGCAAAAACGAAACCGCAAAGGAATCAACAGCTGCTCTAATGGCATTTAGTGACGACGATGAACCCTTCGTTCAGAAGGCCTGGTATAGACATTTTGCAAAATACAGTATATTCCACCTCAGAATCCAAGTTATAAACAGTAAGTAAGCTCTTTTCTCGCCAATTCTCACTCTAGCTCTGTAATAATTTGAGTCAAAACACTCGTGTATTTTTAAAAAAAAACGACACCTAAAATTCACGAGCTGATTATAGAAATGTAGGTATAACTATTTAATTCATATTGTAGATTGAGATCCTGGTTAGACATTTTTTAAATCGTACTCAGGAAAGTTAGAAATCGAGATTAAGCGTTTTCCCCCCATAGTTTGCTTGTAATTTTATATGAACTGTGCTTGCTGACCTCTGAGCCGAAATTGATATTGCGCAATCGGCCGTGTCGCGTTTTTCTGGCGATGCACAAGGAACCCAAATGCAGCTCAATCCCTCGTTTTATTATATTAGAGCCTGCATTTGGTCTAAACAGCGGTAATACCTTTTAGTCGTCGGTGAAAAATGGTTGACAAAATGCCGTCGACTCCTGTTTTGATTTGAAAACGTGGGCTCCCTGGCAGGCTTTGGGACAGTAATGGCCGCTTTTCGTAACCAAAAGTTTGCACTTTTCGGAGCGGTTTTGACTGAACTAAACTGCGATAAACAGCCTTCAAAACTGGCGATATTCAGGCCTGATTATCGGTGGAAGCAAATTATATAAGAAGATCTACATTTGGCCTTTGTTGTTCAAGTTTAACGAGTACTATATGGAAGTTTGGGGTGTACTCGTAAGCAATTTACAAGGAATGTATGACAGCCAGTGGTAATTTTTGGCTAAAAATACGCATATTGTTTTGACTGAAGGAGACGTGACTGGATTCATCAATTTTTGAAAGTAATGGCCTTCTATGAGCCCTGAGATTGAAACGAGAAAATCTACAAAGTGAAAGCTTTCCTTGAGGTAAGGCTATAAAATATTTTATATTTTGTCGCATAATTTCTTTGTAAGTGTCGCCCTGCAAAAGATATGCATATTAATGAGCTATCCGCCATTTTGTCGGTGATTTCTGGTAAGGGAAAACGTAATATGAAAGTTATACGAGGTAATACGAAAGTTATACGAAAGGGAAACGGACAGTTTGCATGTGTAGATGGGATCTAGCTAGGCCTCCGCATATACATTTTCCTTAATTAAGTATCTCTCCCGGTGGGCCGATATTTCTATGATTTTGAGCACTAATATTTTTCAGTGTCATCTGTTGTTCTTCACGGTGCCATTATGGCAAGACCTAGAGACTAGTTCAGTCAAATTCATGGTTCACAGCACGTCACAATTTCTTAAATGAACGCCATGTTTGCATGACGTCATTTCCGATTACACTGCCCAGTTATTTTCTTTGATCGCTGGCTCATTGCTAATTAGTTTTGTGTTAAAAAATCAAGCTGATTTCAGGATGTTTGTTTGCTAAAGGCTTCTACGTTTTAAGAGTTTTTAAAAACAAAATTCAGTTACCGAAGTAGTATTTTGGGTTAGTAACATTTTCACCGTTTTAATTTCTCCATAGGTAAAGTATTTTGCGTAAACGGCGAAATTCTAACATTTGTAGACGATTCCAAAAAGTAGGAAAGGCCATTTTGAAATTGTAAAACGGTAGATGTCTTCAGAATTTAAACCGGTTTTACGCTGTCAGTACTTCTCAGTCACATTCACTTTTGCTATGGAGCCTTTAGAGTTTAACCATGACTGTGCAGAAAGAACGAACGTACGCCGCGCGAAAATATTTCGTTCGGATAATCTTGCCAAACGAACCAGAACCTTACAAATACAAGTCAACCGGGAAGTCAATCATCTCGATTCACTCGTCTCAAGCCAGCTGAGTTTCTATCCAGGCCCAGTGGTTTGAAATGACTTTCTTCCGAAAAGCATATAAGGTGAGTTTTGCATCATTTGTTTTATATATTAAAGTACGTTTTTTAGGAAATTGGCTTACAAACATGATTTTTAAAATGGACACGTCACGTGCAGTACTGGATCCCCGCGTTCGACAAGCAACTGTATATTTTGTATTGGTTCGTCCACTTTATACCTATTTTAATAAAAGTAGTTATACGGGGTTTATATACTACAAGCAGTAATCAGATTTCAATTCAAGCACTCGATGTATTATACAAGAATACATCAGTAGACTGAGTACATGTACATGTTGATTCACACTCTAGCCAGGGATGATTTCTCCTGTCCAGACCCACTTGAATAGCCTTGCCATTTCTAGTATTCTACTCTATTTGTTTACTAAAGAGAATTCTTAACTTGCCATGATTTCTAATAGAAGTTCCTTGCTACACATTCCCTTCATGACTAAATAATTGAGTAAACTCTTTTGCAGAGGCCAGTTTAGGCTAACCAGGATTAAGGCAAATCTTTAGTTCGATTTGCTAACTTGTGGAACATTATCATCAAGATTCTTAGTATTGTTTTTCCTTTGCCTCTGCTAGGAACTGAGGTGTTATAGTGTAAGCATAAGCCATCATTTGCTTTGCTATGTGTTGCAAAGTGGTTTTTGTTACTCTTAGTTTGATAATGTCCGGTCGCTTTGTTGTTTTCTTAACTTCATTAAAGATCTCATGTCGCTCCTTGTTTCCGTGAATCATGTTTTCCACGAAAAGCTGGCTGGCCTGCTTTGAAAGTTCAGAGGTGTTCTGCTTTAGGTATAGCTCTGCAACATTGAATTGCCTCTCAGCAATAACATTATTGACTGGGAGGGAGAGTAATAACAACAGGGTTGCTAAGTAGAAGTCAGCAACCAGCAGATTGTGCTGGCTGAAATTTCAATGCCCTGTTAATTATTGGTCATTGCAGCTTTCTAGGCAACTGTATAGGGGGTAGATATGGGAACATATATTGACTTACAGTGTATCTACTTTGCATTTTGGGAGTTTAACAAAATATTGACCTAATACATTTTTATCTTCTTCCCCCCCCCCCCCCCCCCCCCCCCCCATTAATGAGATGTATGAGCCCTCTCTCCTCTACCCAGTTCTAGTCCCACTATCATGGTAACATCCCTTCCGGTTACAGTGTTTCATGCCTGAATACAAATAAAGCAAAGACTTTCAAGAGCACCAACTAAATTTTGTGAACATTGTAGATAGTGATCAAACTAATGTCAGAGTGTTAAGTACAATGCAATTTTCTATTAATATATTTCATAATATTTTTATCAACCTGGTTATAATAATATTATAAGCACCCCCAGTCTCTATCTCCCCAGATATAAGTCCATATAAAGCCAAGCTGGCTTTTATGGGATTATATGTTATCACATTTAATTAAATCCAAACTTTTTTTATGAAAATTGTCATTAAACTGCATCTTTTAAAAACAAAAAGCTATTGATGCATACCTTTGCTGGCCATATTCTGGCAATATAACCTGGGGAAAACCCAAGCTCGGGATCCCCTCCCTCGGATTCTTTGAGAGCTGGCATTACTAGCTTCTCAAGCACCTCTGTAAGTATAGCCCGTTGTGTATTCAGTATTGGGGAAGCTCCCATTTGTATGACATCTCGCCACACAGTGAAGTGCACATCACTCTTGGGTAATCGCTGTACCATTAGCTCTGCAAGTTGAAGGCTTGCATTGCCATACTTTCTCCACCAGAGTAAATGTTCATAAAAATACGGCCAGCGAGTGTCTACCCATTGCTGAGGTAATGGAGGGGCCTTATCCAAAACACCTAGAGCCACACAGAGAGACTTATACTGGGCAGTCCGCTGTTTGTGCAGCCATCAGAAACCTTATAGTGAAATTGCATAAGGTTAAAATCCTCCATATTCCCTGAGTGCCCAAACCCTGTATAGATCATACGCCTCATCATGATGTTTACGACATGAGGGTAACAACCCACAATGTACAGTTCCTTTCCAAACAACTTGCTGTTAATTGTTACAAGCCCCTTTCTAACCCCTGTTTGGGTTTTGGCATTATCCCCAATCTGTGCTCCAACATTTTTAATGCCATAAACATTGTGAGCTACATGATATTCAACATTTGCTTGATCTTCACCACTGCTACTGGCGACCAGAACGTAGCCCAAAACATATGCTCGGGGGCATTTATTTGCAAGGTCCCATGTATGGACTCCAAAGGCATGACGTTCGTTCCCACCCTTGTTACTGTCGTCTCCCCAAAGATGAAATTCAAACTCAGACTTTGCAAACTTTTGCTTTAAAGCGAGTTTATCTACCTCTCCGAGGAGAATGTTCCAGGTGGAAATTGAAGAAGGTGACACATAGACTTGCTCCAAGTCGAACTCGCTGAGTCACTTGGTAACCGATTACTGGGTCAAAAAGCGAGTGCGAGAATCGAAGCGAGAGGCGAGGAAGGACTTTGAGAAAGTCTAGGTGACACAGTGAAGGGGGGTTTTCGATTGAAAAACAATTCAAATGTAAGATCCAAGGCAACACACACTTTCTGAAAACTTAAGAGACAAACATGTTGGAAGAAACGGACACAGGCCATAAAACGAGCAGATAATTTGTAGTTACCATTGTGGCCATTTGAGAGGGGATTTAAAAGAGAATAGTTTTGAACTGGCTTCCGATTAAACCGGAGAAGTTTGGCCTTTCCTGCTCGAGCACCTCTTAGCAAATGCCCTTTCACTGCTAGCTGACGTTTTTTAGCATTCAGAGTCTTTTGCAGTGTGTCATTCACAGTTTTTTGTTTCAAAAGTTTTTTTTGCAAACTCCTGATTTGTTCGTCCCTCTCTTTTAACAATCGCTTGTACGCACTCGTTTCGATGCTATACCGCTCCTCACTTTTTTCAACAAGAGCTAAAGATTCGTTTCTCTTTCGATGGAATTCAGGCAGAACGCGTTCTTAAAGTTCTTTCTTCTCGTCATTCATGTTTTCTTGGTTCAACTCGGGCTTTTCCCCTACCGGCTCCTTTGCAACAATCCTTTCTTTGTTTACAATTACATCGCACCGAGTGCGTTTACCGCGGTTCACTGGCTGATTTGACGATGAAAAACAGCTCCTTTTTGAAGTAATCCTTGGCATACACCTGTTTCTAAAACCAAGCTTGAGTACTTTAACTTATTTCGGAAAATATAGTTTAAAAAAGACTCAGTTTTCATTGAAGACTAAAAACAGTTTCGACATTGTTTTCATTTTATTCGCAACAGCAAGCTGGTAACAAAGGTCGCTGACCATTGTCTCGCGGGCGCGTAAGCAAACCGGAAGTAATCAAGTGCAACGAAAAATAGCAACGTGTTGTGAACCATGAAATTAGTGGATTTAGATCTTCTTTAACCCAAACCTTGCACTTTCCTAAATTATATGATTAGTCTCGATAGCATTCCACATATATAATACCACATACAGTAAAGATTCGATTAAGCGCCCGGGGCGCTTATTTAATTTTTTGAGGGTCGATGGGGGCGCTTATTCGGGAGGGGGCGGCTTATTTTACACGACCACATCAGCAACTGTGCTGCGTTTAAAAAAATCGTGTTTAAATAAAGGTTTTTGTATTGTATTGTATTGTATTTCATTTTTGAAAAAATGCTGCAATACGAGTCAATAAAAAACATAACTTTTATTAGTATAGGTAATCATACGGTTTCGAGTGCAATTTGGGATTAATTCGCACGAGTGGGTTTTTCAAAGAGTATCAAAATTGCACGAGCCCGCAGGGCGAGTGCAATTTGAGCTCTTTGAAAAACACACGAGTGTGAATTAATCCTAAATTGCACGAGAAATCGTATGATTACTTATTAATAATATATATGAACAAATTTCAGACAAAGGAAGTGACGACACTAATTCAATTTGTTGTTCAAGGGCGCGTGACTTCACGTGAGTGTTTTATTCCAACTGATTGGCTCTTACACAAATTAGTCAAATAGCAACCCATAATACCACAGTCTGCAAAGTCAATGACACGAAAACAAAGTTCATTCATCAGTTCTTCGGTAGGAAATGCACGTTTTGAAGCTAAAATTTTGCTTTAAACAGATATTTCAGCCGTAATTTGGCTAAGTTGTTCAGACTTCAGTTCACTTCAAGTTGTTTATCGCTTTCATGGATGTGATAGCGTCGTTTGCAAGGAGGAATTCAGGGAATTGAACCTGGCGAGGACTTGTTTGTTGTTGAACTTAGTTGAACGCTACTTTGCAGTTATTGAAAGTGTTCTGAGCCAGAGATCCCATCATCATTGGATTTATGGAAAGGGCCATGTGTGAGGTCGCATTGCTGTTAGAAGTTGAAGGGCTGGCCATTGACTGTACTGGCATTCCACTGCGAAATTGTTGTGCCGAGGGCAGGCTGGCGTTCTGTGTGAACTGATGGTTGCCTTGGAGAGGAACTAGTTCACTTGAACTGTTGTTTCGTCGGGAAATGGCCATAGAAAATACGCACTGTTCCTGTTTTTTGGCTTCATCATAATCGTCGACCGACTGCACGTTTCGGTGTCCCGTCACCTTCGCGATTCCTGCTCGCTCGAAGTTTGCACTCTTCAGCTTACTAACCACAGTCTTCCTGGCCCTTTGTTTAATGAACCTCTTTTTGCTTGTCTCCAGGGCCGTTCCTTCTACTATGTTCTTCATCATGGAGTTGATTTTATTCACTCCCATCGGCTGGACTTTGTACCAAACCACGTCGTTCGCTTTCCTGTTGTGTTTTACCGAGAGGTAAAATGGCCCAGTGTTCCGTAACTGAACTGGTCTTCGGCTTACAAACTCTTTGAACAGAGCAACTGGACATCTACTTCCACCAATTCAAAAAACATTCTCGGCTGGAAATCCCTTGTTTTTGCGGAAAATCCGCCCTGCCTGGTTTTGGTTGAGCAAATCTTTGATTTTCAAAAATGGCAGCGATTTTTTTGCTTGTTTACCAGCAAAAAATGTCTATTGTTAAAAATCTGATCTGATTGGCTGTCCTTGATTTTGTATTGTTTCACTAGCCAATCAGAATATACAAAGTTTGTAATTTGCACTGCTGGTATTACACTTTTTTTGCACTGAATTACACTTTTTGCACTCAATTACATTTGAACTGCACTGCTCTTAGCCAATCAGAATCGAGAAATTTGTTCATGTATATTATTAAGATCCTAACAAGAACTGTAACTGTAACATGTAAAAAAAAAACTGGTCGCGTGGCAGTCAATGACTGAATCAGTACTTTCAGGGCCGGAAGTAATACCGTACGTTGTAACGTACAGATAATATCGGTAAGCTGATAATCAATCAATGATAATTTCATCGTCACAGTCGCTCAGTTTCATCAATCGAAGTTGACTTTGTACCGATAACACGTGTTTCTTATTATTGAGAGAGGGGGAGTGGGGCGCTTATTTCAGAAAACGCAGTGGAAGGAGGGCGCTTATTCGAGGGGGGCGCTTATTTGATGGAGGGCGCTTAATAGAATCTTTACGGTATTCACCTTAATTAATATTCTCTTTCTGAGGTACAATATATTTGTTAAAGTACCATAATCGTTTGTTATATAAAGAGGTTGTCTGTAATGTGTATCATATATGACTTGTAAGCCATTCCACAAGAACTGAGTTTTGCGCGTGTTCGAAGGATGGTAGTACCAACAAAGCAACTATAGCATGACATTGGCTGCATGTTGACAGTAAGAGGGGTGTCATTTTTTCTAATATAAATGACGGTTCACTGAATTCTGAAATGCCGGTTACAGAATAGTACTCTTTGATTTGATTTGAGTTTATTTTACACCATGATTTACAAATTTATACAATATAACATTAAATAACAGACAATAAAATACACACATACTACACTAGGAAAAACGATACCTCACACTCAACATTAATCATTGGTGTAAGGGCATCAAATAGTTACCTAAATACGATACCCTTAAATCTGTGATAATTATTACTAGAAAAAATTAAAAGGAACATTTCTGCCAAAATAATGCATAATAAATATCAATATTGGGAAAGGTAGTGAGAAAAAATAGCTTTTTTTAGTTGTTTTCTGGAATGAATGCTTTTAATTCGAAGAGGTAAGTTATTCCAATAATAAAGACCTATTACTGTGGGGGAAAATTTTCTCAAATTTTACCGATATCGTTCAATGTAAAAATTTTGATTTGTAGAGCTTCTTGTTTGGTAAGAATGTTGTTCTGAGACATATTTCATATTAATTGAACAGCTTTTGCTTTCGGTCATACATTCATAAATGAAAAGACATGTATTCATTTTAACTATATCAGGAATTTTAAGTACATTAAGTTTAATATAGTATGGAGTGATATGCTCTCTTATAGGAACATCACATATAACACGAATAACCTTATTTTGAAGTTTAGCTAGGATAGATAACGGACTGTCATAGTTATTTCCCCAAATTATACAGCCATAGCTTATAAATGGGTAAATTAGAGAATAATATAAATTTAGAAGGCTATTGAAGGGTAAATATTTTTTACACTTAATGAGAACATTAATATTTTTACTAAGTTTATCATTTAAATATGCAATATGTTCTGACCAAGTAAGGTGAGCGTCAATGTAAAAACCTAAATATTTGATACTGTGACAGTTTTTTATAGGTTTATTGGCTATTTTTAAAGGAGGATATATATTATATGTTTGTTTTTGTCGAGGTTGAAATATTAAATAATTAGTTTTTTCAAGGTTCAAAGTGAGTTTGTTGGCACATAACCAGTTATACAAATCACTTACATTGCTATTTATATTGGGTATAATTAAATCTAAATCAGGTCCAGCAACAGTAACCGACGTATCATCAGCAAACATACGGACAGAAAAATAAGTTGTCGACGCTGGAAAGTCATTTACATATAACAGAAAAAGTAAAGGGCCTAGAACTGAACCTTGTGGTACACCATAGGATAAGGTTAATTGATCAGAAAATACTCCATTTACAAAAACTCTTTGTTGTCTAGATTGCAGATATGATCTAAACCAGTTATGGGATGTACCTTTGATACCGTAATTATTTAGCTTAGATAGTAATGTGGCATGGTCTACCGTATCAAAAGCTTTTGCAAGGTCTAAAAATATTGTAATCACATATAGTCCTTGATCTAAATATCGAGTTATTTCGTCAATAAGATCTACCACACAATCTGTTGTATTTAATCCTGAGCGAAAACCATATTGCAGTGGAGATAACAAGTTATGAAGACATAAGTAAGTAGATAATTGATTATATATTACTCTTTCAAAAATTTTACTAAAAATAGGAAGAATTGAAATTGGCTTGTAGTTGTTACAGTTTGTACGCTCTCCTTTTTTAAAAATTGGAAGAACTTTAGCAAGTTTTAAGGAGTCAGGGAAAACACCATTATTTATAGATAGATTAATCACATATGCTAATGGTTTTCATAGTTCAAGTGCTGCGAGTTTAAGCATACGGGGATGTACACCATCAATCCCAAAGGATTTATTTGGATTTAAGTTATCTAAAATTAAATAAATTTCTACCTCATTAGTTTGATCAATTATGAATTTATGTTTGGTCTTTCGTTTACGAGTATTTCTATTTTGAAAACCACGAGGTAGCTTGGAAGATAATAATACTGGAATGTCTGCAAAGTAAGAATTTAAAGCGTTTGCAATGGAATTTGGATTGTGATAAGTTTTTTCATTCTTAGTAATTCCATTAATTGTTGAAGAGCGTCGTTTTTTATTAATAATAAAATTTATATTGTCCCATAATTTCTTAGAATTGTTAGAGTTAGTCATTAAAGAATTATAATATGTAGTCCGTAATATCTTATTTAATTCAACAATTTTGTTCCTATATAGTTTGTATTTATTTAAATATTTAACCTTTTTAGTTTTTAGCCATATTTTGTGAATTTTATCGCGAATTCCTATTGATTTTCTTAAACCTGTAGTTACCCAGGGTTTATGTTTACTTGTTTTTAAACGAACAGATTTCATGGGAGCATGCAGATTACAAACATAATTAAATTTATGTGTTAAGCGGTTTAGTGACTCATTTGTTTTTTTGCAATTGTAAACATCTGTCCAATCAATGTTTTCTATGTCATGTTTAAATTTTCAATAGAGTTGATTTCAAGGTCATTGCGAATTTTGTAGTTAGTGGCTTCTTTTAAATAAAGTGCTACCCCGCCACCTCGGCTATTGTTTGAGCGACTATGTGTTATCAGTGTATAGCCTGGAATTGAATATTCATCGAGATTATCATCTGGTAAAAGAAACGTTTCACTACATCCAACACAATCAAACTCTTGTGGTATAATATCTAATAAATCTACAAGATCCTTCGAGTGTTTACGAAGGCTTCTTATATTAACATGAAGTGCTGCTTTGTAAGGCTTAACTATCTGAGCCAAGTCATTTAACTCTCCAATTGTATAATAGCCATGATCAGTGTAGACCTGGAAATTTTGGTCGGGATCATTTTCTTTTAACTTATCATGATTCATTTATAACTGAAGTATATATAAATATATATATGAAGAATTTACGATAAATACTCAATTCAAGCAGGCAAAAATAAGTAAATTGAAAACATGAGCGGCTTAAATATAGAATATGGCTTAACTTTAAGTAAATATAATGTTCACATATTAAAACGTATAACTTAAATTAGCAAACTTCCGCACCGTCAATAAATAATTTTCCCTTATGGAAGCGGGGACGCTTGCCTTCTAAATAAGCTTGTTTCATGCGAGGAGCCAATTCCTTTTTCCTTTCTCTGTCTTCTTTTATAAGATCTGCCGTCACAAAAACTCCATTTTGAAAGCTCCCTCGCTTCTTGAGAATATGGCGAATCTCCGGTCTGTACAGAAACTTCGCAATAATGGGACGAGGCTTACCGCTTAATGGCTTCCCGGTTCTGTGGGCATTTTCAATTGATACTTCAAGCTCCAACTGTTCGTCAAGCAGGCTTTCCAGCTTTTCAATGCAATTTTCAGGCCTTGTTTCAGGGATATTGAAGAAGCGGAGGTTGTACTCACGGCTATGTCGTTCCATATCTTTAACCCTTGACGATAATTCGTCTTGGATTTGTTTTACTTCATTGGTTATCTCCTTGACGTTTTCATTCGATTTCATCAGTTTGTCAAGTTCGCTGCTCGTGGAGTTAGCTGAAACTTCTAAATCAGTTATGGTAGATTCATTCTTTTTAACTCTCTCATCGATGGAGTTAAGCTTTTCTTCTAAGCGATGTTGTCCTCCTCTTATTTCCTCTAATGTTGTTGATATTGCGGTAAGCTGTTCCTTTACATAACTTTTAAATTCCGTTTCGTCAGCATCTTCTTTTTCTTTAGCCTTCCCTTTAGCAGGCATATTTAGTATAACGTGTCTAGTAATATAGAGATAAATTGAGTTTTTAACGTCCAAATTTCATATTAAAATCGGCGAGCTCCATTTAGCCATGCGGCCGCTTGCCTCGCGTAACAGGTTTCCTCTAGTACTCTTTACGGATGCTGCGTTACTTTGAAAAAGTAAACGTGCAAAATTCACATGGAATAGTAACCGCACACATACGAAAATGAGGGTGGCGTCGAACAGCGAAAGGTTTGAACATCTGTTTTAATGTTGTTATATAAGTTGGAAAATACTTCCTCCAGCCCGTTTTTCTTCCCTAATCAGATCGTAATACACAAAGATAGCTCAGAAGAAGATGGCGACATATGCATTAGGTGACATCCAAAGACTCAAAGAAGTCATCATGAAGGCATTAAAGTAATTATATATTCTGAAACAATATTAACATTTTCTTAAGATTCCCAGCACAAAACAACCGATGTTCTCGCCGGTGAAGTTTAAACACCGGAAATGCCAAGCTGCAAGGAATGCGAAGTACATAGGCTTCAGTCGCACGACGGACTTAAAAATATATTCACCTAACACCTTGACACTTTTATCACCCAGTAATTTATATTTTTCCTACAAAAGAGCTACTGTAGGTTTTCTTCTAATGTACTTCCATAATTGAGCGGTAGCATTCGCTACCTATTAGATGACTAGTTAACAATTCGACTGCGAGTTTTCTATTATATAAATAGAGTGTGTCCGTCGAGGAACTATTATACAAATAGAGTGTGTCCGTCGAGGAACTATTATACAAATAGACTGTGTCCGTCGAGGAACTATCGGCTGATAGCTGCCCGTGGACATTTGATGTTCTTAAAACAAATATAAGCCCGAGAGCGAAGTTCGAGGGCTTATATGCTAGTTTTAAGAACATCAAATTTCCAAGGGAAACTATAAGCCGCGATCGGTTCCGAGACAAACACAGTCTATTTGTCGCTATTGTTTATCACAAAATTATCGCCTGATAGTTTGCATCCGCGTACGAAAAATATCACGTCACGTGATCGGTTTTAGCCAATGAGCGGCCGCCAAAATTTTGTGGTGAAATATAACGCCTGATAGGTTGCATCCGCGGACGTCCACTATCACGTCACATGACCGTGTAAAAGGTAATAAGTCTCTACTTAGTTTGTGAGGCTGAAAATTTCAAAATGGCTGATTAAACGAGTGGGACTCGAAAGGATTCATGGCAAAAAATGGAGCCGTCATTTCCTCGACGAAAGATAAGCAAGTTATTTCAAAAGAAGCTTTAGAAAAGCTCTATGCAACAGGCCAGCTCGGAAACAAAACCCCATAAAGCCTTATTCAAACTGCATGGTTTTACATCATGCTATATTTTGGTAAAAGAGGAAGAGAGAATCAGAGGGGTATGGTCGCCAATGACATAGTTATTGGCAAAACAACAAGCGGTCTCGAGTGCATTACCTTAAAGGCTTAAGAGAGCGTGCGACGAAGAACCGTCCCGGAGGCTTCAAAGATAGTGAAGACAACTCTCTAGCCATAATGTGTGAATGGCCACAAAACCTGGAGCGGTGTCCAGTGCGATGTATCAAGAAATACCTGGAGAAGCGACACCCACAGTGCCCAGCTTTGTGGCAGAAAGCCAAAATCGCCACGTCAGAAAAGTTTCATTCAGATGACTCTGTTTGGTACTGTAATTTGCCAATGGGAAAACATTTCCTTGCCAATCTACTCACCACTATGAGTAAGAAGGCTAACCTCTCTATGCCCTACACCCCACACTGTATTCGTGCTACTGCTGTAACTATCCTAAAAGCAGCCAGTGGAGTGGATAATTCCCGAGTGAAGAGTGTCACCGGCTACAAGCTAAGAGCGACTCGTCCATCGAGTAGTACAGCGCGAGACCAACGTTTGAACAACAGGTTCATTCCTCCACCATTGTAAGCAGTTTCGTAGATGCACAAGATTCAAATGTCATTACAGCTAGTCCAAAGAGAGCCCTGGAACATTCAGAAAATGACAGATCTCCACTTATACCAATCTCGGCAAATCCTCCAAGCTCCAATTTGAGAAGGGAAGAGACAGTGCAGGTGTACAGCCAGTCGTCCAGCCCCAACGCGACAGCAACTTAACAAATTGAAGTTAGTTTTTTAACGAAAAACATTGTCAATATTAGGACAGACACAAATTTGTGGTCGACTGTGGTCGATTTGTGGTCGCTCTTAGTCCAGTTTTTGTCATCTCGCAAACAGAACTTTGGAGTTCAATGTGTTTCTACTGCGATTTTCTTATTCCTCGATTGAAAACTCTGCCTAGATTTAACGTCACATTAACTAAAAGCGAGCAGCGAATCACAAACAGGCAACATATGTTTTCAGCCAATGACATAAAATATTGAAGAGCTGCACTATTATGACTTTTTTCCCCAGCCAGGCTTTTCCTTTCTTTATATACAATTCTGGAAAGCTCTTCCCCACAATTTCCCTCTTTTTTAAAGCCCTGCCCGCTTGCCACATTATGACAGTTAAAATATAACTTTCCATTTCATTTCTATCAAGACATAATCTATTTATTCCCGAGAATCGTTGTCCTTTGTCATTTTTAGAACGATGCACTTTATAGAGAGCAACTTCACTAAACATGTTGTGTTGAACAATAAAGACAATAGGGTGTTTCTGTCTCAGGACTATTATATAAATAGAGTGTGTCCGTCGAGGAACTATCAGCTGATAGTTGCCCGCGAATTTTGATGTTCTTAAAACAAATGTAAGCCCGAGAACGAAGTTTCGAGGGCTTATATGCTAGTTTCAGAACATCAAATTACCAAGGGAAACTATTAGCCGATATTTCCGAGACAAACACACTCTATTTGTCGTTATTGTTCATCACAAAATTTTCTTCTGCTCTCAGCGGGCACCATTATACGAATAGACAGTGTCCGTCGAGGACATCGGGCAGAATGGCGCGACACATCCGGGTCTTAAAAATTACAGTACGCCGCCAAATTCTAAAATTAATTTGAACAGTACGGCCAATTTACAAAGAAAACAGTACAAAATGGCGATAGTGGCTTAAGGTTTGGTTTATTTGAAACAGGAAAGAAAATCGCTACAAAAAAACAAAAGGGCGCAAAATGTAGATAAGATGATAAACTTCACCATACCGTCAAAATATTTCACCTAACACATATTTTACGAGTATGAAAATGACACGGAACCTCAGGGTTTTTCGTGTGTTTTAAAGGGGAAATTTACTACTAGTGATATGCCAGAGCGATTTACGAACAAATAAAAACCTCTTTTAAAACCAAAAGGGCGCAAAATCATGAACATATCCTGAAGGCCTTTACTGCCAAGTTTCAGCGCCAGCCGACCACGATTAGTAATATGTTTTGAAGGTTTAATTTCAGCTTCATGAAATCTCTCAAAGATGGTTGCTGAAATCCTCATTTGAATATGCGCGCTTCTACGCTTCAGTTAGCTCCTACGCTTCGTTACGACCTGGAGGTCGTTGGGTTCGAGTCCCACTTGGGTCAGAGATTTGTTCTCTTTCCCTCGTAGGGCGTGCACACTTGGCACTACAGCTTACCACTTTACATCACATGCTTTACACTTACTAGTGCTACGCGGCAAACATGATTTTATATCATAACTACATCTACGCTTTAGTTAGTATGCCTCCGCCTCCTTCAGGTGTAGGCTCCGCCTCCTAAAGAAGTAGTATAGTCGGAGTCAGAATGAATGCACTTTTTGTTGTACAACATTGTTTGCACCCATTTAGCCTTTTTGACACCCCCTTCGAGCTTTGTTGGCTATATTACCACCTTTTTAGGGTCAAAACGTCTATTTGACACCGAATTGCAGCACAAAGGTATTTATTTACACCCCAGTTACGATATGGGTGGCATAGTTGTTGTTTTCTTCCATTTTTGGCAACAAATGCCACAAGATCAACCCACCATAGCATACGGTCACATGAACACTGGCGAAAATTTACATTTCCCCAAGCTATTAGAGACTGACAGATATATACGAATACACAGCCTCATGTATAAAGCCAGTTGTATCTGGTTGATGCTTGGGAAGGATTACGAGTGTAAAAGAAAGCGATATAATACAGAGTACTGTGCTCAACATAATTATCAGATAAGAGAGGGAAGTAGATCACCAATACCCTGTTCGAACTGTGGGATTGGGTATCGTACTATTTATGGACTTTGCTCGAGGTGTGGACAGAAAACGAACCAACACCTCAGAGATAAAAAACGTTATACTAAGATTCGCTTTGCAAATGTGTTATTGGAATTGGAAAAGAACTACCCCCCCAATCGATTAGAGTAGGATATGTAGGAGATACGACTTTTCACAAAGCATTTAGAGCTAGCCATCATATAAGTATTGACAGAGTGGGATATGTAGGAGATAACGACTACCTCATACAGCATTTAGAGACTACCACTCATATAAGTATTGACAACGGAAAATGGTTACCCTCCAAGAACTACGCAGGACGGCAAAACAGTTTGGAATTCGTGGCTTCTCTAAGTTACGCAAACACGAACTCATTCATGCAATAGATTCAGCTTTGGTTGATGAAGAACGTAATAGGTATGGAAGACACATCAAAATGGGTAGGTTTCCAGCTCTTTGAGGAGATCCAGAAAATCCACACAAACGTGTCCAACGCGCGCGAGAACGCAAACAACTTAGGGAGGATGCATCAGCAAGTCTACGTGCTAAAACTGTTGCAGACCAGATGAAAGCTAATCCTCAAATGCGGGTACCACATCTACGACGAATAGGACGGAGAATCCTACAAAATCCTCGCAGTGAACCACTATCACGCAGCATCATTCGAGAGGCAGCTACTATTCTCGATGAGAGAGATGGCACACTTGAGGGAGAAGAAAAAGGCAGACGTACGATCCGGTGGCGATTTTTCAAAGGTGTAGCGGGAGATTTGACACATAGGATCATGGAGAAGTTGACTGCAAACGTCGAAACCAGTTTCTATCTACGCTACAGTTATACCTATCGCATTCGCAACGTCAAGGACGGGCGTGTAATGATAGTTTCCAAGACAGGTTCAGGATCTCCATGGATAAATATTCTAGGCGATGCGGCGGGATGGATAAACAACAAGGTGATTGCCAGATTGAATCCCGATAATATAGAGCGACCCGACACTCAGTGGGTATTTGTACGTTGGATCCAAGTGGATGTCAAAGTCATAATCGATCGACAACCTTTGTTGGGTACCGGTCCACTACCACAATGGCTTAGACAGAAAAAGGGGATGTTTTCCCTCGACAAATACAACGATAACCTATGCTTTTGGCGATGCCTTGCTATATACAGAGGGACAGCCGTAGATAGGTGCACAATCGCAGCTAGAAAACTGGCTCAAGAGTTCTATCAATTGGTAGCGCCTATACGAGATACTCCCAAAACTTCACTAGGCCAGTTGGATAAGATCGAATTGCACTTTGGGATAGGCATTTGCGTGTATGAACCTACGACGGATGGCGCTTGGCATCTGACACGACATGCAGCTCACTACAAGCATACGATGACGATTGGGATATACGAGGGACACGCCTTCTATATCAAGAAAGTTTGGCAACTCGGAGATCTATACATCTGTAATGATTGCAAACAACGATTCACGAAAGCCTCAAATCTCCAACGTCATGCAGATCGTTGTAGTCGTGGTGAAACGAAGATCGTTTGTTCAGGTGCAAAAATCACAGCCCCACAATCTGCATTCGAAAAAGCATTCTGGCCAGTGAATAACGCTAGCAAGAAAGCCCTACGTTGGTTGAAACGCGAATCGGAAAGAATCGAACGACATATTCACCATGCAGCTTGTGGTCATGGTGGAGAACGTTGGATAGAAGGAGCACTCGTCGATGGCTATGAACCTATTTCCAAAACGATCTTTCAATTCCATGGTTGCTACTTTCATGGGTGTCCAAAATGTACGAAAGGTAAATCATGGGGTAAGAATTTATATCGTAAAACTTGCGCAAGGACGGCAAAGCTACGAGCGGCCGGATATACAGTGGTGGAGGCTTGGGAAGGCTCAACGAAGAAGACCAACGAACCAATTCCAACTCCGGTACAAACCGCTTATCCACACGCGATAGTATATGATTTCGAAGCCTATCTCGATACGACGAAAGGAAGACAACCAACAGACCATCTAACCATCGAAAACGTACATGTTCCTATATCAGTATCAATTGCCGACACACACAACCGCACACCAACTTTTATATGTCGATTCGAACCAAAGGAACTCATAGCCGACTTTATCGAAGAACTCCAACGAAGAGCAAAAGTAATCCAAGAAGTTGTCATCGAACAATTCTGTCCTAAGACACCTGAATTCTCTTTCGACACCCTACCGAAAGAACAACAAATGAAAATCAATGAATGGACAAATCAAGTTCCCGTATTAGGATTCAACTCCGGTCGATATGATTTGAATTTGATCAGAAACTATTTCGTGGAATCTATTGCTGACACATGCAAGAAGGTCAGAGTGGCAAAGAAAGCCAACACCACTATGTTTCTCTTAACCCCAGAATTCCGTTTCCTCGATGTGATGAATTATCTTGGACCAGGTACTTCCTATGAACGTTGGATCACTGCATATGGATGTGAGTTGCAAAAGAGTTTCTTTCCATACGAGTGGTTTGATTCTCCAGACAAATTGGATCACATCGGATTGCCAGATTATCGAGAGTGGGGATCAAAGCTAAAAGGGCAACACCTACTATCTAGGGAAGAGTTCGATGACTGTAAGCGCACCTTCCACGATAAGGGAATGAAGATCTTTGCAGACTGGCTACAATACTATAACAACTTGGATGTAATTCCATTTCTAGAGGCGCTCGAAAAGATGCGTAATTTCTATCACGAAAAAGGTGTAGACATACTAAAAGACGCAGTATCTATTCCTGGAGTCTCACTACAGTTTCTACTTCGAGGTAGCGTAGAACGTGGAGCTGAGTTGTTTGCACCAAATGAGGAGGCTTATCATATGCTCAAAGGTGCAATCGTAGGTGGACCAAGCATTATATTCACTAGACGCCATGAAGCAGGAATAACTAAGATTCGTAGTCATCAGGGTGGAACCAAAATTTGTCGTAACATCCTTGGATACGTAGCCAACGCCCTATATCTTTCTACTATGGCACTCGAAATGCCTTGTGGAAAAGAAAAGGTTGTTCACTATGACGAGCCAGGTCCAGCTGCCAAAGGACTTGTCGAACGTCTACGTTAATGGAACGTGGTTTGGATATGCAGAGGTAGATATCGAGATGCCTAAAAAGCTATGGAAGAAATTCGAGGAGATGCCACCCTTCTTCTACAATAGAGAAATTCCAGATGAAGCAATCCCATCAGAAATGTTATCCTACCTTGAGAAGACTGGCCGAAAGAGATCTAATACCAAGAAGTTAGTTGGTTGTCTCGCCGGAAAAAAGTTGTTACTCTATGCTCCTCTACTACGTTGGTATCTTGATCATGGATCGATTATAACTGCTGTCTATCGCACAATAGACTATGAACCCAAAAAAGTATTTGAATGGTTTGTAGATCAAGTCACCGAAGCACAAAGGACAGGAGATGTAGACAAAAGTAAAGCTCTACTTGCAGATGTATTCAAGTTACTTGGAAATAGCGCCTATGGAAAGTTGATCGAAGATTTGGGACGCCAAACAAATGTCACCTATACCAAGGATGAGAAGGTCGTTCACAAAGCGTTGCGTAGTGTTTGGTTTTCAGACTTAGAGGAAATTGGTGACGCATATGAACTCGAGAGTAGAAAGAATCAGATCCAAATCAAACGGCCTTTCCAAGTAGGTATCGCTGTATATCAACTCGCCAAGCTTCGTATGCTCGAATTCTACTACGACTTCCTTGACAAGTATATTGATCGAGAGGATTTCGAATACATACAGATGGATACTGATAGCGCGTACATTGCAATTTCGGGCAACAGCATTGACGAAGTTGTACGATCAGACCTGCGAGAGGATTTCGCAATCCATAGAAATGATTGGTTAGCTTGGGACAAATGGAGTGGTCGCACGCCAGGACTCTTCAAACTTGAACTCGAAGGACAACGAGCTATTGTACTATGTTCTAAAGCTTGGTATGTCGATGGAGGCGCTACTCGCAAATATTCCACCAAAGGGATGTCGAAGAGGCACAACGATGTTACGTGGGATCGATTCAATGAAGCCTTATGTGGTAGTATCGATAAAACAGAAAACCGAGGATTCCGTTTACTACCAGAAGGTATGGCAACTTACACACAACATAAGCTTGGACTTTCAGCTTACCACGATAAAAGCGAGTACTTCCAGATGGAATCCACACTGAGCCTATAGAATACAGTCTTTGAAATCGCTTCAGGAGAGTGTTAGTGACACCGAAATAACTAC
This sequence comes from Actinernus sp. WN-2022, assembly GCA_030867875.1. Classification (NCBI taxonomy): domain Eukaryota; kingdom Metazoa; phylum Cnidaria; class Anthozoa; order Actiniaria; family Actinernidae; genus Actinernus; species Actinernus sp. WN-2022. The sequence goes on along the minus strand of JAOWCC010000577.1, from coordinate 67,615,866 downwards.
CTCCACAAACATTTAGAGAGAAGATAGGTATAGGTATAGACAAAATGGTTGGTCACATCGAAACGCTACCACTAGAGATCATATCTAAGATTGTAGAGTTTGCAGGCCCTACATCATTTGCAAGTATTTCTTCGACATCGAAAAGTTTCTACAAAGCAGCATCTCTAGCGCGATACAACGGGGTGAGTCGAAGCTTTCTCAGTCAAGTCCTTACACAGGGATTTAGTGCTGCTCGAGATGATGGCAAGCGAGATAACTTAGCTAGTATCTTCAGGATTTCCAAAAAGGATATACACCTTGCGCTACAATTTGCTTGTGTAGACGGATATATATATACCATCAAGTGGCTAATCAAACGTTTTCAACTAACCGCAAAGGATATACGCGCCGATGACAATCGCGCACTACAACTTGCTTGCACCTACGGAAACATTGGAATTGCCAAATGGCTCACGAAGAACTTCCAACTCACAATAGGAGATGCGCGAGCAAACCAAAATGGCGCCCTACGACAAGCTTGCGAAAACGGACATCTCAATATCGCCAAGTGGCTAACTAATCATTTCAAATTAACGATCAAGGATGTGTCCGTTTTAGATAACAATATACTATACCAGGCGTGTGACAGCGGATATCTCAATATGCTCAAGTGGATTGCTATTCGCTTTCAACTTCCTATTGGGCATTCGAGGCTCTACCAGCAATCAATATAGCGCTAAGCAACACGAACTTATAAGATGGCTCCTTATTCACTTTCAGATCGATTACTAAGAGATAGATCACGCCGAAATCTTCGTATGAATTACTGCGTTGTTTTGGTTCGTATGTAAATTTATGTCTAGTCACGTCAGACTATGTCACGGGCCGCAGGTGAAATGCTAGTGAGATAAAAAAATTGTCTGAGTCGTACGTAAATTTCAGTCTCGAATTTCGGTCGCTAAACTTTTTGCATGCCTTAGCGCCCCAGTTTCACTCATTCAAGTAAAATAGGGGCGATCAGGAATTTTAGGGGCGCTCAGGAATTTTACAGGTGAACTTCAGTTTTTATCTTAAAATTAGATATGAAGCACCATTTGATTCGCGCCCCACGAAAGTCTATCACCAGAAAGTTTCTCACGAGTCGGAATTATTTCAATATAGTCACGAAAGTCTATCACCAGAAAGTTTCTCACGAGTCGGAATTATTTCAATATAGTCGCGAAAGTCTATCACCGGAAAGTCTCTCACGCGTCGGAATTATTTCGATGTAGTCACGAAAGTCTATGAATAGAAAGTTTCTGAAAACCAAACACTACGCAACGCTTTGTGAACGACCTTCTCATCCTTGGTATAGGTGACATTTGTTTGGCGTCCCAAATCTTCGATCAACTTTCCATAGGCGCTATTTCCAAGTAACTTGAATACATCTGCAAGTAGAGCTTTACTTTTGTCTACATCTCCTGTCCTTCGTGCTTCGGTGACTTGATCTACAAACCATTCAAATACTTTTTTGGGTTCATAGTCTATTGTGCGATAGACATCAGTTATAATCGATCCATGATCAAGATACCAACGTAGTAGAGGAGCATAGAGTAACAACTTTTTTCCGGCGAGACAACCAACTAACTTCTTGGTATTAGATCTCTTTCGGCCAGTCTTCTCAAGGTAGGATAACATTTCTGATGGGATTGCTTCATCTGGAATTTCTCTATTGTAGAAGAAGGGTGGCATCTCCTCGAATTTCTTCCATAGCTTTTTAGGCATCTCGATATCTACCTCTGCATATCCAAACCACGTTCCATTAACGTAGACGTTCGACAAGTCCTTTGGCAGCTGGACCTGGCTCGTCATAGTGAACAACCTTTTCTTTTCCACAAGGCATTTCGAGTGCCATAGTAGAAAGATATAGGGCGTTGGCTACGTATCCAAGGATCTTACGACAAATTTTGGTTCCACCCTGATGACTACGAATCTTAGTTATTCCTGCTTCATGGCGTCTAGTGAATATAATGCTTGGTCCACCTACGATTGCACCTTTGAGCATATGATAAGCCTCCTCATTTGGTGCAAACAACTCAGCTCCACGTTCTACGCTACCTCGAAGTAGAAACTGTAGTGAGACTCCAGGAATAGATACTGCGTCTTTTAGTATGTCTACACCTTTTTCGTGATAGAAATTACGCATCTTTTCGAGCGCCTCTAGAAATGGAATTACATCCAAGTTGTTATAGTATTGTAGCCAGTCTGCAAAGATCTTCATTTCCTTATCGTGGAAGGTGCGCTTACAGTCATCGAACTCTTCCCTAGATAGTAGGTGTTGCCCTTTTAGCTTTGATCCCCACTCTCGATAATCTGGCAATCCGATGTGATCCAATTTGTCTGGAGAATCAAACCACTCGTATGGAAAGAAACTCTTTTGCAACTCACATCCATATGCAGTGATCCAACGTTCATAGGAAGTACCTGGTCCAAGATAATTCATCACATCGAGGAAACGGAATTCTGGGGTTAAGAGAAACATTAAGTGGTGTTGGCTTTCTTTGCCACTCTGACCTTCTTGCATGTGTCAGCAATAGATTCCACGAAATAGTTTCTGATCAAATTCAAATCATATCGACCGGAGTTGAATCCTAATACGGGAACTTGATTTGTCCATTCATTGATTTTCATTTGTTGTTCTTTCGGTAGGGTGTCGAAAGAGAATTCAGGTGTCTTAGGACAGAATTGTTCGATGACAACTTCTTGGATTACTTTTGCTCTTCGTTGGAGTTCTTCGATAAAGTCGGCTATGAGTTCCATTGGTTCGAATCGACATATAAAAGTTGGTGTGCGGTTGTGTGTGTCGGCAATTGATACTGATATAGGAACATGTACGTTTTCGATGGTTAGACGGTCTGTTGGTTGTCTTCCTTTCGTCGTATCGAGATAGGCTTCGAAATCATATACTATCGCGTGTGGATACGCGGTTTGTACCGGAGTTGGAATTGGTTCGTTGGTCTTCTTCGTTGAGCCTTCCCAAGCCTCCACCACTGTATATCCGGCCGGTCGTAGCTTTGCCGTCCTTGCGCAAGTTTTACGATATAAATTCTTACCCCATGATTTACCTTTCGTACATTTTGGACACCCATGAAAGTAGCAACCATGGAATTGAAAGATCGTTTTGGAAATAGGTTCATAGCCATCGACGAGTGCTCCTTCTATCCAATGTTCTCCACCATGACCACAAGCTGCATGGTGAATATGTCGTTCGATTCTTTCCGATTCGCATTTCAACCAACGTAGGGCTTTCTTGCTAGCGTTATTCAGTGGCCAGAATGCTTTTTCGAATGCAGATTGTGGGGCTGTGATTTTTGCACCTGAACAAACGATCTTCGTTTCACCACGACTACAACGATCTGCATGACGTTGGAGATTTGAGGCTTTCGTGAATCGTTGTTTGCAATCATTACAGATGTATAGATCTCCGAGTTGCCAAACTTTCTTGATATAGAAGGCGTGTCCCTCGTATATCCCAATCGTCATCGTATGCTTGTAGTGAGCTGCATGTCGTGTCAGATGCCAAGCGCCATCCTTCGTAGGTTCATACACGCAAATGCCTATCCCAAAGTGCAATTCGATCTTATGCAACTGGTCTAGTGAAGTTTTGGGAGTATCTCGTATAGGCGCTACCAATTGATAGAACTCTTGAGCCAGTTTTCTAGCTGCGATTGTGCACCTATCTACGGCTGTCCCTCTGTATATAGCAAGGCATCGCCAAAAGCATAGGTTATCGTTGTATTTGTCGAGGGAAAACATCCCCTTTTTCTGTCTAAGCCATTGTGGTAGTGGACCGGTACCCAACAAAGGTTGTCGATCGATTATGACTTTGACATCCACTTGGATCCAACGTACAAATACCCACTGAGTGTCGGGTCGCTCTATGTTATCGGGATTCAATCTGGCAATCTCCTTGTTGTTTATCCATCCAGCCGCATCGCCTAGAATATTTATCCATGGAGATCCTGAACCTGTCTTGGAAAATATCATTACACGCCCGTCCTTGACGTTGCGAATGCGATAGGTATAACTGTAGCGTAGATAGAAACTGGTTTCGACGTTTGCAGTCAACTTCTCCATGATCCTATGTGTCAAATCTCCCGCTACACCTTTGAAAAATCGCCACCGGATCGTACGTCTGCCTTTTTCTTCTCCCTCAAGTGTGCCATCTCTCTCATCGAGAATAGTAGCTGCCTCTCGAATGATGCTGCGTGATAGTGGTTCACTGCGAGGATTTTGTAGGATTCTCCGTCCTATTCGTCGTAGATGTGGTACCCGCATTTGAGGATTAGCTTTCATCTGGTCTGCAACAGTTTTAGCACGTAGACTTGCTGATGCATCCTCCCTAAGTTGTTTGCGTTCTCGCGCACGTTGGGCACGTTTGTGTGGATTTTCTGGATCTCCTCGAAGAGCTGGAAACCTACCCATTTTGATGTGTCTTCCATACCTATTACGTTCTTCATCAACCAAAGCTGAATCTATTGCATGAATGAGTTCGTGTTTGCGTAACTTAGAGAAGCCACGAATTCCAAACTGTTTTGCCGTCCTGCGTAGTTCTTGGAGGGTAACTATTTTCCGTTGTCAATACTTATATGAGTGGTAGTCTCTAAATGCTGTATGAGGTAGTCGTTATCTCCTACATATCCCACTCTGTCAATACTTATATGATGGCTAGCTCTAAATGCTTTGTGAAAAGTCGTATCTCCTACATATCCTACTCTAATCGATTGGGGGGTAGTTCTTTTTCAATTCCAGTAACACCTTTGCAAAGCGAATCTTAGTATAACGTTTTTTGATCTCTGAGGTGTTGGTTCGTTTTCTGTCCACACCTCGAGCAAAGTCCATAACTAGTACGACACCCAATCCCACAGTTCGAACAGGGTATTGGTGATCTACTTCCCTCTCTTATCTGATAATTATGTTGAGCACAGTACTCTGTATTATATCGCTTTCTTTTACACTCGTAATCCTTCCCAAGCATCAACCAGATACAAGTGGCTTTATCCATGAGGCTGTCTATTCGTATATATCTGTCAGTCTCTAATAGCTTGGGGAAATGTAAATTTTCGCCAGTGTTCATGTGACCGTATGCTATGGTGGGTTGATCTTGTGGCATTTGTTGCCAAAAATGGAAGTAAACAACAACTATGCCATCCATATCGTAACTGGGGGGTAAATAAATACCTTTGTGCTGCAATTCGGTGTCAAATAGACGTTTTGACCCTAAAAAGGTGGTAATATAGCCAACAAAGCTCGAAGGGGGTGTCAAAAAGGCTAAATGGGTGCAAAAAATGTTGTACAACAAAAAGTGCATTCATTCTGACTCCGACTATACTACTAAAGACGATATGTTAATATCTCACTGATGCCATTTGGAACTGACTGGTCATTCATCTAGCGCGTCAAAAGCTCTAGAAGTATTTAAAAGCTAAAAAACATCGCCCATGCAGCCGAGTTGGCGGCAAAGTACTTTCAAACTGAAGCTGAGTACTGAAAGGCAACCGCGACAAAACAAATTTTAGTGAGCATTAAATAAAAACTATAAACTTAGCGCGTTAAAAGCAAATCATAACGTTGTATTCAGAATAATTGAAGCTTCCAATTGAGACGTTGCTCGTGTTCGTACGTGCTCTAGAAGTACTTAAACGCTAAAAAATATCCTCGGCGGAGTTGGAGGCAAAGTCCATTCAATCTAAAGCTGAGTAAAGGCAACCGCGACAAAACAAATCTTAGTGAGCATTAAATAAAAACTATAAACTTAGCGCGCTAAAAGCAAATCATAACGTCGTATTCAGAATAATTGAAGCTTCCAATTGAGACGTTGCTCATGTTCCGTACGTGCTCCCCCAAAAGGGGGTCTTAGGTTCTAGGGATCCTTTTGTGAAAACAGGGTAGATATTGTGTGCCTTTAGCTTTAAAAGCCAGTTACTCGTGTTCTTGCCGTTTTCTTGAAAGGGTAAATGGTAGATTAAGACCTTTCTGGCCCCATAATTGATCTCTAGGTATTTTATGTGCTGCTGGGGGGGAGGTGGGAACGTTCTCTTAATGTAGATTGCGTTTAATTGATGGAATTTTGCTGTAGTTTGAGTAAAAATACCAGAAAATGGTCTTTTTCTACCCTAAGCCTAACCTCTAGCTCTCAAATAAAGAAATTATGGGATAGATCTAACACAAGTAAATTATGGGATAGAAAGGCCAGAAAAATATTAAACTGTCATTTGCCCTTTCTAGACAACGGCATAAAACACGAGTTACTGGCTTTTAAAGCTAAAGGCACACAAGATCTACCATGTTTTCACAAAAGGGGGTCTTAGGTTCTAGGGCTCCTTTTGTGAAAACAGGGTAGATCTTTTAAACTTCAGGGGCGGTAATGACAAATGGGCTTCTGATATAACAACATCAGTTAGTGTGATGACCTTCTTTAACGAGCTTTGGGAGTCCACTATTCCCATGAAGCGAGCAGTTGACGGTGATTGATATGTGCTTCATGTGATGTGGGAGTAGAGTATTCCCAAACCAATTTGTCGAAAGCCAATCACAATCGCTCTCCCGCAGAATTAATTAGCAATGTTATAATTATTCCGTCCTCACTTTAACCTCTCGGCCGTAAGTACATGTCGCCGAGAACAATAGAATTCTGCGCGATGGAACTGTCGGCTGATAGTTGCCCGCGGAAATTTGATGTATGCTCGAGAACGAAGTTCGAGGGCATATATTGCTAGTTTTAAGAATATCAAATTTCCAAGGGAAACTATTAGCCGATAGTTCCGAGACAAACACAGTCTATTTGTCGTTATTGTTCATCACAAGATTGTCTTCCGCTATCAGCGGGCACTATTATACAAAAGACTGTGTCCGTCGAGGAACTATCAGCTGATAGTTGCCCGCGGAAATTTGATGTTCTTAAAACAAATATAAGCCCAAGAACGAAGTTCGAGGGCTTATATGCTAGTTTTAAGAACATAACATTTCCAAGGGAAACTGTCAGCCGATAGTTCCGAGACAAACACAGTCTATTTGTCGTTATTGTTCATCACAAAATTGTATTCCGCTCTCCGCGGGCACTATCGGCTGATAGTTTGCATCCGCAGACGACAACTTTCACGTCACGTGATCGCTGTTAGCCAATGAGCGCACGCCAAATTTTTGTGGTGAATTATAACGCCTGATACGATAGGCAACTAGTTCCTGTAAAAACTAGTGTTGGTCTGCTCCGACGGGGAAGATAAACACTAGTATGTAATCAACTAAAGTCGATTGAGGTATGCTAACCGCCGTGGAAAGCGAGTAGCAGCTGCTACTCGCTTTCCACGGCGGTTAGCATACCTCAATCGACTTTAGTTGATTACATACCAGTGTATAATATACAAATAGACTGTGTCCGTCGAGGAACTATCGGGTGATAGTTGCCCGCGGAAATGTTCGAGGGCTTATATGCTAGTTTTAAGAACATCAAATTTCCAAGGGAAACTATCAGCCGATAGTTCCGAGACAAAGAGTCTATTTGTCGTTATTGTTCAACACAAAATTGTCTTTCGTGCTCAGCGGGCACTATCACCTGATAGTTTTCATCCGCGGACGACAACTATCACGTCACGTGATCGGTTTTAGCCAATGAGCGCGCCACAAATTTTTGTGGTGAACTATAACGCCTGATAGTTTGCCTCCGCGGACGACAACTACACGTCACTTGATCGCTTTTAGCCAATGACCGCGCGCCAAAATGTTGTGGTGAACTGTAACGGCTGATAGTTTCCCTTGGAAATATGATGTTCTTAAAAATAGCATATAATCGAACTTCGTTCTCGGGCTTATACTCGTTTTAAGAACATCAAATTTTCTCAGGCGGCCGATAGTCTCTCGACAGATAGTTTTACACTCTATTGTTATAATAGATGACGCCTGGGTTGCCAATCAGATGGCAAGTTTGGCAATAGACGGTTGTGGCTTATACTAATAACTATTACTCTGTTTCCGATGTACTATGTATTTGCTTAAGTATCTAACTCGTTCATATCAAGAGGTTTCCTGTACGACTTCCATCACTACTTGTAATACATTTCACAATAACTGAGTTTTGCGGGAGTTCGAAGCAACTTTGTGAGTATCAAAAATATTAATAATCGCCATTTATAAAAATAAATGCTAGGGGAATTCGGACCTCTGCATGATCGCTGCCACAATAGAAAAAGGTGGAAAATGAAGTCATTAATGTAATTCGATATAAATTGTGAACCAATTGGTCAAGTAGTAATAATAATAAATGCATAGGTAAAGTACTTATCTATGTTACAATTGGTATGGTGATATATTAAGAAATGTATCAATAATAGACGTAATTGTAATTTGATGCGCTTACATGAGAGTAGGAAACTATATGGCCAAACCATATTTTAAAATTAATCTATTTATATAACTGTTCTTGAAGCGTTCGGTGTTTGCTCTGGGCCTGGCGCTGGTTTTATTCCGTAAAGCAGAAGTAGTAGATTTAAATTTTGAGAATATAGACCTTAGCGGGTGCGAGAACTGTGCTTTGTGTTTTTTGAAAATACCCATGTCGCTATTTTCCGAGATGCTATAAATTGAGAAAGGTGCCGCGTAAACCTATTAAGTTGCACATTTGAGGGCTCTTCATTGCGCAACATAGTAAGCAGGCTGCCATTTTTAGCTGCCCGATTTGCAGATGGTATCTAGCCAACAAAAAGCAGTGTGATTGGATAGGAACAGAGAGAGAAAATGTAACCCTGTCGAACAGGTTTCCTTGGAATAAAACCTTTGCACTTTCTCCCGGTTGACGTTGGGAGAATCCGAAATTCGATTCTTGAATCCAAAAACGGATTTTGCACTAGAATCCAAAACGGATTTTGAATCCGTTGAATCCATACTCAGAATGGATTCGATCAACGGATTAATCGAAAACCGGATTCTTAGGATTCATAATCCAAGCGTTTCTTTGGGAAAGGAATCGGAAAAAAATACATGTTGCAAGCGGTCGTCGTCTTGAGAATGTGAGAATAGCACATTAACCTTTAGAATTAAGTACAAGAATCTGGTTTGTCCTTTAACACTCGATAAATATCCTATTAGAGAAAACAAAAGCCAGTTTGCTGACATTTCGCGCGACCTGCATATCGCAGTTCTCACACCAAAATAATCCATTTTTGGACTCTTTATTTCTTTTGGTAATGAAGAATCCGTGTGATCAGGGATTATTAGAATCCGATCTTGGATTGTCACAAAGAAACGCTACCCAAGGCCTATGGTTTTACTTCCTTATCCGATATCGTTAAATTATATCAAGGCAGCACTTTCCACCTAGTTTTGTAAAGACCCTGAGTATTGGTTCTGCTGGGGCTTCTCGCACATCATAAACAGAAAACAGCTTTGCTGGTATAGTTCTTTGGCAGATTCAATGGAAATAAGTCAGTTATACTTACGTAAAACAGGTTATTGGTAAACGCCATAAATACGTTTTGGTAGTCCACTCACTGAAAGATAAAAGAAACTTCGGTCTAACCAATTTGGCCGTATACTGAACTTCACAAATACGATGATCGAATAGAACTTTATTTTGACAATTACAGCTGTTCATAAATGTTACAATTGTTATGCTAATGCTGCAACCATGAATTTGTTTCAGAAACCCATGGATAACCCCATTTCACCCTATTTAGTTATTTTAGTTATTGAGATTATGGCTGAAATGATTCGTAGTTGTAAGGAAATAGAAGGAATACATCTAGGTAACGAATATAAGAAAATTTTATTCTTTGCTGACGATACCACCTTTGTGTTAAGGTCTCGATAAAGGTTCAAACTCAAAGAAATTATTTAAGCTAGCCTTGAAAATGCGACTTTCTGATTTCCAGCTAAAAAAGGCGCGAAAAATGATTGACAGCTGCTGTCATTCACCGGGCATGTTATTTCATTCTCGCTATCCTGTGATTTTCTGTGCTACTTTTCGTTCGTAAAGATTTCCTACGTTTATAATGCAATGCCCAAAAGTGTAAAAGTATATATTTCTTGGTGCCGTATTCAAACTTGGAGAAGAAAAAAACACAACACAATTTAGTTTGTAATAATTTAGTTTGTGAGTAAATTTGGAAGCGGGTGTCAAGTTCAAATTAGGACAAAGAATGGCTGGAGGGATTATACTCAAGTTCCAAGAAATTAGAATCATCGAAGACTGAAAGTCCACAAAGAATGAAGCAATAAAGTTTTGTTATCTTCAATCGGCTAAAAATTTAAAGAGAATTCAATGCAGGAAGGTAAGGTTTGCCGGTTTGTTTCAGCGCGATGATTTTTTTTAGAATGACAAACAGTCTACTGTGTACATGGTGTGGATCGAGCTGCGCTTCAGTGGCTTTCCCTGCATGATATTAATTGTTTGCTTACTGTGGTGCCATTTTTCTGTACTCCTAAAAGAGTGTTTCTTCTTGAAATTAAGCTGGAATCGACACTATAGCTAACTAGTTTCTGTAGAAGTATCGAGCATCGGTGAACTATATAGCTTTCTCTGTTTTGCGGCTCGTCTGACTGAACTTTGTAATCGGCCGAGACTGAACACAATATGGCATGAATCTCTCTGATTGGCTAATGTTAATGAGATTACCCTTGGAGGCGGCACTTCTTAGTCAACCGTGAAATGAATCGAAAACCTTTATCAGGCTGTTTCTCGGCGCTTTTTTTCGGCCAAAAACAGAACTTTGTTGAAGTCCAGCCTTTTAGCGTTTTGTCCAAGTTTCCTAAATTTTTCACGAGTCGCAGAAAACAGCTGTTTCTCAAATACTGCATCGGGGAATTTTGAAAGATTTTTTCTTTCAGGAGTTATGACCTAGTTTGTATCAAAATGGGATGAAAAACTACGTTTTCAACTTTGAAAAGGGATAAAATCTGTAATACACAATATACCAAAAATGCCCGACACTGTATTTGAGTCAATTTAGTTGGGATTCGAAAGAGCTAATTAAGAAAAAAGAATTTCAAAGCCTGAGGGGCTGAACTCCTTCTGGCGGACGGAGTCATTTCGCGTATAAATATATACAACATTTACGCTTTTAACTTTTGCTCGTAATGGATTAAATATATACTTTCTTCAATTCAAGACCTTTAAAACGGTATATAGTACGACTATGTCGCTTTAATTACGACGTTGCAAGAGCGTTTTTCCGAAATGACACGTCCAACCTTTATCGAGACCTTAAAAGATGTAAAATCATTTGAGAGCGTGATAAATATACTTCAACGGTTTTGCGAGTTCTCTTCGCTACGTATTAATACGTCGAAATCGGAAGTTGGATGGTTAGGTAGGGAAAGTAGTAAAGAAGTGAAAAATAATAAAAAATGGGTAGATTTTCATAAAAATGGTATTAAAATATTAGGTATTTTTTATTCTTATAATAAAACACTTAGTTATGAAAATAATTTTCAGAGGGTTCTAGCAAATTTTAAAGCTACTCTATCTATATTTGGCGAATGCGTAATTAAACTATATATGGAAAAGTACAGGTAGTTCGCTCCTTGGCTTTATCGAAACTGTTCCATGTGTTTTCGAAATTGTATGTCAATGAATCTTTTATTAATGAAGTTGAAAATGTTATTACGGATTTTATTTTGAATGGTAGAAAACCTTAATTGGCGAATATGAGGAGGGAGGAGTAAAACTACCTGATTTTTCTTCATACGTTAAGGCTTCTCGGAATATAGTAGCATTAAAAATTCAAAGGGGAGAGGAGATATCTTCAAATATTTTGCCACTGTTTTGCTTACAGGAAATAGGGGGAACGGAGCAGTTCATTTTAACTTTGATGTCGATCGCATTCCTCGTAGTTTAGCCAGTTATCATTTTGATGTTTTAAAGTTGTGGGCAGAGGTTTTTGTTATTAGCTTCAACAACCTGTTGATGTCCTTAGACAGTGCCTTTGGAATAACAAATTTATTAAAATAGGTGGAAAATCCATTTTCCTGCAAAGATTTCATGAATGTAATATCAATTTTGTTCGTGATTTATTGGATGATAGGATGAGTTTGATTCATGCAATCCCATTAATGTGAAAAACATTATTAAAGGGTTATATTAAGGAAGAGGTCTCTTTTAACATGTTCGACTTTGGTAATGGAAAAATGGAAATAGGAACAATTCAGACAAGACAAGTTTATAGAAGTTTAGTTGCTAAAAAAGTTAAAAAACCGTCTTCACAAGTAAATTTAGCTAAAAGGGTAGGATGTCCGGTTTCATCTTTGAATTGGAATGAAATCTATCATAGAATTTATAAAACTACATTAGATACTTATACTAGAAGTTTTCAATACAAGATATTAAATAATTGTCTGTATTTAAATTTTGATTTACACCGTTTTAAGTTAATTGATTATCATTCATGTTCCTTTTGTTTTACTTTCCCAGAGACAGTGGACCATTTTTTGGTTAACTGTCTTGATTCCAAAAAATTCTATTTAGAAATTAGGAACTGGCTAATGGCATTCGGAATTTTTCTATCCGAATCCAATATTTTGAATATAATTTTGGGAGTTGATGGGGAGTTACAAATTAACTATTTAATTGTTATGTATAAGCTTATATTATATAAGGCAAGAAAAACTAGGAAAACACCTACATTAAATGTGTTCAAAAATTATTTAGTCTATTTGGAAAAAATAGAGTTCAAAATTGCTCAATCGAAAGGTTGCCTTATGAACCATTATAGGAAAAGGGAGAAATTATTGAAAGCATTAAAAGCGAATGGGTAAGGAGAGGTTGCACGGCACTGAGAAGTGTAATACAGGTAGTGTGTCTAATATATTAATGTGTTATTAGTTTTTTTTGTAGACGTGTGTGGGGTATGTGTGAGTGTTAGATATATGTCTTGTAAAACTTATTGTGAATATATTGAAAAATGCTAATAAAAAAATGTTATAAATAAAATTTAAAAAACCCATGGATGTCTGGTTGGACATTAATGACAATGGATGGCGTGCAGTGAACATCACTATTGGTTAATTTTGGTTTGGCCCAGTGATCAATTGATTATTCGTTATTTCTCATTTATGAATAAATGAGAGTTCTCTATTCATTAATCATGAATATAGCGACCTGTTTCCTATAGGCACTTTTGCCTATTTGATAAATCATCTCTTTCGCTATATTAATACAGTCAACTCTCTCCTGCGACCACTTCCCGTAAGCGACCACCTCCCATAAGCGATCACTTTACCAAAGAACCGTTTTTTTTCTCAGTCAAATTCTGTTGTAAAAACTCTCTCGTAAGCGACCAACGCAAAAATTCTTAAGCGACCGCGACCACTTTTTAGTCTCAACATTTGTCATTTTCTATTGTTTTTTGTTTTCGATAAGCGACCACCAAAGTAGATTGTACTGTATTTTTAGAAAATCATTACTCAAATACCACAAAGTTCTATTTTTAATGGCGGTGATAAGAAAATGAAAAAGATTGGAATAACTTGGGCTGGAACTACCGTGCTTAGCTATGTTGTTATGGTGACAGTGCGCTAGAGCTGTGCTAGAACTGTCTGGTCCGTTTAGCAAGCACTTGGGCTACCTGTGTTGCTTTTCCCGTAAGCGACTACCTCCCGTAAGTGACCACTTTGTCCGTGCACGAAGGGCGGTCGCTTAAGAGAGAGTTAACTGTAATAACATTTTAAACCAGAACAAAGTATTTTTTTCTTCCACTCTAACATTTTTTTTTAAATAATAAAAATAAAAATAATGTATACAAACATAGAATGAGGACCGAAAACCTGTGAAATAAAACAAAATAGGTATTGCGTAATTGCTTCTATTTTGTAACAAATAGCGTAAACCACTCAACTGAAAGATACGAAATGCACATTGGAATGTTAATATGTCTTAAAACCAGAACGTTATTGTTCTCTATCATCCCAGGACAAGAATTGTTAAGTACAAAGATAGCTAATTTTGGAATAACTTAATTATATATTGCAGATTTAATATGAAAACAATAACAGATTATACGGTACATCATTCAAAGGATTAGAGTACAGTTGCAAATGCCAATTTCTATGTATTTTCACTATTTCAGTTGAAATCAATTTTGTTTCCAGTACGATATCAAGTTAAAGCCCATTCCAAATTGAATAGATTAGTACATAAAATATATAAAAAAAAGTGCAAGAGATCTTAGCCGAAAACGAAATTTCTGCACAGCAAACTGGAGTTAAAAAAATCATGCAGCTTGCGAATTCCCCCTCCCACTATAACTTTTCTAATGGTCCGTCCCTAAGTCTAGCATTTTCAAGAAAATTTCATGATCAACTGTGTCGAATGCTTTCTTTATGTCAAGAAAGACAACACAATTAGCGAGACCTTTGTCCGTGTTAATAATCCAATCATTAGTTACGTCTAGAAGGGGTGTGACGGTGGAGTGCAACGAGCGAAAGCCAGATTGGTATTTTGATAACAAGTTGTTTGAAATGAGGTACTGGTAACCCTGGTTGTAGACAATTCTTTGTAGAACTTTTGATACAACGGATAAAACGGAAATTGGCCTGTAATTGTGGCAGTCTGATTTACTGCCAGATTTAAATATCGAAGTTACCCGGGAATTCGAAGATACCAGTTTCAAACGATCAATTGAATAAAAACGTCAATGATGGAGCCAAGACTGCACTCCACATACCAAGCAATAAAATAATAGCAAACAGATACAAATGAAGAATACACTCAGACATTATTCCCACGATGTTATGGAGCATAAATGAACCTTACAAGTTAATAAAATAGTTAAATAACGGGGATAATTCAAATAATAGAAGATGATTAACTGCTTCCCACGTGCAGAAGACATGTGCACTCTGCGACGTGTAATCTCTCGCGGTCGCGACCTCTCTACTGTTTATATCTGCATTGTACTACGAACCAAATCATTGTGCGTGTGTTACGGACTTTGCATAGTAGTATATTCGTTCCTAAACAAGTTATAACCCCAACAATTGGCATTCTTACTAACTTATGAAGAGCTGGTCCCATAAAATCACGAGAAGGTCTATGTTGTCTGTTAAACTTCCATCTGGTTCGAATACAGGCTGCGCGCGCAGCCTCTAGTTGACAATTAAAAGGCTCTATCAGAGTTCAGTTGACCTCTTTCATAAAATGACTACCTCATAAACATACGAGTTTTCGAACCATAAGTCATCATTCTCGAATAATGGATTCTGAAATACCTTCTAAACACCAGAATGACAACTGAGACAGTGTTGGGATCAGGCAGTTTATTAATAACCTACACAAAATAATAGTTCCGCTAACACATATTACGATGACTACAAAAATACCTACTGGCCCACAGACATGATCACTGTCATATTTGCCACAATTCGGGACAGTCCCGCATATTTGTCATTTGTTCTACGTCCAAATGTCCGGCATTTTCATTTCCGCGCACTTCCTCTGTCACGGCCTTTGGTTGCAAAGATAAGCGGAAGAACATTTTCTTCGACTTCGATCGGTGTCATGTCCCGCACTTTCGTTTCCGCGTATTTCCCTTATCACGGTTTTCTGGTTGCAAAGTTAATGGTTCCATCGATTCCAAACCTGCCCATCCCTCCGGGAATGTGTGGGGCATTTATCATTTTTGAATCAGAGCGTTGCAAATGTCCCACCTTGGGGGTTTGGAACGAGTATATATATCTTATATAATCAGTCACGTTAACTGCATGGCTCTTTCGTTTTCTTTTAACTCAACTTTACCAAACTTGATCAGTGTACTTAATTGATCAATCATTAAAGTGCATATAAGCCCAAATTTGTTATATTTGATATCGATAGAACATGAAGTGGATTGTCCAACGGTAGAATATTTCTTGATTTGTGTGTTGCCTCCACGAGAAATAAAGGTTTATATTTCCAATATGCTAATGCTGTGATGTCATCACCGACATTTGCTGAATTTCTTTGTGCTTGTGAATTATGCTATTTTTGTTATTTAGACGTTGATAAGCTTCAAATATAACCTAGAATTTAAAAATAGGTAATTGATATCTACCAGTATGCTTTTGTATACTACGTGATGTCGGTGATGACATCATATCATTAGCATATATATTGCAATTTGATTGGCTCGCTATCTCGGAATAATGAGCAATAGCCACCTACAAAACTCTGGATAATGTTGTAACAAAATGGCAGGCGTAAATTCACGTTTCGCGATTGTTTCCGATGCGGAAATTTTAGAAATTCAACAAAATGCGGTGCCCAAAAGCAGGTTCCCGTGTTATATATACTAAAACAATTATTCGCCTCAGGCTCAGTCGATATTGGTGACTTCGCCTCGGGGAATATTCATCAAGATCGACTTCGCCTTCGGCGAATAATCGTTAAATATATCTCGTAAGCGCGTAGACGTAACAACCAAATCAAGAAATATTTTACCGTTGGACTATTCACTTCATGTACAATCGATATCAAGTATAACTAATTTGGGCTCATATGCACCTTAAATTGTTTTCAAAGTATTGGTTTCCATGGAAACCAAATCACGTGACCATGTAGCGGCCATTTTCAATTTTACCTTCAAGTCGACTGAGTACCTACACAAACATGGACATTTTTCAAATATATTGCGTATTGAGGTTGTAATAATCATTATATTTATAAAATACATCTAATTGGAAAAAAGAGAAAACACGTTGCCAAATATGTAATTCTACAAACGTAATTTAAAAAAACTCTTCTTTTATCCAGTTACATGTATATACATGTATATTTATTACACTTGAATACGCAATTCGAGTTTGTAAATCCGATGGTCTCTTGGTATATAAATTACCCCTACACTATCCAACACTGTTGAGTTGAATTCATACGTGGGTCTCTTCAAGTGCTATCAGAAATTGCTTCCAGATGTGAGCACACCGCTGAAGCCCTAAATTACTTGACCCACCGTCTGGAAACAACAATGCGAGGAAGCTTTCAAGGAAACAAAGAAGTTTTTGCTGGGAAATAGAGTGTTAAGGCATTATGACCATAGCCTACCCATTACGCTTCAATGTGATGCATTAGCATTTGAATTGGGAGTTGTGCTTTCGCACGTTTTCTCTAACGGCGACGAGAAGCCAGTACGTTTTGGCTGCAGAACATTGGCAAGCGCAGAGAGAAATTACTCACAAATTGAACGGGAGGTGTTGTCCATAATCTTTGGAGTTCGAAGATTTCACCGATACATCTACGAGAGAAGATTGACATTAGTGACGGTTCATCAACCTGGTGACCATCCTGGGTTCCACTGCTTCAGTGGCAGCTGCTCGTTTGCAAATATGGGCTATCATCCTGTCTCCTTAAACCTACCAGATTGAACTGATACAAGAAAGGGAATTTGCATGCAAATGCTGATGGCTTATCGAGACTTCGGCACTCAGCATCAAAAGAAGGAGCAGATGATATACCATTTCTCTTATATAGATGAGATTCCCATAAGCTGTAAGGAAATCAGAGAAGCAACACAGTTCTTGCAAGGGTTTATGAAAGGGTTTATGGCATGGTCCGGATGGCCAGCACAAGAAGAGGAGAACATTTCAATCCATTTCATGTATGGAAACATTAACTGTCTGTCGAGGAAAGCTGCTTGTGGTGAGGAAGGAGAGCTCTGATCCCACAAAAGGTTTTGCGAGAGAATTATAGAGGATGTACACGAAGGACACATGGGCATATCCAGAAAGAAAACTGTCGCCAGAAGTTATGTTTCGTGGATTGGGCTATATAGGCAGCTTGAACAACGTGCACAAGAGTGTTCAGTGCATGTGGCAAGCAATACGCCACTACTCACTCTTCTGCAATCGTGGCAATCGCCTATCCCGAGAAACGAGGAACACTTTCCTTGTGATGGTGGATAGATACTCAAATGGGATTGAAGTGTTCTCCACTACTACTACAACATCGAGTAACACCATAATGCTGTTAAGATAGGTTTTGCAGCATATGGACTAAAGGAATAACTGGTTTCAGACAATGTCCCACAGTTCACCTCACAGGAGTTGAAGCAATTTTGTGTGATGAATGAGATGAAACACACACTACGTCCACCTTACTACCCTGCCAGTATTTACCCTTGCGAACTGAAATCCCAGACTTTTTGGATATCCTTAGATTTCCTACAAAATCCTAGAAAATCCCAAAAAGTCCCATTGATACGAATAGGTGTGAATTCGCACATTTGAAGTTGATCGCTGTATCCTAGAAAATCCTAGGAAATCGCAAGGTTTCTTTTGAAACCATATGCAGGCTTGGAAATCCTAGGAAGTTCTAGGTTTATCTGGTATTGCTTTTCTAGCTTTCTGACAGTTCATGTCTTAGCTTGATCATTAATTAATGCTGTAAAAGTGACGTGTTGCGACATCGGCGCGGGAAAAATACAGACAAATGCAACTGCTCGCTCTCCAGAACAGGTACAGCCCTCAGACTTGGCCAATAAAATATTTTATCTAGTATCTCAAGTTTGCAATACATCTTTGTTTCAGAATTGGGATTTTACGGAAATTATTTGACATCGGAATCTGACTGTCTCTCAGGTCTTGCTATTAAACCCAACAAAATCGCGACCCTGGTCGGCTATTTGGAAAATAATTCGAAGATGTTCGTTTAAGATATCAAACATAAACTAAAAGTTTTAACTAGGTACAGCTTCTAACCTTTCCCTTGGTAGCCGTGGATCTTACGTAGGTGGTCTTCCATTCTTTGTGGACGTGAGAGCTAGAGAATCCTTGAAATGCAGTCAAGAGCGGCATACTTCTTTCCGTTTCCGATATCGGCAAACGGCGAAATATTCCCTTGACCTATGGCTAATTCCTTCATATTCCAACTCCTTTACTAAAAACCATGGACTACACGACGGACCTACAGCTACAAGGAGTTTGTTTCATACCTTCTTTGTGCTGTAGCTCGTATAGGTAATATTCATGATTTTTGCCATCTCTCGTAGCTTGTGTACTTTCACCGCCATGTTCAATAACCACAGGCATCCCAATCTCCACTTTTGTATTTCGGGTTACCTGTGGTAATATCCTCGAGAAGAGCTCTGTGAATGTATTTTTCTCATAACATGTAACACATATCTTAAGGAATAAAAGAACAATACTGTATTTAGTTGATTGAGTTGTACTTTGACTTTGTATTTTTCTAATCGCCTATGAAATCGGGCTATGAAACCAAGCCGTAATGACCACAGGCAACCCGAAATATGAAAAGTAGATTTTGGGATGCCTGTGCTTATACAAAATGGCTGCGGAACAATGGCAACTCACGAGTATGTTATACGAGCTACAATGATGGCATAAATCCTGAATATGATATGAGCTACAACATAAAGAAGGTCTTACTCAGAATCACGCAATGGACTTTGACCAGTTCCAGGCCGGATTGTTTTCGTTGGCCAATCAGAACGCCTGAACATTGAAAGCCGTTTCTTCGCGCTTGAATTTGATCGAAGGGCTATAGTCCAGTCAATCTGTGGATTAAGTTCAAACTAATTGCAACAAAAGCTTTTTCAGCGAAATATGAAGCATCTAAATGACCTTTTTAACATATCAAAAGTTCCACAAGATTCCATGGTCGGAACACCTTGAAATTCGGAATTATTTATTTTTGCTATTTTACCACAGGGTTCCCGCGTATCGCACTATAGAAAAAACGCATAAATTGAACAATTTAAAGTTTTTTTTTTTTGTGTGTAACTAAACCTAGAGGCGCTGAATTCGCTTGGATTTCATTCGGGATACAATTAATGGCTACTATTTAGATTTTTAGTAGATAATTTTACTATTGTAGACTAACCACAGGGAGCCCAACCCAAGAAATAATAAAATACTGCAAAATTCTTACTGTTGTTTCATATTTACTGCTACTTTATACTTAAAAGCCTTTTTATCATACAAGTATGGTTAACTTTATTCTCTTTAAATGTTGGATGTCCTGGATTCATTAAAGCTTCGCGCTATTCAGCTAAATATTCATCAAAACGGGTCAAAGATTATACTTCAATAGTTTCTAAAAAATCCTCTTCCTCGGTCAGATCAGACTCTGGTGCGTTTGTGCAGTTAGCTCCTTTGCACCCGCTAAATGCTGCAGAGCACTTCAAGTTGTTCTTCCGACAAGAGCATCTGTTGTTCCTGCAGTCACCCTTGCAGCCACAACGAATCATCTCCAGTAAAGAGGCGTGTGCTGGAGGCAAACTGGTGCGCTCTGGGGTGAATTTTCCATTTTTCAGCTGCCAGCCCCATTCGAGAGGTGGCAAATCTATGCCTTTCCATTGTTGGACTTGGAGGAACACTCGCTGGCTGTGGTAACTGGCAGCAGCTGATGTTGGTGGAAGGTTCTCTGGCTGCAAAACAGCATTGCCCGTTGAAACTTTCTGGCAAAATCGCGAATAACGTAGCGTATTTAAGCTCTCATCTTTTTCGCCGCTGTACAGACACACCAGTGCCCTTTCTCCTGCTGCAATCACGTCCTCTTTGCTAACAGCATTTGCATCGCCGGAGAACAATCTTGCCTGGTCTTTGAAATACGCACTTGCCTTGAACTTCTTCAGTCCGGTCGCCTTCCCAAGACCATGAATGCGCGATGTTGTGTCGCATCCTAGCAGGGCATGTATGAAGAGAATGTTGCTGCAGATATCAGGACCTAATGCTGACTTTGTTTCCCTCACATTCCACACCCTGCTGGTCTTGCTGCGTTGTCTGGGCTCCGGTCTGAAGAAGAGGTCTTTACCATCGATGTCACCATGGTAAATCATAAGGACTAGAAGGTCAGTGTCATCCCCAACTAAGACTGTGCTGTTCGACTTTGCTGATTCGACCGCGGTTTTAACAATCAGGAGGTCAGCATCATCAGGAGCCTGGATTACATTGCAGCCAGCGTTCAGGAGCTTCTCTGACAAGAGATTGTTTGTTTTCCTCATTTGCTAGGAAATCTTTCTTCTTCAATGGTACTATCATGTCACTCTGGAATAACACAGGTGGCGAGCACGAACTTCCCCGTCTCTGGTGCGTGCAGTCCTTCGTGCTGGGACCATTTCCATACCCATCAAAAACAACCGTGGGCGATCCGTACCTCCTCTGGATGTACTGGACATAGAGTGAGCACACGTCGTCGTAGGTTGTACCAAGTGGCCAAGTTACTCGGTGGATAAGAGCGCCGCCATCAAGAACATAGTGGGCTTCTCTGAGGCATGGAGTTTGCACGCTTTCAGTCATCTTCCAGAGAGCGTCGGCTAATGCTGGCTTGTCAGCTTTTCTCAGTAGCAAAGAAGTGTCAAACAACGCTGCAGGGTAGCTAGACATTTCATGTTCAAAAAATGAACCAGGGTTGTAATACTGGCCGCTTGTCGCCAACACACTGAGCCTTTGGAAAAGCAGCTGTGGGTCAATTTGAATGCTGCCATCTTTGAGG
Organism: Actinernus sp. WN-2022; assembly: GCA_030867875.1. Classification (NCBI taxonomy): domain Eukaryota; kingdom Metazoa; phylum Cnidaria; class Anthozoa; order Actiniaria; family Actinernidae; genus Actinernus; species Actinernus sp. WN-2022. Next base: position 67,594,433 of record JAOWCC010000577.1, on the reverse strand, counting down.
TGAACGGATGTTTTGCATGCAAGGGTTTTCACCTGATATTTCTTCTGAAATGAGTGTTCATGTACATCTTTACCCGCCATTTTCTTGATTATCGAGTCGCCCACTTCTTTTGCCTTCTCGCAATTCACTCCGTCTTCGGCTACGACACCAGTTGCAATGTTTCGCAATGATGGGTCTGCGCAGAACGGGTCTCTTTGGGTGAAGAAACCAACTATCTTCTGAAGGTCGCTGTGGTCGCGTTCCATTCTTGCGCGGGTAGCTTCCTTATGAGGTCCACTACTGGTATGTTGGTCGCTTGTATGGAAAGAACTTCCGGTAAGATTTTGCATTGACTGATTTATATCTGCGCAGGCTGGCATTGACATGACCCAAGTCAAACGTTGAGTTTCACTCATCCCTCTTCCTCTAGTGAGACCACCACTTGTCTTCATACTCCTCATAAGCACCTAGTAACCAAATAGAAGGGTTACAAAACTATAACAGTAGCATATTTTTAAACATTATAATGCCTTTCTTAACTTATCGTTTTTAATATCACCAGTCAAAGGTTATACTATGGAAAATAATGCAACCTTTTAAAAGATCTTATATACATAATACCTTACCTGTTCGATAATCAAGTCGGTTGATAAACCTCCCCAGAAACGATCACTTCGACGCACAACGTGCAGGCCATCCAAGAACTTCTTGTATACAGATGGATGTGAGGTTTCGAGGTTCTGCATGATTTGAAGGTAGAAATAAGCCGATTTTGCGTATTGGTTATGTCCCGCTGCTGCAAAATATGGTAACATTTCATAAACAGCCTGGAGGTGCAGTTTCCAGTTCCCGGTTCTTTCTCCTTTGATGAACTTCCTTAAAATGTCGACCATCTTCATGTACTCCAGCCATAAAACAGCAGTACGCTGACCCGACAAAGACGCTTTCGTTTCCTTGATCTTCTTATTTGTCGAGTCAAGGCAACTGGAAGATGTCTCCTGGCCAGATGTTTGAGGGGTTTCCAAAGACTTTTTACACAGCTGCTTCAGAAGTTCTAGATCGATGTCCGTTGCTGGCTGTTGCGGTGGTTGCGCTTCTTCGTCTTCCTCGTCATCTTGATCTGTCCTTTCAAATGGTGCAGGTAGACCGAGTGCTTTGCAGGCTATCAATGAATTCAGTACTTCATCCACCAGGAAATGTCCTCTAATTGCTCGTGCTATGGCCTTCCCGCTGAGCATATGAATGGTAGTATTCTTCGCGTAGACCAACTCTAAAATATCTTCAATTCCAGAACCCGCCATTATATAGCCAATGCATCCGAGGAAGCTCATCTGTGTGTGTAGACCCCCTAAAATCAGAACAACAGACTTCAACTTGCTATCTTCTGCTTCCTGCTGTGTTATCGTGAGGGCTTTCCAATAGAGGGGCTGGTCAAATGTGACTATTGGTGAGACTTCGTAGCGGGATGCTTGATCGCAGATAAAGGAAAGTGTGGAGTATATGCAAGTAATATCTGTGGGGTCCATGTCAATCATTGGAAGGAACATGATTGTAGATTGTCCAGGATGCGTTCCAATACATATGTTCTGCATCATACCGTTCCAACCAGGCTTAGGATTGCGTAGAAGTGGCAGTGTCAGTTTCCATAACAGATCGAGATTTGCAGTGCTATCCTTTACATTTAAGTTCTTTAACTCCTTGAACAACAACCTGGAAGCATCTCACATGGCCCATTATACACGCGAATAGCTACACGCCCAGATTTAGCTATTTCTTCTGATGTCACCTCTTTGCGCGGAATCAAAGTGCTGGTCTTCGTTCCTGGGGTTATGGAAGCGATTATCCCCATCCCATGAAAGGTTTCCTCGCCGTCAAGGGTTCTGATGTTGTGGTCAACGTTGTCGGCGGAATATTGCATAAAACGACCCGGGACCCATCCTGGTATATCTATCCCTTGGGCCACTGCTGCACTTCGTCCATACTTTTGAACAGTGTTGTAAGAACAACAAAATCCATGTGAATTTAAGGAGTCAATTAGAAACTTTGAGCCGAATTGGTGGTGCATCTGCACTCCAAGTCCAAGCTGAAGCGGGGCTATCAGGGCTCTTGGCCGTTCGGCTTGCATAATTGCTTGACCAAGGGACGCAATTTTTAACTGCATATCCTTTCCAGTCACCAATACCTCGAGAAATGCCTGGAGCAATGCGGGGAGAAAATCTAATGCTTTTTCAACTGACGACATTTCAGAGCTAGTTGGGAAATGCTCGCTTGAACAATATACTCTCTTAATTTCATTCTTTATGAACTTAGCTGCCGCCTCTACAATTTTGGACCTTTCTATATTGGGATCTTCGCTTCTTGGTTTCTCATAAAAATCATTCACTATTGACGCGACGTTCTGATGAAAAGTGACAACATTTGGCCTTTGTCGAATAGTTGTGATTAATATTCTCTCTCCAAAATGTTCTTCTAGTTTCTTCTTCATGTATACTGAACTGTATGCTTGATCCTCTTCACCTTCAAGAAACTCCTCCATCTTTCCGACAAGGTCGTCAAAAGTGGGCTGTTCATCGTCGTTTTCCTCTAGAAATGCTATTACTTTAGAAAAAGCAGTGCCCTTAACCGTGTCTACAGGTCGTCCTTGGGTCTTCGCTTTCTTTGAGCTACTTTCTGCTCCAATGTTATGCTGTAAGGGAATATTCCTTCCTGTTCGGAAATTGCTGCTACATAGCTGGTGGTAGACAGCATCAGCTGCGTGAAGATCTCGAAGATATTCCAGACGACCCCGCACCGCTATCGCCCAATCGTCGTTCCGTTCCTTGCACAGTCTACCAATGGATTCTTGGAACTCTATTGTTCTCACGCTTATCATGACGTCGAGCCCTTTTTTCTTGCCATCGTACTTTGCAGGCTGACCGCAAAATAAACAATGCTCTAAAGAGCTGAAGGATAGGTGGGTTGAGCGCCGCCTGACTGAGCTTGCATTTTCCTCGCATTTCGTATCAGATGATTTCCCACGTGGTCTCAGCAGATCGAGCCGGCATTTCCTGTGAACTTTTACGCCAGGCTTTGCATTAACTGCAGGATTGATTTGATTAATTTTTAGGCATCCCTTCTCAGTTAGCTTGGAAAATAAGCTCTCATCCTTCCCCACGTCTTCACCACAGATGCAGCAGCTGGATTCCATTCCCAAACGGGACAACTTCCAAACTTCAACTAAAAGTGACCGAACAAAGATGTGATTTTGCCGCTTTAAATACATTATCACTCAAAATTGTGCATGGAAAAATACAGAAAAAGCTTAAATGAACTTACCTTCAGCAATTACATGCCCAATTAACAAAGAAAGAAGGAAAAAACGCCATAAAAAGTAATAATATGCTGTTGGAATTTCCATTCATAGCTATCAAGCCAGTACCTCGTTCGATTGTGTAAGGCGTTCCTCGCAGAAACGAGCAGTCCTGGATATCAATTTTAGATAGTTTTAGCACCTTATTCACTAGATTTTGTGCTGCTTTAGAACATATTTTGACTGTGATAGCTTTGTTTCACAATTTCAATCGTGAATACTAAAAAATCTTTTTTTTAAATAGTGATAAACAAATTAACTTAATTTCCGCCGGATGGGATACCTGTGGATAAATCGTTTTTTTGCTTTAAAAAGCTCAAATTGTGCAAAACGCGCGAGGAAAAGAGTAACAAGTTTACAGGACAGTACAAACAATGTTTTCAACATGATAAAAACTATTTATATTTCCACGTAATAATAGAAACCCGTTATTTGTTATTTTTACAATGCGTGGGTACCCTGTGGTACACGGGAAAAAAATAAACGCCATTTTAACCTTGTTCCGACACGAGAATTTTGTGGAACTTTTAGTATGATGTTTATGAAGGTAAAAGTAAGCCAAAACCGCCTTAAAAGCTTTTGTTGCAATTAGTTTGAACTTGGGCTACAAAAATTCATAGATTGACTGGACTACTAGTTCGGCAGAGTGTTACGATCACTGCCATTGATTCACCCACTGGCTTGCTCCCTAGTTTTCAACAACAAACATGCCCTGAAGGCCGTTGTTCAATGGATTGAAGACCCGAAGATGATAACACCGAGATTAGCGTTAAGTGAGCGACAAAGAAATGGCAAATTATTGGGGACCGAAGCCTTGACATGAAACCTGAATCAGAATGGAGGGCGAAATCGTTTGATCGAAAACTTTCTCATGTACGGCGCGCTAGTTCGGCAGAGTGTTACGATCACTGCGATTCATTCACCCACTGGCTTGCTCCCTTAAGTTTTCAACAACAAACAAAATTGCCCATGGGCCGTTGTTCAATGGATCGAAGGTAGTGACAGAGCGACAAAGAAATGGCAAATTATATGGGGACCGAAGCCTTGATGAAACCATGGAGGGCGAAATCGTTTGTGTGATTACGAAGAGGCTCCTAAAAAGAATCCTATGATATATAAAGCATATAGTCTGTGGTAAGTGTAGCTGAAATACAATTGTCTTTCTGTGGTGATTTCATGTTTATATTGGCCGTAAAGTCGGATTCGTGGTAAACGTATTATTAAAACAACACATATTTTTCTTGTCATGTTTCCCCATTTTACAGACAAGCCTGCCAAAGCGAAAGAGGCTTTCTATCAGCTAACTGCTTAAGATTGAGGTACGTATAAAGCTAATTATAGAATTGCAGATGAATATTGATTGTGGCCTCCTGAGTGAGTCACACTATACAGTAATATTATTACTGTATAATTCTGACTCACTCAGGAGGCAACAATCAATATTCATCATGATCAGCTGCAGTCAATGGGCCATTCCATTTTTTTTCCAAAACCCCCCTATGGAAGACCACTGGAATCCAGGGAGATCGATTGCAAATCTAATGGGGAGGGGGTTCACAATTCTGTGGATTCCAGTGGGAGACCAGGGATTGAAGGTGAATTTCCAATGGGGAGGGGAATGACAATCATTGAAAATCCAAGGAGGAGGTGGTATTTTTTCCAATTCCAATAGGTTGGGCGTGGTAGAAGTTAGAAAATCCCAAGGGAAGGGGGGGATTAGTCAAAATTGAGCTCCCCCATAGGGGGGTTTTGAAAAAAAAAGAAGGAATATGGCCCAATATTCATCTTCAATATTATGATTAGTGATTTGTTTCGTTTATATGTGAATGCTGGGACGATTTCCAGCCCTCTTAAACCGGGCTCAGACTGGCCTCCATATACAGGCCCTTTAATAAACGGATTGAGTGGATTTTTCATAGGAAGTCAATTGGGAATCCATAATGGAGGCGGTACATGTAATTCACTGACTATCATCGATTACTTTCGACAGTCCGAAAACTGCTCTAATGAAATGTGTCAGTGATATATATGTTTAAGCTTGGGCATTTTCCAATATTCAACATTTTGTTTCACAAACCCTTGTTCCACCCACCCCCACTCCTCTGGAATTCCCATTCCCCCTCCCCCCATACATTTGATCTCCTATTATAACAGACCCGTAGTGGGGTATGGAAATGTTATGGAATCACACATTCAGAGCACCAGTGCTGCTTCACAAATGGTAACATGATATTTTTTAAAGTAAGCTTAAGCTTTAATTGGCTCACAATTAGTTGGTCAAATCCTCAGAAACATTGAAGAACAAGCATGACAAACTGAATTCCTATAAACAGTTAAGCTTAGGGAGGTGAACATATTAGTTCTTAAAGTTATACTGTACAATGTACATCAGTTATTTGTTTTAACCAGCCAGGGTGGCACGGGGAGCTGAGGTTGTGCAGTGGTGAAGCACTGTGCCTGTCACTCTGGTTCGATTCCCGGACACGGTGCCATATGTTAGTTGAGTTAATGTTGGTACATTTTACATATATCTCGCCCTTGCTCCGAGGGTTTTTCTCTGGTTTCTCCAGTTTTCCTCCATCTGCAAAAACTAACACACTAAATTTCAATTCAATTTGTGGATTAGCCGGGACCTGGCTTTGATCAGGCCCCATGGTTGTTTCAGGTGTTGTTAGAAATTCAGAGTTCAGAGTCCACTTGCTGGTAGTAATTTATATCTTACGGAAAAGGCTATAGCAGCTGCTGAAGCAAAAAGTGAGTACAATTCTAGGGGCACAACTTATTTTTTCTCTTTAATGACTGCAACCAGCTAGGTTGCATTAATTAATTTTTGTAACCAAATACAAAATGCACCCCCCCCCCCCCAACATTTAACATTACAGTATTAAAATGCTCTACATGTAATTACTTTTGTAGCCCCTGGGGGGCTCATTTCAGAATTCGTCTTGGAAAGGGGGCCTTGCAGTTGATTTCACATAACTTTTGCCAATGGGTTCCATTATGATAGAAAAATTATGGGCGTTTGACGGTTATCATAATAGAGAGGGAAGCTTATTCCCAAAAAGATATGATACCGTCAAAATCCTAACATTTTTCTACGAAGATGTGGTCACATTAATTAGGAGCCTCCCATTTCTTGTAAGCATGGAAATACAAATTCAAGTAACAATGTAGCATGTCATGTTTGCCTTCCCCCTCTTAACATTTGATTTCCGCTAAGGCTTATAAAACTAAGGCAAGGGAGGGGGCTTATTCTAAAACTTTGTGGGTTTGGTTTTGTGAAGTAAATTTCTTAAAGGGGCTGTGTCACGGTAATAGACTTTACATTTGCGTTCCGGGCCGGAAACAGATATTTTCACTGATTTTGATATGAACTAATGAACCTCTCAGCCATGTGGGATGCTAAAAATCAAAGATGAGTAACAAACAGTGTACATTTGTATATAAACAGTCCCCAGGGGAAATATTGAAAATCCTTTCAATCAAGCATTGAGGGAGGGGAGTCTAACTGTTTGTATCCACTTAACAGCCACCAACCGAGTGATTACTTGATACATGCGCAGTACCATGACATAGCCCCTTTAATATTTGTTCATTCTATTTCATACATATATGTACAATGTAGATGAGCCTGAAATTTCCCATCCCCCAAACAAAAAGGGAAGGAAACAGCTGCCAGTGCAAACATTTCTATACAACTAACAAACTGAGTCATACACATGTACATGTAGCTGCTTTGCAAAAATTATGTATCAAATGGATTAAACTCAAGATGCATACATGTGAATAAAAACATATAGTGAATGATCATACTGTAGATACATGTAATTCTTATTAAAAAACCTTGTAAGTGTACATGTACATGTACATGTAACTTGTTGACCTTTGTTATTACATGTACATGATTGCATTTTGCAACTAAATTATACCAAATGCATGATAGTCAATTATTCACACTAAAGACCTGTGAGCTTAAAAATGTACTGTATTTCCTCAAATAAGTCCCCCCTCAAAAAGTGCCCATGGCCCTTTTAGTCAAAATTTAAATACAGTCAAACCTCTATTAAGTGGTCATGCACCAATTTGTTGGCCACAGGCTCCATAAAATAATAGGAAATCAAATGTATGGAGGAAAATGGCAATTCCAGAGGGGTGGGTAGTTGGGTCATGAGGCAAATTCCCTCCGTGGTGGGAGTATGGATATTACAGTGTATCTGAAATCATACCAGTCCTGTGATAATATAATTATACTAATGTAGCCATCAGGGTTCCAAATACTGTTTATAAACACAGTAAAAAAAATAGAGGCAAGTACAATCTGAAAAGCACTTGTCCAGAAGCTTGGACTCTTATTTGTACAGTAACCAAGGTTCTCAGTAGATTTATCTACAGCCAGTCAAAAGCAAATTGTAAGGTGAACCAGCTTTTTGTCATACATTGCTGCTAAATTTGGTCAACACAAACTTTGAACAGTACATTAAACAGGACATTATTGTAAACCATATTACTATCTTATTCAGGCTAAAAAGGACAAACATGAAGAGATGATCTATTTAAAATATTATATGGGGAGATATTTGAGAAGCGAAAATGTATACATGTAGATTCTACTTATTTGAAAGGGCAAAACAGAATTTTTTTTTTTTACAATTAGTCGGTAACAAAACGAGCGGGGGACTGGAACCGAGTCAGTAAAACTAATTCAATTAATAACTAGTCAAAGTGAGCATTATTTTCCAAAAGAACAGATCAAACTTAGCTAGTCTGGAGAGTTTAGTGAACTTTGGCTAAATATTGACGATGCTAGAAAGCATGAAATATGTCAATTTTCCCATAAAAACTCTCTTATTTTTTAACGGTGTCCCTCCAAACCATACATTCATTGTAAAATTTTGGAGGGACAAATAAATTTCAATTGATTATAATTCAGACAAGATTCACTTGAATCATGTCAAACTTCAATGGCACACATGCTAATGTCAACATGCTCTATCATGTGATGAATTTCATTTTAGAATTAGAGTAATTCTGATAAACTCGGTTCCAGTCCCCTGCTCGTTTTGTTACCGGCCAATATAGACACATTTTTCTGTTTTTATTTTTAAGATAATTACTGTATACATGTATATTCATTAAACACAATTTTTTTATGTGCTATGAAAATTATTTTAAAGAGACAATTACAATGTATGATGAGATTATGTTAAAAACTCTGAAAATGTATTTCAAAGGAATATTAAAGTAATAATCTTGAAAAGTAAATGCACGTGTTTCTAATTTCCTCACTTAGAATTTACGGAAAGATTCAGATATTGTGTATATAATTGTCAATGCAAGGTTCTACGGAATCAGTTCGGAATGGTTGACCCTGATAGACTGTTGATGACAATTAGATAGCGAATTTTGAATGTTTTATCAGAACTGCTCAAAAACCATGCTGGCCTATAAACATGCTTGAGCGTGGATTGGTCGTCACTAAAACCCTGAAAAATGCCCTGAAAAGCTGTTAATATAGCATGGGCAATCCCAGAACATTCTAGAAATTCCTAAGACATCCTATAAATTCCTAAAAGTCTATTCCTAGATAGTCCCAGCATTTCCTACAAAACGGAAGGAAAATGTAAACTCTAAATCCTAGGATTTCCCACAATATCCTAGAACCATGCATCGTAAATGCTTTGCCATGAATATTTTGAGAAATCCTAGAAAATCCTAGAACATCCAAGTGTCCAAATTTACCGTGAAAATTCACACCTCAAATCTTAGAAAATCCTAGGACAATCCTAAGCGGTTCTAGGATTTGAATCTTAAGATATCCAAGGATTATCCCAGAAGATCCTAAGATATCCAAGGCTTTTTTCGCAAGGGTATGGAGCAGCAGGAAGGATAGTGCAAATATTGAAGCAAGCCCTTCTCAGGGACCTCCGAAGAGTGCAACAAGGAGGCACCAAGATTTCGCTTGAACATATCGTCAGCTACTAAATTTCTTGTTAACGTATCGCACTACTCCACATACTGTCTCCGGTAGAATACCGGTAGAGCTGTTTCTAAACCGTCAATTACATTGTCGTATCTCCCTGGTGAAAGGAAAGCTACAGAAGGAGTAGAAAACAAGCAAGAAAAACAGAATTACTATCATGACAATGGCAGAGTACAGGAGAGAAGTTTTGAATGCAATTAAACTGTATCAGTAAGGAACACCATAGGGGGTGAGGAAAACTGGCTTCCTGGAAGGGTAATTGCAGTTAAGGGACCAAGAAACTATTTGGTACCAGTGCACAACCGGGTGCGTTAAGGCCATGCATATAATCTGCTTCCCTTCAAGGTACCAGAGGTTCAACAACAACCTGTGGACACTGACGAGTACCTGTTATTAGACAACCATCTGCTATAACCAAAACAGTACCAGAACAGATAATTATGGGCTGGTGTTACCATCAACACCTGCAACGCCACAGGTAGAGGCAACAGAGCCATGTGTTGGTCTAGTGTCGGTTCAAGAGAGACGTTGGCCTTTAAGGGACAGAACATCTGTTACAGATCAAACTGAACTTGTAGTTATTACTTACTTTCTGTTAAAGGAACAGTGCCACGGTAATGCGCACGCGTAACACGTGATTATTAATAATGAGAAAGACAATGGAAAATCACGCTGTTAATGTCACGTCACGTCAAAACTCAACTGATCTGGAACGACCTTTGGAATTTTCACTAGCACGAAATCTGGAGTTAATAGTTTTGTAATTTGCATCAGTTGAGAAGTTCAGGATTTAGAATCGTATATACTTCCCACTGGACCATGAGATAGTGCTTCGAAGATCTACATCTTTGGTTTTCGGGATAATAGTTTAGGAATCCACTCGGCAATGCCGACTCATAAACAAACAACAACTTCTGTGTGAATTATAATATTTCATTCTACTGCAGTTTCGCGAAGTGAAAGCGAAACTACGGGGAAACTAACGTTCTGACTTCATAGGTTTGGGACTTTGTGATTTTAGGATGAGTTGTTGTACAATTATAAGAGTGCTTCCACTACAAAATCGGGGAAGAAAAGAGTTCGATTTTGCTAAATAGCGAGGCCTTGAACGATACCGAACGAAGGCCGTGTTGACACTTCAATAAATACACGCGAATCATAGTACATTCAGCGACTTACAAGCAGAGTAAATGTCTCCCCTACATTCTCACTGTCTCCAAGTTTCCTAGGCCGTTCATTGTCTCCCTCTCAAATGCTTTGGACGAAACTACCAGGAGACGGAAGCTTTCTTCTGTAGCCATTTAAATTCCTCCGCTCAACCGTCCAAGGGCACTGAATTCAGAGTCAAAAATACTCGCAAAAATTACGAAGACGAACGAAATACCATCTTAAATTCTAGGAAATAAAAATAAATTACTATTCTAAATAGGTATAAGGTCAAATGAAACTTAGGCAAAGCCGATGGAAGAGGATTTCTTTCACGTATCAAATCTCTCCCCATATTTTGATTTCTGGACAACCCAACCAAAATTTAAACATTCGCACATGCGCACTAAGGATGGCACTGTTCCTTTAAGAAGGGAGAGAATGTAATAACTTGAATTCTGTACAGTTACTGTTGGGTTGCCTGTGTTTAGGCACGCTAAGGATTGTGGGACGGGGAGATTGGGGAATAAAAGAGACTACGAGGTTTGAGTCAAATTGTGTTATTTGCTTCCACATTATTACAGTTAACAAGACAAAAACGTCCCTCGATTTTCAGAACAACTCCCGTACTTTTCGACGGCCTGAAAAACAATCATAACAGTTATGACGAGCAACAGTATATTGCCCTACCCAACAATAGAAAACACCATAACCTTTAGAAAGTGCAGTACAAAAACAATAGAAGTATAGTATTATCGGTGCAATTAGAATACAGGTCTCGAGAGGTTCCGAGCTACCCAATCAAACACTTTCATCTTACCCTCCTTGTACACTTCTTTCACAATGGGCTCGTTTTGCATTTTTTGTAGGACATAATCAAGTTGTTGTATTATAGGGCAAACTGGAGTCCATGTATATAAACGCATTGCTTGTATGACAACTGTTTCGAAATGCCATTTTCCACCTCCAATCGATTGCCGATCTTTCTAAAACTGCAATTTTGAAAATTGCTTGCCATCTAGTAAAGCCTATCCCATGCATGGGATCACGACCTCAATGCACTCATCATTGAAGTGATATATCAGCAGGTTACTGTTTGCTGTAAAAGGCCTATTACAGTGGTTCACCCTGGTCATTCTCCCTCTCTCACCCAAATGGACAGTATATACCTCCCCTTGGTGCAATAAGTGTCCAACAACATTGATTTGACGTTAAAATTGTGTTCTGGTCTATCTGTTCTGAACGATTGCATGTGCAATAAACCAAGAACACTTTCGCTCCGTGTGAACTTTAAGACTGAAATTTAGAGATCTTCTTTCGAAAACGGAAACAAACACAAACATACGTTACTCATGCACATTCCAAACCGTCTGTACTCCATGTAAGTTAGACCACACGAAATGATCCGAGATGTGAATTTTGTAACTTTAACCAAGTGAAGTTAACTACCGCATCACATATTACATCCAGTACTATCATAAAACCGCATAAGAAAGGCGAACAATAAGTTCAAGTTCAAGTTTTATTTCACACTATTTACAGAATATACAATAAAGGAATACAAAACAACAATACTAGTAATTAATACAACGCTTTCGAGTTGGTCACTTTCCAATCAACTAACAACAAACTGAACTACATGTGACAACATCGTCACATTAATTATTAGACCCACTAATACAATTAAATTTGTTAGACTGCCAGCTAATTAACAAATATGTATTAGGCCACCTCAGTCAATGAATTTCAAAACCCAAACTAAAATGCTACTACTTTGAAACCATCAGGAAGTCTGGTTGGAAAATAATAGTGCCATCTTCCTTTTTGGCAATTTTATTGACACAATTTCGATCATTTCCCTAAACGTTTCTATGACTTGGTGATGATGTAGTAATAACAGCACTCTTCTTTTACCAAGGAGTCTTTAGTGCATAAGTTTCATTGATGAGAGCAAATCATTTTTTTTTACATGTCTTCAATACTATCATTGGAGTTACAATGAAAGATTATTACCTCTCTCCAAACAGTTAAAATATATATCTACCGCATAACTATGACAGGTTTTTATCATCAAGATATTAATATAGTTTGAGAGTTCAAATTTTCTTCGGTGTTTCTCATTTAACAGTTGGATTTCTTGCTTGGGCGAAACTGTTTCGTAGAATTCAGTTCACGTGCTATTCATTGATCAAATTCCCTAAATGGCTTACTCTGTAGAATCCACATGTTAAAGAGGCACTGTCAGCCCCCAAATGATAAACATTCTCATTTGACGAAAAACAAACATAACTGTTACATTAGCGTAGTATGCTTTCTAGGAGAACTGGGGAAATTTTGAAACAATTTTGCTGGAGGATGGCAAAGATTCGAGTGGATGATAAAAATACTACTTTTAAGAAAAAAATTGAGCAACTTGAAATCATTCGTCTCACTGTAACCGAAATCAAGTTTATGGAATAAGCTTTTTTATTATACGGCAAACACTACTTCCGGTCAAATCGCGCCTTGTGATTGGTTGTTGGACGGTTAAGATCCCCCCGAAATGGCCACGTGCATTATGAAATATTGTTAATGCCCTGTAAACATAAACGAGCGAAACGTAGCTTGAAATATCTCTAATCGGGTCAAAACTTTGTAAGATAGCAAAATGAGCGATGAAGAACATTCCGAGAGTGAGTTTCATTATCCAGATGATGTAGAAGTAGAATCTACTGTTAACCCCCAAATGATAAACATTGTCATATGACGAAAAACAAACATAACTGTTACATTAGCGGAGTATGCTTCCAGGAGAACTGGGGAAACAATTTTGCTGGAGGATGGCAAAGATTCGAGTGAATGAACAATACAAATTTTAAGAAAGAATTGAGCAACTAGAAATCGTTTCACTGTAACCGAAATCATGTTTATGGAATAACCTTTTTTTCCCACGGGCATTATGAAATATTGTTAATGCCCTGTAAACATAAACGAGCAAAACGTAGCTTAAAATATCTCTAATCGGGTCAAAACTTGGTGAGATAGTAAAATGAGCGATGAAGAAATCATTCCGAGAAAGTGTTTCATTATCCAGATGATGTTGAACTGGAAGGAAATGACGCTAATTTCGATGCTAACCAAGCTAGAAGATAGCCAGGAAGAAATTAAAACCTTTTTAAAGGAATAAAAAGCCAAAACACCGCAAGAAAGACAGCAAATTACCTAAACACCTTCCAGAGATACCTAGCCTCGATAAAAAAGAAATCCTGTACTTACCGGCGTACGAGCTTGACCACTTGCTGTCGAAAGTTTTTTCAATATATCCGTAAAGTGAACGCCTGTCAGGTTTAAAAAGAAGTATGCAGAGGTTCCTTTCGGATGGAAATTTACTGTTCGATATTCTCCGTGACAAAGAATTTGAGAAGTCACGCAAAGTTCTTGCTACAAAGCAAGATTCCTCTCGGATGACAATTCACCAAGGCCAGTCAATATCCTTTGGAATAATGTCTTCGAAAAGTCACGTCCATGTTTTGCTGTAAAGCGATAATATCTTGTATACACAAACTGACAAAGCTCCAACTCGTCCCTCGTTGCCCACGGCAGTCCCTTTCCCGGTACGAGGGTCTGAATGGGGGGGGGGGGGGGGTCTACATGTCAGTTGTCAGTTAAAATTTTGGCCATTTGTCAGTTGTCAGTTAGCCCTAGTTAATCACTACTAGAGAAAATTTACAATGTTTTACCCACAAAAACCAAATTTGTCAGTTGTCAGTTATTTTTCGGTTGTCAGTTGTCAGTAAAAAAGTCATCATTTGTCAGTTGTCAGTTATTTTTAAGGACGTTTTAGCCTGATTTTCAGACGGTACAACGTCGTCCGCTCACTTCCTGTGTGATGAACTTTGGCAGAAACCGTCAGTGTTCTGGCCATTGTTTAATTTCGACCAATCAGAGCGAAGGTTTTATTTTTAGAGAACTGAGGTATGCGTGGAATGTCTAGTGGAGCCTGCATGAAGGAGAAGCCAAATGGCGGACGATACAAACGGACTTGATATGGCTTTGGAGAAAGCGTGGGAAACTTTCGGCATTTCTGAATTATTTCACGAACAGAGAAAGGCATTATTATCCTTCGTTTTCCGGAAGGACCTTGGCCTTCTACAGCTCGCCAGAATCATGCACTTTCCTGCATTGCCGAATTTTTATGTTTTACAGCTACAAACTTATGTCGATTTCTCAGAACTAACCCTAACCAGATCCTATTTGAGCTGCTCTGTTTTGGGGGCAGCAGGAACTTTTTAAACAGGATTTCTCGTACAGTATTTCAAGCGCATGGTCCCGACACTGACCTCTTAGCTAACTACTTGTTGTACTTTACAAATTGTCAAAATCAAGATTGTTCAAAATTCTGAAAACATAAATATTTAGGCAAATGTAATCCAACTTGTACCATGACATATTCACTATATGTGTTCACTCCTGTAGAAATTTCATGCCATTCCATGAAAGATTTAGTCTTCTTAAGGCGAAAAATATAAGATATTTCAGCTTTTAGGACAGCAACATTGTCAAAATAAAGTGTTAAAAATTCTGCAAACATAAATAATTGCCCAAATTAAATGTCGTGAAACTATTACCATAACATACTCAGTATGTGTGTTCACTGCTGTAAAAAATCATTACATTTCATGAAATATTTGGTCTTCTAAAAGCCAACATTCTAGGAGACATTACATTTTAATACGGCATACAATTAAGCGGTCGAGGATCGGAAGATTAATGATTTTCCAAAACCCGTAGCTAGTAGATTCATAAACATCGCGATATCGATGCATTTCCTATCAGATTTTCCCGGTACACGTCTGAGGATAACATGTTTCTCCACGTTCTGTTTCTATAAGTTTGAAGCTGATGAAGAACATATTCTGTAGTACATGAAAGAGCCGTGATTCTGGCAATTGTAGAATTAAGTTGTAGAAGGCTACATAATTTCTCCTCTCTCGATTCTCGACCTGGTCGTCGCCTTATAGATGCAGCTGTGGTAGCCAAGATCATTCCGGGAAACGAAGGATAATAATGCCTTTCTCTGTTCGGGAAATAATTCAGAAATGCCGAAAGTTTCGCACGCTTTCTCCAAAGCCATATCAAGTCCGTTTGTATCGTCCGCCATTTGGCTTCACCTACATGCAGGCTCCACTAGACATTCCACGCATACTTCCGTTCTCTAAAAATGAAACCTTCACTCTGATTGGTCGAAATGAAACAATGGCCAGAACACGGTTTCTGCCAAAGTCCATCAGACGGTGAGGGGGGAGGAAGTGAGCGGACGACCTCGTACCGTCTGAAAATAAGGCTAAGCCTACACCAGCCAGGCGAGTTTTTCTGGTACAAATTGTTCAAGGTTCGCAAAACAGGTGACGAGTGTTGATCGATAAATTATCGATGAAGACTGACTTCAGTTTGGCAAATTGTTTCGTCCATTCACCCGCATGTTTTCTTTAGAATAACTTATTCCGTCAAAATTCATCAACAAAAGAAGCAGCGTTGCCTTCTGAAATTAAATTTAGCTCTAATCATACGAAAAAATTCTTCGAAATAAAGTTGATTTAAGCCTTAGATGAGACCCTTCCACGACTGTGTTCATTTTGTGGTTTGAGTCGTGAAACAAACTCAAAAGGACTAGAAACTACAATCAAGACGCGCGCCTGCCAAACGGATGCAAAATATTAACTTCCGGCTTTATATTTTTGTTTTCCAACTGAAAAAGTGGCATATAATCAACATCTTATTAACCTCGTCCGCTCGGTCTTTACGGGAAATATCAAACCTAGGTCTTTTAATTGTATGGACCTCGCTATTGCTCGATCCGTACTGTCAACACCTCCGTCTCATATTTTCCTGTAAAGACCTAGCTCTCGGTTAATAAGAAGTTAGTAATCCATTCTTATCTTTGCCATACTCTATCGAAAAAAACATATCAGCACATGGAAATGATATTTCTCTCCTATCTCAGAGTGATATTTTTATAGTTTTGTTTTAAATAACCTTGAAGGTTTAATTCGATTCACAGTGGCCCTTTCAGTAACATCAGAAGTCCATTGACTTCTATAAACAAATAAAACTTGAAAATTCAAAGCAATGTTATCTACATGAGAACATTCTGTACAACGAAACATTGTGTACTTATATTTTTTATAAACGTTCGAAACGGTAAACAGAGTAAATAAGATAAGTTCTGTTTTGATAAATATTTCTCAAAATCATTAATTATTCATTAGATTTTCAGTCAATCAGGCGACTGTCACGTGTATGGGCTTTGATGAACTATTTCAAACACGAATAGGCCTTTTGCAACAGACGGTCACGTGACTTGTTGGCCCATAGCAACGCCATACTGGGTTGCAAGCTAACCAGTTCTCCCTTGACAACCAACAGAGATTGACTGAGCCGTGGTATCATAGCTGGACTTCGAAGCGTTTTTTCGTCTTACTTACTAAATTCATCTCGAAATAAGTCTTATACAGAACAAAAGTAAAGGTTTTTCTTTACTTTTGATCCGGTATTTTGTTAAATATGCGGCGCAAAATAGAGTTTGGACGCTCAAACGAACTCACCTCGAATCTCAGGCATGGCAAACATGACGGCCGCTCAACAAGGTAAAGTAGTCCTAATTAAACGAATAGTATTGTAATAGTAGAGCAGATTCCTTCTTTCTTTTATACTATGTTATATAAACCAGTAATTACGGCGTTAATTTCTCAGGTTTATAACTTTGGAGAGTACACGAAACATTGACGAACGGTGACAGTGTTGGAATACTTAGACCCGGGGGGTACTCCTGTTTGTAACGTATTATGTATGTGCCGCCTGGGTGAGTCAGGGTTTTGAGCTCAGTTTGGGCAGGTAGGGTCAGGGTTTTGACCTGATTTGGGCAGATCAGGGTCAGGATTTGAGTATAATTTGGGTGCAGTCAGGGTCGGGGTTCAGTATTTTTAGGCAGTTAATTTTTTTTAGCTACTATGTCAAAAAAAGACCTTCTGTTGCCGCATTTTTATCGCCTGCCCACATGCAAGCACTGAGGTTCCCATACATCGTGACGCCGCTAATTTTATCTATGTACTTCATCTGCTGATTTGTTTACCCAATGCCACGTCCCGACTTGAAATCAGATGTTCCGTATTTTGCATGAAATCCCGGTACGCGGTATACCGGCCAGGATATATATCCGACCGTGTTTTGAAAACAATTTAAAGAAGGGGCAATCAGGTTTTTTTCCAAAAAGGGGGCAATCAGGGTTTTGGAGCTCGGATTGGGTCAAACAGGGTCAGGGTTTGAGCCTCTTGGCCTCACATACATACCCATTTTTCATGTAAGTACCCCCCCCCCCCCCCCCCCCCCGGGTACTTAGACTTGGTGTTTTTCTTTAAGTGCAAATTAGGCATCGTTAATCTGGATATCAATCATTATACTTCATGCAGTCAGGACACGGGGAGGGGGGGGGGGGGGGGGGGGTACTCTACCCAAAGTTGGGTAATAGTGTGCCGCTGGGGCTCTGAAACCCTTACCCTGTTTAAGACAAAAAAACCTCAAATTTCCATACCTTGTTCAAGACAAAGTGTTAAAATTTTATATCCTTCTATAAGACGAAAATACAACAAGAATCCACAAGAAGTGTCTATAAAGTCGACCGTTTTATTTAGAGGTCAGGGATAAACTGATTACAAATCGATATCTGGTAATGAGTATGATGTTTACATCAGATAAATGTCATGTCAAAAGTGATAAATACCATACCCTGTTCAAGATCTGTCAATGTGAAAATGGATACCCCGTCTAAGACCAGAAACTCGAAAAACCATACCCTGGATCATCCCCGTATAGTCCATATATGGGAGTACCCCAGGAAGAAGCAAGGCATATAAAACCAAAAAATTAAGGAATTAGGGTCTGATAGTGTTTATTAATCTAATTTTTTTTTTACATGGTCTAGTGGATGTCAAAGGGGCACTGTCAGTTGGAATTGAATCTTCAAGTTTCTTTAAAACAAAACTACAAAAATAACACCCTGAATTCGAAGAGTAATACTATGTGAATGCCCGGATATGGTTTTCAAAATTTTTCAATAAAGGATGACAAAGTGGATTACAAAAGCTAATTCTATAAAGAGGCCTGGTTAGGGGTATTGGGGATAAGGGATAACTAGCAAAATAATGACTGGGATAAGGGATAACAAACCAGAAAACAGTAGGGATAATGGATAACCATGCAAAGTCCATCGGGATAATCGATAACAGCCATCTGCATCTCAGGGATAAGTGATTAACTATCCTGAAAAATATAGGGATAAGGGATAATAGCACCCCACCTCCCTCTAATAACCGGGCCTCTATAAACTTGATTTCGGTTACAGTGAACATATTTCAAGTTGATCTAAATTTCTCTTAAAAGCAGTATTTTTCATCCACTCAAATCTTTGCCATCCTTTATCAAAATTGTCTCAAATTTTCTCGGCTAGTACACTGCATACTCTGGTAATCTGAGTAGATATTTTTGTACCCTGCGAGCAGAGGTTTCTCATCTCTCTGCCTGGCAGAGAGATGAGAATTAACCTCTGCTTGCATGGTAATATTTTTGTCTTTAGTCATGAGAATGTTTATCATTTTTGGGTTAATTGACAGTGTTCCTTTAATAATATTAAAATTTTATAGCGAGTGGTTAATAATGTTTGCCTGTTACTGGCTAATAGCAAAATAAGAAACAAAATATATAACATTCTCTCCAATGACTAAGTAGGGATATATAAAACTTATCAAAGTCCTGATATTTTTCTTTGCTTCAAAACTGGACATGTAACGTTAACACCCACAGATTCAGTATCAAACTAGAATAATATTCTAAGATAATTTCTGCACCTCCTCAAGTACATGTAGCTAGCCATAGCCTGTCCTTTTCTAAGTTAAGGCAAAGGAAACGAACATTTAATTTTAAATAATACAACATTTATGAATATTTTCGTAGCTTAATTAAAGTACATGAACGAGCGCCTAGAGTAAATAGTATTTATCCCAATATTCTTTTGAGTCCTGAGCAAAAGCTTATTGTGTTTGACCGATTATTCACTAGCATTAAAACAAGCAACCGAAAGAGTTCACTAAGTTGTGTTTAGCGGCCGCCATGTTTGCCATGCCTGAGATTCGAGGTGAGTTCGTTTGAGCGTTCAAACTCTATTTTGCGCCGCATATTTGACCAAATACCGGATCAAAAGTAAAGAAAAACCTTTACTTTTGTTCTGAATAAGACTTATTTCGAGATGAATTTAGTAAGTAAGACGAAAAAACGCTTCGAAGTCCATCTATGATACCACGGCTCAGTCAATCTCTGTTGGTTGTCAAGGGAGAGCTGGTTAGCTTGCAACCCAGTATGGCGTTACTATGGGCCAACAAGTCACGTGACCGTCTGTTGCAAAAGGCCTATTGTAGTGTTTTATCAAGGGTTACAAATACTGGGAAAACATATGAAACCCGACAGGCGTAGCCTCGAACGTTTTTCTCTTTCGAGATATTTGGAATCCCCTGATGAAAGAATAACAATGAGTGTTTAAAATGTATTCTCATGCGAATGGCTATTAAACTGAAAATTTACATCCGCTTCTTTTCAAACATCATTAGCTATAGTATTGCTTACCGTTTGACTGTATCTAATTATTCCATAGATGGCTAACTATTCTTTTTTGCTGGCAATGAATTCAACTAGTGTACTCAGTAGAGTAGTGGTCAAGAGTTAGTGCACACAGTCTAGGGTCGAGGTTAGAACTCCAGTGGAGGCACACTTTTTCTTTCTATGTTGTTCTAAAGTTACTTCTTCGCTCCAAACAAGTATATAAGTGGTTCATGAATATGATTATCAAGAAATATTAATATTGATCACTAAAAATTGGAAATTGCATCAAACACTAGTTCACTTGGCACTGGTGTGATCAACTAAAAGTCGACTAAGATATGCTCACCGCCGTGGGGAGCGAGTATCAGCTGACGTTTCGAGCGCTATCTCTTGGAAGGAACTGGTGTTTCGTTGAATGTCAAGATGCATCCACCTAACGAAGCTTCGAACAGCGGATTTAAGACCCATGCATGTGACAGATACCAAATACAGTCCCTCCATTGGATGAATATCTCATGAATTATTAATGAGTTTAAGAAACGCCGATGAAACACTGGTTACAAACTCACTATACAGTGTTTCCAATTTCCAACCGTAGTGACATATATGTCTTAATTTACATATTCGTGACACTTGATGGTATGACTCTATAAGGAGAAGTTAAGGAAAATGTGAAAATATTCAACGGCGTAGTGAGCCTGTCTCGAGTCATGAACCTCGTAACCTCTCCCAACTTCTAGTCCGCTGCTTTTTCCACTACACTATCAGACACGTTTGTTGAAATGATGAAGAGAAAATAACAATGACAACCTTGAGATCAATAATAGTACTTCCCATAATGACACAGGAATACAGGTATTGCCATTCGTACGAGAAGCCATTTCAGTTCGTGTTTGTTCAGGAGTTCTAGACCTCGAAAACAGTAAATATCTCGGGCCGGATTCATTGTTTTCTCGATGTAACAGTATACGTACGTGTGGAATCCATGATCAAACACTGTTTGAAATGTTACTTCTAACTCGGCTGAACAGCATTATGACTGAAACCTAACTGACGTTTTAGCTCTTGACGAAACGACACCATTCTAAAAGAAAATAACAGAGGATTAAGACACGAATTGATCACAAGGCACATTGGAACCCCAGCATTCCAAATAATGTTTTTATGTACCCAAGTCATGTATTTATTATGACTATCAAGGGTAACAGCATACCCCACAACTAATGGAACTACAAAAAAGGATGTGTTACTTAAGACAACAGCGGCTACCTTTCTAGCAAGTTTTCCTTCTCTCTGAAGTCCAGCATGGTGTGCTGTTTTTCTAGCATTATAATACATGTGAATGTAGAGAAGAAACGAGATGAGGTACACAAGAACTCCAAGACCTCCAACATATATATCAACACCATAATGTGGTGATTGTGGTATACACATGGCAGTTGTACCGTATGACAAACTCTCTGACGTATAAGGTAATATACCACATGTAATGGCCAAACACCAGATAAAGACAGTACATAGCCTGGCGAGCCTTGAAGTCACACGCCGGTTTGGCTTCATACAATGAACAACTGCTAGATATCTCTCAGTAGTAACTATAAGCGATAAACCTGCACTTGCAAACTGTCCCATAAGATACAAAGGACCTAAAACGTAACAGAATGTTTTTAATATAGAATAGTAGCCTATGTAAGTCATATATATTCTTGTTAAGACAATGGTTAGAATAGACACTGAGGAAGAAAAGTCAGCAACTGACATTGTCGAAATAAGGAATTGAGCAACTTGTTCTCTTAACTGTCTACTTCTTGTTGTTGTTATGATAACAATTAAGTTAAGAAACATTGCTATAATAGTAAATGGAATAATTCCTTTAAGAACATCATTATTTACTCCCCAGCACCTGTTCTTGTATATCAAAGAAAAAGCGCCACTGATAGCACATGTGTCCATACATTCTGGCCACATACTATTCATTGTCTCATATTTTTCAACTATTTTGCAAATTCCATAAAATCCTTCAAGCTTTTTGTAAAGACGTGAATTTAATTTCACCTCAATGTAGTGACACCAACCTCTCATTTTTACTTGAACCTCTTTTTCGGTAAAGTTCCATCTGTGATATTTTAAGGTGTCATACTCGTAGTGATTCCTGATGAACGAACAGAAAACTTCAAAAAAACGCCAACGAAACACAACAGCAGGTCCGAAAATAACTCCCCTTAAGATAACTAGTCTCGGTAGGTTTAGGATGTGTTGGTCTGGAATCCACTGCATGTTACCCGTGACGTCGAGAACAGTCAAGGTTGGTAACTGATTGATGACGTCAGTTGTGTCCCAGAACATCAGGTCGTTATGACTAAGGATTCTGTGTGAACATTAATTTGTAAAATAGTTCCTGGTAAATATGCGATTTCAGTTAGTTTCTAATCACTAATCAGTACAGGCCGTGAAATGGTATTAATCCGAATTATTAGAATTCAGGCCATTGATTTTGTCTGGCCGATCTAGTGTTCCCGATAAGTGCCTTTTTATCAAATGATTTGTTTAGGTAATACTTACAGGTGCTGTAGATTCCTGAGACCAGAAAATCCATGCTGTGAGATGTTCCTAAGGCGACCACTTGCAAGAGACCTTACAACAAATAAGGCGAATTGTAAAATGTACATGAATACTGTTCCAACAGTTTTCCTACTAACACTCATTGCACTATAATAACTAACGAAAACAATGAACTGGAGATCATTCAGCCACATGTAAGTCCTTGAATCGGAAAGAATGTGGTATTATATACAACTGATTCAAATTCATTGATCAGTAAGAAAAAGCGACGAAACAGTCTCTTGCTAATCGATTGTTATGGCGTATGAATTACGTCTAATTTCGCTATATGAAAGCAACGTACTTCGTATCAAGACAAGATTTTTCCAATCAATGTTTCTTTGCGTGTGTTTTTTCGAGCCCTTATAAGGTATGTTTCTAACAAATGTATTTCATACGGTCGAGTTAGCGGAACGCGTAAATCATTTTTCCGACTAATTTATGTACATACGATAAAGGGGAAGGGTAGATTAAATTTCTCAACTGTAAACCTAACCCTATTCCTGCTACGGGAGCTATGATCAGTTCTTTTTAAACCATTGCATCTTCGACTATTCAACGAAAATGATCTGTCTACAATCCTGGTCTTTGGCATACCACACTAACCAAAAGTTTACAACTGAAACACTACTTCTCATTAGTACTCATCAATTGCCTATATTCGAACACTATTTTATCCCCCAGCCCAAACAAAAAACAATGGAGGGATACTATGACATAACAAGTGACCTCACTAATAGTAAATCAATTGGGGGAGGGGGACAAAAAAGTATGTCGTATAAATTATTCAAAAATGGCTGAATGTACCAAGACTTTTAACCAGGATTGTAGGTACTCCGGATATAAGACGTAGGTTTACACTTGTATTTCAAATCACTATTGTTCTAAACCAAATAACAAGCCATTTATTGGTTTGCTTTGCAGTCATTTGGACATGATTGATATTTAAATCCTACTATTATTTATCAACCTTACATCGATCCATATATAACATCAAATACTGAGTCGAACAAAGAATAATTTGTACTCACAAGTAAACTAGGTTAGTGTAATTTAGGAATACGTCGTCAGGTAGAACCGTAGATCCAGGCGAGGAAAGGAAGCTACAGGGATTTGAAAAGAATGATAGATAGCAAATGTCGATAATACTGTTGAAATATTTACAGTTGTAAAATTCCGTTGTACATGCCAAAGTTACGTTGTTAACCAATCTTCAAAGCCACAACTCGATCAATAAAAAGTTGAAATCCGTATTAACAAACAAATGGTATTAGTGCTAAATGGGCCTTTCGCAGCTCGGCATTCACGTGATTGTACAGGATTGTACTGGATGGCAAAACATGTCTGACTTCATTTATTTAGAGGCCTTGTACGGTATTGTGATTAGCAAAACCTGTTTGTAAATGCTATTTGTCACCTCCAATCAATTGTCAATCTTTCTAAAACAGCGTCTTAAAAATGGCTTGCCATCCAGCATCCATGGCAACGTCTTTCCCATGGGGATTACGAGCTCATTCATTCGTTAGCCGAGTATTATATCAGCACGTGACTGTTAGCTGCAAAAGGCCTATTGAAATCCATGCACAATGTGTTAAAAAAATACTCATTACATTAATCGTTAGCATCTGAACAGGCTATCTTGGTGTGTGTGTTGTGGGGGAGGGGGCTCTCGCAACGCGCATTTAATCACAGGGTTTGTAGATTTTCAGTGTTTTCTTCCTTGATATTATTAGTCGTTCCTAGGAAAGAAAGCATGAAAATAAGCGAACGATTTGTTATGGAGAATTTAGCTTTCCAATTCAATTCCATTCAACTCAACGAAACGATTTGAGGCCTATCCCCTTTCTATTTTGACGAGGTACTGCGGGCTATGCAAAATTAAAAAGGTATCCTCATGCAGCCACAAGCTTCTGAATCTAATCGGCAGACTTTCTTAATGGGAACGAGCGCCGTAAGTTATGACAACCGCATGGTTCACTTTATTTAAAAAATATGTTATTTTAAAACTTGTCCCAAAAAAATCCAGCAGTAAGAACTAATACATACATGTATTAAGACATGATTCTTCTTTGCCAGGAATGCAAGGCAAAGATCTGCTCAAAACTCGTTGAAATACGCTGCCGAAATTACAGTACCTCCTCAGCTCGTTCCGTAACACGCACGCCGAAGAATCCGTGTTGTTTTATAGATCGTTTTGATATCCGTAGTAATCACAGTACTGGCGCCGTTTGTATTTAATTTTATAGGATCACAGTGTCGCAAAATATTGCGAATAACATGCGTAGTTGAATACGAAATAACGGTAAACATAAATTGTTGATGCCTGACGGCTGACAATGATCAGCACATTGAATCTGACCAATCAGAGGTGATGACAGTTGAAGGGTATTTTTGTGTGAAGCTGATATACATGATCTCAACCCCTTCGTTTCCCCTCCCCAGTCCTCCTCTTCTCTTCTCACCCAAGAGAGCATGTTCACAGGCTAATAGCGATACTTCGTGTTGATAAACGTTACATTTGTTATGCTAATGTGTCAACCATGATTTCAAAAAGCCGCTTTGGGTCAGGAACCAATGAAACTCTAGTTGGCACATTAATGACAATAGATGGCAGCTAGTAAGAATCGCTATTAACTGTCACCAGCTGGTGTTCTTCCCCATATATATTATATATATATTTGTCCCCTTTCGCCCTGTTGAGTACCACATGCAGTATTACTTCGGATATTTCCCTTAAAGGGATCCGCACCCGAGTCCAAAACACACATGAGCTCAAAATGATCTTCAGACTGTTCTGTACACTGAAACTGCAAAAAAATGATTTATTTTTCAATGTGAACCCGCGCTCGTATTGCGCAATAGTTTTGATGACGTGCGTATCGTGCAAGACAAAAGGGCCGGGCGGTTACTCAGCGCTCAGTCATTTCGTTTTAAACATGTTCTGCCTTCGCATTTAACTACGGTTTTTAGTAGAAATTAAAAGGAATGGCAGCTCCTTTCATGCTTATATTTTAATCCCGTGTGTGAGGACGGACAGGAACTCGAGCGTGACTTCCATAGTTTTAGAGAAGAATCTGAAGGCGTCCTACGGGAGATGAAGCACTTGACCGGAAATATCTCAAGGGCGGCGAAGGAATCAGTTGAAAGCGTGGAAATTTGCACATGTTACAAGGAGACTGATGCTCTTGAACATAGGATGACTTCAGTTTACTCTTATGTTTTGCCCTCGATCGTAATTTTAGAATGAGATTTATATGAAGCGAACAAGATGAATTGACGTTCCCTATTCCGCAACATTTTCGTGCACATCAACTAAATAAGGATCTTTGACATGGATGACTAGGAATTTTAATCATCAAATATGGAAATAAAGTAAACGACAGGTGGATATAATTCACCAAAAAAACGCTGAATTTGTGACCACGGCCCAAAGATGTCGGTAAACACGCCAGGCAAGTTTCGTTTTACTTTATTTCAATATTTGAGTAATTATTTCATGTTCAGTGCAACTCTTGTAAGAACAAACCCTAACTCATACCAACTAATACGCAATAGAAACCTAACACGAGACTGCGGAACACACCAGCCCACGCGACGGTAACACTATAGCAGGATAAAGTAATCCCGTACACTACACTAAAATATAGTGCAGCCATGGCGAACTCGTGGATGTAAAGTGTTAGATTGTTGTCAAGGGTAAATATGTGGAAATGCTCACAGATTAAGAGTGTCGCGATTGCCTGTGTAGCCTGTAAAACCACTGTGACCGATGACGTCATCGTTACAACATCACCCAAAAAATGATATATGGGGACCCAATCCCAGGTCTGTCAAAGTTTGAGCCGCCTGCCATTAGAAATGAGGAAGATACGGGTCTCTGTTTACAAGCTCTATAATTAAGATCGGGCTCTATTTAGTAAGAAAATTGGAGGGACCACAGACGAAATGATAAACAACCGGATCTCCTCGGGTGTAGGGATCTGATCAGCAATATATATATAAATAGACAAGAAAGGAAAGGCTGAATCAGCCTTTCCTTTCTTGTCTATCTATTTAGTAGCTATATAGTATATTTAGCAACAAGCGTGATACCTATTCAAAGCATGATTACATAATATTTCCAGAACTTTCGCCTAATTGTGTTGACTCACTATGATTGTGCATTCTAAGTAGTTCTGGAACCTTAAGCTTCCAATGGAATATTATAGTGCATAGTTAAAGTAGTATAGAATGTTCTACAAGTAATACGCATTGTGTGACAAAGTGTTATTACGGTATATTGTTCAAAAAAACTATCTTTAAATCAAAATGTCCCGCTGAACTTTGAAATCACATATGAGACTAACTGTGTTAATAAACTGTCCGCCATTCAGCACTTTTGTTTTATAGGCAGTGGAAATTTAGTCGACGTAATCAAGTAATTGAAAACGTGGCGACAGATATTTAAAAGGAAGAAAAACAATATTTTCAACTACAGTTGAATGAGGGAAATACAGGCATGTACTAAAAAATAATAATTTAACTTGAGCTCGTGTCTATCTTTAAAAAGACAACGTAAAGCTATAAGCCCATGCTTCCATTTAGGTTGTCTTCCACCCATTATCTAATGTGTAACCTTGTATGTGTTTAGTCTAGATAGCCTGCTTTTTTTCTTTTTGTTGTGTCTGCTGTTGCTGTTCTGTGTACGCAAGTTACTAATCTGGTGGTGGTTTTTAAAATAAAAATGAAATGAAAATGAAATCACATGCCCGATAACGTCATGGTTAAGAAATCACCAGTAAATTACATCATCATTATGGACATCACTCATGACGAATCCAATAGCATGCATGACAAAGTTTGAGCTACCTGGCATGAAAAGCGAGTAAGATACGGGCATATACTTAAAACTAGTAGTTTCAAATTGAAAGTGATATGCTGTCGAGCGAATATAGTAGCAATTGATTAGAATCTAAGCCATGTATTAAGGCCATCATATACCCATCTAATCAGCATCTAATATTATAAGAGCACGATTTTAATGAATGAAAGTATTCATCAAAGCTGAACGCAGAGTAAGAAATGGAGCATAGACCACTTGGCACAAGTGACCCTAAAATCGATCACTTTGCTATATTTTTAAACGTTTCCAACGTAGAATATTGAATTTTTGTGGGAGGATGAAGACCGATGACCAAAACAAAATCCGGTGATTTGAACTACTGTAGACGTCTTGATGACGTCACAGTTACGTCATGCATCCATTTACAATATGTTTCTTGATGTTTTCAATTACCTTTAACATCAGTAAATTTTATATTTTCGATTTCCGATCATGTCGACAACGAAGAAACCGAAAACCCGAGTTCGATTGGTTAAGAGAGAGAAAAGTTATGATTTTTTTTATTTTTTAAATTTTCCCTCAAAATTTGGCGGGAAATATTCAATACAGAACCATTTACAAAATAACTTCTTCATTCATCTTTTAGAGTTTAAAATATTTGTTTACGACAATATAGCAATCAAAAGAGTAAATCGGTACCCACAATCGCATGTTTTTAGAATTTTCAATTTTTTAGAGGAAATACGTCGTTATGACGTCATATATTTTTGAAAACGTCTTTACAAATAACTATTCGAGTATTGTTCGTGTTTTAAAGATGGACTGTACTTACTGTGCACTGAATAGCCGCAATATGGTCTTTTTATGTTTCTTCAATTTAGAAGGCATGATTGATGTCAGACCCATGACGTCAGAAAATGTGACGTCACAGGAAACTTCAGTTCTTAATAACTCAGTAAATATTTATCGTAGAGACATATTTATGTTGTTGTGATAACATGCTTTATTTCAAACATATAGGTAACGCAGAATTTGACCTTAAAAGGAGTCGTTCGTTATGACGTCACACTAACGTCAATATACAAACGTGTTTGATCTAAAGACGTTATTTAATTTTAATATTGACATACGAAAATGTCGTTAAATTTGACAGCGAATTAAACAATATGTGCTGGTTTATATATTTTTGGCTCGCTTTTAGTGATCGATGTTGATGTAACTTATGCCATGCGTGGTAAATTCCAGCATTTGGAAAGGGGTGCAAACATGGCGCGAAATACAGTGTTTGTATGGGAATCGATGGGAATCCGATGCCAAATAAAATCTGTAAAATAGAATTTCTGAAATATTCTTCAGATACAAGCTTAAGATACCAGGTAAAAGATTAACATATCGAAATTTGAGGGATGTAGCTGTGCTGGGAAGCGTGCAATCGTGTTTTCAGTTATCCATATATTGTCTGTAAAAAGGAGTCAAATTCTGCGTGAAACGTTTTCGTTTTACGGATTTTATTTAATTTGGCATCGGATTCCCATCGATTCCCATACAAACACTGTATTTCGCGCCATGTTTGCACCCTTTCCAAATGTCGGAATTTACCACGAACTGGTCTATTGTTGAGACAATTGTAATATGCTAACTTTGACCTTCAATGTTTTGGAAAACTTTCAATGTATTTAAGCGCAATTTGCATTCAACAGGAATACCACATTCCCAGTAGAAGTTTTCTGGTAAGAGTATAGAAGTTTTTTGAACGACTTTCATTAAGAATTGGCTTCAAAACTGTGTTCACATTCCCAGAAAGTTTCAGCGATTTGACAGACTCGTCTAAAGTCACACTGTCACGTTCACGCCTGAGAATTTGAAATTTTAATTTTCGAAAACATGCCAGGACCTCAAACAGTTGCAATAATTTGAGCGGAAAATTTTAACTACACCAGGATCTACCAAAATTGCGAAACTAAAGAAGCTAAAGTTTATTTACTGTTATGCTTTGCGCTTAATTAGCGACAAACTTTAAATAGAGTCCCGTGTCGGTCAGGGGACTAAACAAGCGACTGCTAAGCGACGTTTTGTTATTATTTTGTGTCGCAAGTTGAGGCTTCCATATTCATGCTGGTTCTAATAATTTTAAGTATAGGTTTCCAGTAAAGGTTTGCAGAAGCAATGGGAGGATGCGTTATGCGGGATCGATCGTCATATATGTGAGTTGAAAATTGAGCTCGGGTTTCGCCAAGGGTCAAACTTCTCTTTCTTTATGCTATATTAAAAAAAAATCCCAATTCGGGCCTGGTTTATTCAATGGCCCTGACTTGGGAAGGCCCTGTAACGGCTCCCTCTACGTCAACAAGAACGAACCATTTGGCATACGATTACGGAACGGCTGCGAAGGATAATGTGGGGTCTTGCAGACCCAGCGATCGCCAAAAGCCATGCTCATAAATTTATTTCATTTATTTCATTTATCAACCGAAAACTGTCAACCTCCAACCTGCACTTTGTACCCTCCGTGCTGGCTAGCTATACGCTAGCTCACGTGCTCTCTTTCTCACGTGACTTGACTCATAAATAATCCGGACATACAGAAAAACACACAGACAAACAAACAGACATTCACGTACTTTCAAACTTGCAGCGATTATATGTTGGCTCGCCTGGCGGCTCGCCAGCAATGAATTACGTGACCGATGACGTCATCGTTACGACTTCACCACTAAATCAGGTAATGACATAGGGCAACAAACGGACAAGCTGATTACTCGGGCCAGGCCTTTGGCCGGCACGAGTCTTAAATCGCAAGTGTGTTTTTTCCAACGTCGAACGTTTTCGCCGTTAACCAATCAGATTATACAAGAGCCCATTGTTCGATGGACAACACGTGACAGGATCAACCAATTAGATTCGACACCCGCAGGAATTTGGTTCTCAGAGAGAGGCATTTCCCAGGAACGGGAGCTAAGATTTGAGCCATTCTTAACCATTATTTTGCCGAAACCAAAGGTTTCTTCGACTGAAATAACAAGATGTTCAGTTATTCTAGGGCTGACAGGACTTTTAGGGACTTTCGATGGAAAATTCTCACATTTACGAAAGGAGGCACAGCTAGCTAGTCTGGCCAGGTCAAACACTATAAACCGAAGTGTAAGTATAAACACAAACTTTAATACAATTAACCTTGCAGTGTTGTCATTTATTGGGTTAATGGCTTCAAATACAGTAGAAACTGACCCGATTTCTCAGTTCTTGGATATTACAGGTGAAGAAGTCCATGTGGTAAAAATCGGGAAATTCCGTAGGGGAGGGGTACTATTTGGGGGTCATTTTCGGAAGATCCAGAGGGAAGGGGGGGTCAAAGAAGAAATTTCATCCGTGGGAGGGGGGGGGGGGAACAAAGCACTGAATCCTCTGGAGAACTATCACATGGTCCGAAATGGGGCAACAAACAGGCAAGCACAAACCATGTATAACACCGTCAAAAAAAACCTAGAACTCCATAAACTAAATGTATTCACATATTCCTGGGTGGCCCGAGTTAAGGCCACTCTGGGTCTCTTGTTTAAACTATATTCCCATTTTCCCCTCTAAAGGTTACCCGGTTCAGCTAGGGATCGTTGAGGATGCGAATCCCAGCTGGACTAACACTCAAGATTAGGAAGGAGGGAACTGCACGAGTGAATGGTCAGACCTTCATATACCTTTCTTCAATTTGAATGGTACGTTCGTTTTCTTACAGATAAGTGAACATTTCGCACTCGTACGTTTTTACGTCCCGCATCTCCATATCTCAAATTTTGGTTGATAGGGTGTTTTGAAAGGAAGTGTACAAATTAATATACATTTCTAAATGAACGCTTTCAACAAACTGTGCATTTGTAATATATAGCCCAAAATGTTAATTCTTAACTAAAATTGATTATAAGTGTAAAGTTAGTATTGAACTCATTTAAATTAGTTTTACGTCCGATCATTGAGAAGCTACATAAGACCAAATATGAAACATGTTTCTCTTATTTCATAAATATAAAATAGCATTGTATTTTCCACTCAAAAACAGTGGAAGTTACTTCGAACATTTTACTTCAGCTAAGCAGTATTGATATCTGTCTTTAATACTTACAGGTTTCGAACAGCGTCAGGCTTCAGAATGTATCGGCCAAGGTCCAACAGATGGCTGACATGACACCTGGCTGTTACGTTACTCGACGTGTGAGGTGTGCAGGTACATCCCTGGTTACTTCTAACTGCGCATGCGTTCAACTCTTGTGACACGTGATCACCAGATGATGTCAGTTGAACGGACAACAAAAGTGCGCAGGCGTAAAGAAGAGAAGCAGATGACGGTGTCTATTAATAGGAAAACATATTAAACTTTTGATTTACGTATACATTCATTGAATGCCCATCTTCAGTAATGGATTTATAATTAGTCAGTACTGGTTTCATTTTGACAAAACGTGTAGAAGTCGATTTACTTACAACAATACACTATAGTTTTGGAAAGCCCAACTCTTCGTATTCTCACATTTGGGGAGGGGGTTGGGGGGAAGTCAGGATAACAATTATTCCGATTATTCCAGTTTTCAGGAACACATTACTAGAAATCAAGGATATTTTGCGACCGCGATTAAGCCGAACAGTTGAGTTAACACAAAGGCACAGACGTCGTATAGCACTCGACCACAAGGAACCCAAATGCAGCTCAATCCCTCGTTTTATTATATTAGAGCCTGCATGTGGTCTAAACAGCGGTAATACCTTTTAGTCGTCGGTGAAAAATGGTTGACAAAATGCCGTCGACTCCTGTTTTGATTTGAAAACGTGGGCTCCCTGGCAGGCTTTGGGACAGTAATGGCCGCTTTTCGTAGCCAAACGTTTGCACTTTTCGGAGCGGTTTTGACTGAACTAAACTGCGATAAACAGCCTTCAAAACTGGCGATATCCAGGCCTGATTATCGGTGGAAGCAAATTATATAAGAAGATCTATATTTGGCCTTTGTTGTTCAAGTTTAACGAGTACTATATGGAAGTTTGGGGTGTACTCGTAAGCAATTTACAAGGAATGTATGACAGCCAGTGGTAATTTTTGGCTAAAAATACGCATATTGTTTTGACTGAAGGAAACGTCAATTTTTGAAAGTAATGGCCTTCTATGAGCCCTGAGATTGAAACGAGAAAATCTACAAAGTGAAAGCTTTCCTTTAGGTAAGGCTATAAAATATTTTATATTTTGTCGCATATTTTTTTTTAAGTGTCGCCCTGCAAAATATATGCATATTAATGAGCTACCGCCATTTTGTCGGTGATTTCTGGTAAGGGAAAACGTAACATGAAAGTTATACGAGGTAATACGAAAGTTATACGAAAGGGAAACGGACAGTTTGCATGTGTAAATGGAATCTAGCTAGGCCTCCGCATATACATTTTCCTTAATTAAGTATCTCTCCCGGTGGGCCGATATTTCTATGATTTTGAGCACTAATATTTTTCAGTGTCATCTGTTGTTCTTCACGGTGCCATTATGGCAAGACCTAGAGACTAGTTCAGTCAAATTAGTGGATTTAACTCTTCTTTAACCCAAACCTTGCACTTTCCTAAATTATATGATTAGTCTCGATAGCATTCCACATATATAATACCACATACAGTAAAGATTCGATTAAGCGCCCGGGGCGCTTATTTAATTTTTTGAGGGTCGATGGGGGCGCTTATTCGGGAGGGGGCGGCTTATTGTACACGACCACATCAGCAACTGTGCTGCGTTTAAACAAATCGTGTTTAAATAAAGGTTTTTGTATTGTATTGTATTGTATTTCATTTTTGAAAAAATGCTGCAATACGAGTCAATAAAAAACATAACTTTTATTAAGATCCTAACAAGAACTGTAACTGTAACATGTAAAAAAAAAACTGGTCGCGTGGCAGTCAATGACTGAATCAGTACTTTCAGGGCCGGAAGTAATACCGTACGTTGTAACGTACAGATAATATCGGTAAGCTGATACTCAATCAATGATAATTTCATCGTCACAGTCGCTCAGTTTCATCAATCGAAGTTGACTTTGTACCGATAACACGTGTTTCTTATTATTGAGAGAGGGGGAGTGGGGCGCTTATTTCAGAAAACGCAGTGGAAGGAGGGCGCTTATTCGAGGGGGGCGCTTATTTGATGGAGGGCGCTTAATCGAATCTTTACGGTATTCACCTTAACTAATATTCTCTTTCTGATGTACAATATATTTGTTAAAGTACCATAATCGTTTGTTATATAAAGAGGTTGTCTGTAATGTGTATCATATATGACTTGTAAGCCATTCCACAAGAACTGAGTTTTGCGCGAGTTCGAAGGATCGTAGTACCAAGAAAGCAACTATAGCATGACATTGGCTGCATGTTGACAGTAAGAGGGGTGTCATTTTTTCTAATATAAATGACGATTCACTGAATTCTGAAATGCCGGTTACAGAATAGTACTCTTTACGGATGCTGCGTTACTTTGAAAAAGTAAACGTGCAAAATTCACATGGAATAGTAACCGCACACATACGAAAATGAGGGTGGCGTCGAACAGCGAAAGGTTTGAACATCTGTTTTAATGCTGTTATATAAGTTGGAAAATACTTCCTCCAGCCCGTTTTTCTTCCCTAATCAGATCGTAATACACAAAGATAGCTCAGAAGAAGATGGCGACATATGCATTAGGTGACATCCAAAGACTCAAAGAAGTCATCATGAAGGCATTAAAGTAATTATATATTCTGAAACAATATTAACATTTTCTTAAGATTCCCAGCACAAAACAACCGATGTTCTCGCCGGTGAAGTTTAAACACCGGAAATGCCAAGCTGCAAGGAATGCGAAGTACATAGGCTTCAGTCGCACGACGGACTTAAAAATATATTCACCTAACACCTTGACACTTTTATCACCCAGTAATATATATTTTTCCTACCAAAGAGCTACTGTAGGTTTTCTTCTAATGTACTTCCATAATTGAGCGGTAGCATTCGCTACCTATTAGATGACTAGTTAACAATTCGACTGCGAGTTTTCTATTATATAAATAGAGTGTGTCCGTCGAGGAACTATTATACAAATAGAGTGTGTCCGTCGAGGAACTATTATACAAATAGACTGTGTCCGTCGAGGAACTATCGGCTGATAGCTGCCCGTGGACATTTGATGTTCTTAAAACAAATATAAGCCCGAGAGCGAAGTTCGAGGGCTTATATGCTAGTTTTAAGAACATCAAATTTCCAAGGGAAACTATTAGCCGCGATCGGTTCCGAGACAAACACAGTCTATCGCCTGATAGTTTGCATCCGCGTACGACGTGATCGGTTTTAGCCAATGAGCGGCCGCCAAAATGTTGTGGTGAAATATAACGCCTGATAGGTTGCATCCGCGGACGTCCACTATCACGTCCCCTGACCGTGTAAAAGGTAATAAGTCTCTACTTAGTTTGTGAGGCTGAAAATTTCAAAATGGCTGATTAAACGAGTGGGACTCGAAAGGATTCATGGCAAAAAATGGAGCCGTCATTTCCTCGACGAAAGATAAGCAAGTTATTTCAAAAGAAGCTTTAGAAAAGCTCTATGCAACAGGCCAGCTCGGAAACAAAACCCCATAAAGCCTTATTCAAACTGCATGGTTTTACATCATGCTATATTTTGGTAAAAGAGGAAGAGAGAATCAGAGGGGTATGGTCGCCAATGACATAGTTATTGGCAAAACAACAAGCGGTCTCGAGTGCATTACCTTAACGGCTTAAGAGAGCGTGCGACGAAGAACCGTCCCGGAGGCTTCAAAGATAGTGAAGACAACTCTCTAGCCATAATGTGTGAATGGCCACAAAACCTGGAGCGGTGTCCAGTGCGATGTATCAAGAATACCTGGAGAAGCGACACCCACAGTGCCCAGCTTTGTGGCAGAAAGCCAAAATCGCCACGTCAGAAAAGTTTCATTCAGATGACTCTGTTTGGTACTGTAATTTGCCAATGGGAAAACATTTCCTTGCCAATCTACTCACCACTATGAGTAAGAAGGCTAACCTCTCTATGCCCTACACCCCACACTGTATTCGTGCTACTGCTGTAACTATCCTAAAAGCAGCCAGTGGAGTGGATAATTCCCGAGTGAAGAGTGTCACCGGCTACAAGCTAAGAGCGACTCGTCCATCGAGTAGTACAGCGCGAGACCAACGTTTGAACAACAGGTTCATTCCTCCACCATTGTAAGCAGTTTCGTAGATGCACAAGATTCAAATGTCATTACAGCTAGTCCAAAGAGAGCCCTGGAACATTAAGAAAATGACAGATCTCCACTTATACCAATCTCGGCAAATCCTCCAAGCTCCAATTTGAGAAGGGAAGAGACAGTCCAGGTGTACAGCCAGTCGTCCAGCCCCAACGCGACAGCAACTTAACAAATTGAAGTTAGTTGTTTAACGAAAAACATTGTCAATATTAGGACAGACACAAATTTGTGGTCGACTGTGGTCGATTTGTGGTCGCTCTTAGTCCAGTTTTTGTCATCTCGCAAACAGAACTTTGGAGTTCAATGTGTTTCTACTGCGATTTTCTTATTCCTCGATTGAAAACTCTGCCTAGATTTAACGTCACATTAACTAAAAGCGAGCAGCGAATCACAAACAGGCAACATATGTTTTCAGCCAATGACATAAAATATTGAAGAGCTGCGCTATTATGACTTTTTTCCCTAGCCAGGCTTTTCCTTTCTTTATATACAATTCTGGAAAGCTCTTCCCCACAATTTCCCTCTTTTTTAAAGCCCTGCCCGCTTGCCACATTATGACAGTTAAAATATAACTTTTCATTTCATTTCTATCAAGACATAATCTATTTATTCCCGAGAATCGTTGTCCTTTGTCATTTTTAGAACGATGCACTTTATAGAGAGCAACTTCACTAAACATGTTGTGTTGAACAATAAAGACAATAGGGTGTTTCTGTCTCAGGACTATTATATAAATAGAGTGTGTCCGTCGAGGAACTATCAGCTGATAGTTGCCCGCGAATTTTGATGTTCTTAAAACAAATGTAAGCCCGAGAACGAAGTTTCGAGGGCTTATATGCTAGTTTCAGAACATCAAATTACCAAGGGAAACTATTAGCCGATATTTCCGAGACAAACACACTCTATTTGTCGTTATTGTTCATCACAAAATTTTCTTCTGCTCTCAGCGGGCACCATTATACGAATAGACAGTGTCCGTCGAGGACATCGGGCAGAATGGCGCGACACATCCGGGTCTTAAAAATTACAGTACGCCGCCAAATTCTAAAATTAATTTGAACAGTACGGCCAATTTACAAAGAAAACAGTACAAAATGGCGATAGTGGCTTAAGGTTTGGTTTATTTGAAACAGGAAAGAAAATCGCTACAAAAAACCAAAAGGGCGCAAAATGTAGATAAGATGATAAACTTCACCATACCGTCAAAATATTTCACCTAACACATATTTTACGAGTATGAAAATGACACGGAACCTCAGGGTTTTTCGTGTGTTTTAAAGGGGAAATTTACTACTAGTGATATGCCAGAGCGATTTACGAACAAATAAAAACCTCTTTTAAAACCAAAAGGGCGCAAAATCATGAACATATCCTGAAGGCCTTTACTGCCAAGTTTCAGCGCCAGCCGACCACGATTAGTAATATGTTTTGAAGGTTTAATTTCAGCTTCATGAAATCTCTCAAAGATGGTTGCTGAAATCCTCATTTGAATATGCGCGCTTCTACGCTTCAGTTAGCTCCTACGCTTCGTTACGACCTGGAGGTCGTTGGGTTCGAGTCCCACTTGGGTCAGAGATTTGTTCTCTTTCCCTCGTAGGGCGTGCACACTTGGCACTACAGCTTACCACTTTACATCACATGCTTTACACTTACTAGTGCTACGCGGCAAACATGATTTTATATCATAACTACATCTACGCTTTAGTTAGTATGCCTCCGCCTCCTTCAGGTGTAGGCTCCGCCTCCTAAAGAAGTAGTATAGTCGGAGTCAGAATGAATGCACTTTTTGTTGTACAACATTGTTTGCACCCATTTAGCCTTTTTGACACCCCCTTCGAGCTTTGTTGGCTATATTACCACCTTTTTAGGGTCAAAACGTCTATTTGACACCGAATTGCAGCACAAAGGTATTTATTTACACCCCAGTTACGATATGGGTGGCATAGTTGTTGTTTTCTTCCATTTTTGGCAACAAATGCCACAAGATCAACCCACCATAGCATACGGTCACATGAACACTGGCGAAAATTTACATTTCCCCAAGCTATTAGAGACTGACAGATATATACGAATACACAGCCTCATGTATAAAGCCAGTTGTATCTGGTTGATGCTTGGGAAGGATTACGAGTGTAAAAGAAAGCGATATAATACAGAGTACTGTGCTCAACATAATTATCAGATAAGAGAGGGAAGTAGATCACCAATACCCTGTTCGAACTGTGGGATTGGGTATCGTACTATTTATGGACTTTGCTCGAGGTGTGGACAGAAAACGAACCAACACCTCAGAGATAAAAAACGTTATACTAAGATTCGCTTTGCAAAGGTGTTATTGGAATTGGAAAAGAACTACCCCCCCAATCGATTAGAGTAGGATATGTAGGAGATACGACTTTTCACAAAGCATTTAGAGCTAGCCATCATATAAGTATTGACAGAGTGGGATATGTAGGAGATAACGACTACCTCATTCAGCATTTAGAGACTACCACTCATATAAGTATTGACAACGGAAAATGGTTACCCTCCAAGAACTACGCAGGACGGCAAAACAGTTTGGAATTCGTGGCTTCTCTAAGTTACGCAAACACGAACTCATTCATGCAATAGATTCAGCTTTGGTTGATGAAGAACGTAATAGGTATGGAAGACACATCAAAATGGGTAGGTTTCCAGCTCTTCGAGGAGATCCAGAAAATCCACACAAACGTGTCCAACGTGCGCGAGAACGCAAACAACTTAGGGAGGATGCATCAGCAAGTCTACGTGCTAAAACTGTTGCAGACCAGATGAAAGCTAATCCTCAAATGCGGGTACCACATCTACGACGAATAGGACGGAGAATCCTACAAAATCCTCGCAGTGAACCACTATCACGCAGCATCATTCGAGAGGCAGCTACTATTCTCGATGAGAGAGATGGCACACTTGAGGGAGAAGAAAAAGGCAGACGTACGATCCGGTGGCGATTTTTCAAAGGTGTAGCGGGAGATTTGACACATAGGATCATGGAGAAGTTGACTGCAAACGTCGAAACCAGTTTCTATCTACGCTACAGTTATACCTATCGCATTCGCAACGTCAAGGACGGGCGTGTAATGATAGTTTCCAAGACAGGTTCAGGATCTCCATGGATAAATATTCTAGGCGATGCGGCGGGATGGATAAACAACAAGGTGATTGTCAGATTGAATCCCGATAATATAGAGCGACCCGACACTCAGTGGGTATTTGTACGTTGGATCCAAGTGGATGTCAAAGTCATAATCGATCGACAACCTTTGTTGGGTACCGGTCCACTACCACAATGGCTTAGACAGAAAAAGGGGATGTTTTCCCTCGACAAATACAACGATAACCTATGCTTTTGGCGATGCCTTGCTATATACAGAGGGACAGCCGTAGATAGGTGCACAATCGCAGCTAGAAAACTGGCTCAAGATTTCTATCAATTGGTAGCGCCTATACGAGATACTCCCAAAACTTCACTAGGCCAGTTGGATAAGATCGAATTGCACTTTGGGATAGGCATTTGCGTGTATGAACCTACGAAGGATGGCGCTTGGCATCTCACACGACATGCAGCTCACTACAAGCATACGATGACGATTGGGATATACGAGGGACACGCCTTCTATATCAAGAAAGTTTGGCAACTCGGAGATCTATACATCTGTAATGATTGCAAACAACGATTCACGAAAGCCTCAAATCTCCAACGTCATGCAGATCGTTGTAGTCGTGGTGAAACGAAGATCGTTTGTTCAGGTGCAAAAATCACAGCCCCACAATCTGCATTCGAAAAAGCATTCTGGCCAGTGAATAACGCTAGCAAGAAAGCCCTACGTTGGTTGAAACGCGAATCGGAAAGAATCGAACGACATATTCACCATGCAGCTTGTGGTCATGGTGGAGAACGTTGGATAGAAGGAGCACTCGTCGATGGCTATGAACCTATTTCCAAAACGATCTTTCAATTCCATGGTTGCTACTTTCATGGGTGTCCAAAATGTACGAAAGGTAAATCATGGGGTAAGAATTTATATCGTAAAACTTGCGCAAGGACGGCAAAGCTACGAGCGGCCGGATATACAGTGGTGGAGGCTTGGGAAGGCTCAACGAAGAAGACCAACGAACCAATTCCAACTCCGATACAAACCGCTTATCCACACGCGATAGTATATGATTTCGAAGCCTATCTCGATACGACGAAAGGAAGACAACCAACAGACCGTCTAACCATCGAAAACGTACATGTTCCTATATCAGTATCAATTGCCGACACACACAACCGCACACCAACTTTTATATGTCGATTCAAACCAAAGGAACTCATAGCCGACTTTATCGAAGAACTCCAACGAAGAGCAAAAGTAATCCAAGAAGTTGTCATCGAACAATTCTGTCCTAAGACACCTGAATTCTCTTTCGACACCCTACCGAAAGAACAACAAATGAAAATCAATGAATGGACAAATCAAGTTCCCGTATTAGGATTCAACTCCGGTCGATATGATTTGAATTTGATCAGAAACTATTTCGTGGAATCTATTGCTGACACATGCAAGAAGGTCAGAGTGGCAAAGAAAGCCAACACCACTATGTTTCTCTTAACCCCAGAATTCCGTTTCCTCGATGTGATGAATTATCTTGGACCAGGTACTTCCTATGAACGTTGGATCACTGCATATGGATGTGAGTTGCAAAAGAGTTTCTTTCCATACGAGTGGTTTGATTCTCCAGACAAATTGGATCACATCGGATTGCCAGATTATCGAGAGTGGGGATCAAAGCTAAAAGGGCAACACCTACTATCTAGGGAAGAGTTCGATGACTGTAAGCGCACCTTCCACGATAAGGGAATGAAGATCTTTGCAGACTGGCTACAATAATATAACAACTTGGATGTAATTCCATTTCTAGAGGCGCTCGAAAAGATGCGTAATTTCTATCACGAAAAAGGTGTAGACATACTAAAAGACGCAGTATCTATTCCTGGAGTCTCACTACAGTTTCTACTTCGAGGTAGCGTAGAACGTGGAGCTGAGTTGTTTGCACCAAATGAGGAGGCTTATCATATGCTCAAAGGTGCAATCGTAGGTGGACCAAGCATTATATTCACTAGACGCCATGAAGCAGGACTAACTAAGATTCGTAGTCATCAGGGTGGAACCAAAATTTGTCGTAAGATCCTTGGATACGTAGCCAACGCCCTATATCTTTCTACTATGGCACTCGAAATGCCTTGTGGAAAAGAAAAGGTTGTTCACTATGACGAGCCAGGTCCAGCTGCCAAAGGACTTGTCGAACGTCTACGTTAATGGAACGTGGTTTGGATATGCAGAGGTAGATATCGAGATACCTAAAAAGCTATGGAAGAAATTCGAGGAGATGCCACCCTTCTTCTACAATAGAGAAATTCCAGATGAAGCAATCCCATCAGAAATGTTATCCTACCTTGAGAAGACTGGCCGAAAGAGATCTAATACCAAGAAGTTAGTTGGTTGTCTCGCCGGAAAAAAAGTTGTTACTCTATGCTCCTCTACTACGTTGGTATCTTGATCATGGATCGATTATAACTGCTGTCTATCGCACAATAGACTATGAACCCAAAAAAGTATTTGAATGGTTTGTAGATCAAGTCACCGAAGCACGAAGGACAGGAGATGTAGACAAAAGTAAAGCTCTACTTGCAGATGTATTCAAGTTACTTGGAAATAGCGCCTATGGAAAGTTGATCGAAGATTTGGGACGCCAAACAAATGTCACCTATACCAAGGATGAGAAGGTCGTTCACAAAGCGTTGCGTAGTGTTTGGTTTTCAGACTTAGAGGAAATTGGTGACGCATATGAACTCGAGAGTAGAAAGAATCAGATCCAAATCAAACGGCCTTTCCAAGTAGGTATCGCTGTATATCAACTCGCCAAGCTTCGTATGCTCGAATTCTACTACGACTTCCTTGACAAGTATATTGATCGAGAGGATTTCGAATACATACAGATGGATACTGATAGCGCGTACATTGCAATTTCGGGCAACAGCATTGACGAAGTTGTACGATCAGACCTGCGAGAGGATTTCGCAATCCATAGAAATGATTGGTTAGCTTGGGACAAATGGAGTGGTCGCACGCCAGGACTCTTCAAACTTGAACTCGAAGGACAACGAGCTATTGTACTATGTTCTAAAGCTTGGTATGTCGATGGAGGCGCTACTCGCAAATATTCCACCAAAGGGATGTCGAAGAGGCACAACGATGTTACGTGGGATCGATTCAATGAAGCCTTATGTGGTAGTATCGATAAAACAGAAAACCGAGGATTCCGTTTACTACCAGAAGGTATGGCAACTTACACACAACATAAGCTTGGACTTTCAGCTTACCACGATAAAAGCGAGTACTTCCAGATGGAATCCACACTGAGCCTATAGAATACAGTCTTTGAAATCGCTTCAGGAGAGTGTTAGTGACACCGAAATAACTACCTCCACAAACATTTAGAGAGAAGATAGGTATAGGTATAGACAAAATGGTTGGTCACATCGAAACGCTACCACTAGAGATCATATCTAAGATTGTAGAGTTTGCAGGCCCTACATCATTTGCAAGTATTTCTTCGACATCGAAAAGTTTCTACAAAGCAGCATCTCTAGCGCGATACAACGGGGTGAGTCGAAGCTTTCTCAGTCAAGTCCTTACACAGGGATTTAGTGCTGCTCGAGATGATGGCAAGCGAGATAACTTAGCTAGTATCTTCAGGATTTCCAAAAAGGATATACACCTTGCGCTACAATTTGCTTGTGTAGACGGATATATATATACCATCAAGTGGCTAATCAAACGTTTTCAACTAACCGCAAAGGATATACGCGCCGATAACTTGCTTGCACCTACGGAAACATTGGAATTGCCTTATGGCTCACGAAGAACTTCCAACTCACAATAGGAGATGCGCGAGCAAACCAAAATGGCGCCCTACGACAAGCTTGCGAAAACGGACATCTCAATATCGCCAAGTGGCTAACTAATCATTTCAAATTAACGATCAAGGATGTGTCCGTTCTAGATAACAATATACTATACCAGGCGTGTGACAGCGGATATCTCAATATGGTCAAGTGGATTGCTATTCGCTTTCAACTTCCTATTGGGCATTCGAGGCTCTACCAGCAATCAATATAGCGCTAAGCAACACGAACTTATAAGATGGCTCCTTATTCACTTTCAGATCGATTACTAAGAGATAGATCACGCCGAAATCTTCGTATGAATTACTGCGTTGTTTTGGTTCGTATGTAAATTTCTGTCTAGTCACGTCAGACTATGTCACGGGCCGCAGGTGAAATGCTAGTGAGATAAAAAAATTGTCTGAGTCGTACGTAAATTTCAGTCTCGAATTTCGGTCGCCAAACTTTTTGCATGCCTTAGCGCCCCAGTTTCACTCATTCAAGTAAAATAGGGGCGATCAGGAATTTTAGGGGCGCTCAGGAATTTTACAGGTGAACTTCAGTTTTTATCTTAAAATTAGATATGAAGCACCATTTGATTCGCGCCCCACGAAAGTCTATCACCAGAAAGTTTCTCACGAGTCGGAATTATTTCAATATAGTCACGAAAGTCTATCACCAGAAAGTTTCTCACGAGTCGGAATTATTTCAATATAGTCGCGAAAGTCTATCACCGGAAAGTCTCTCACGCGTCGGAATTATTTCGATGTAGTCACGAAAGTCTATGAATAGAAAGTTTCTGAAAACCAAACACTACGCAACGCTTTGTGAACGACCTTCTCATCCTTGGTATAGGTGACATTTGTTTGGCGTCCCAAATCTTCGATCAACTTTCCATAGGCGCTATTTCCAAGTAACTTGAATACATCTGCAAGTAGAGCTTTACTTGTGTCTACATCTCCTGTCCTTCGTGCTTCGGTGACTTGATCTACAAACCATTCAAATACTTTTTTGGGTTCATAGTCTATTGTGCGATAGACAGCAGTTATAATCGATCCATGATCAAGATACCAACGTAGTAGAGGAGCATAGAGTAACAACTTTTTTCCGGCGAGACAACCAACTAACTTCTTGGTATTAGATCTCTTTCGGCCAGTCTTCTCAAGGTAGGATAACATTTCTGATGGGATTGCTTCATCTGGAATTTCTCTATTGTAGAAGAAGGGTGGCATCTCCTCGAATTTCTTCCATAGCTTTTTAGGTATCTCGATATCTACCTCTGCATATCCAAACCACGTTCCATTAACGTAGACGTTCGACAAGTCCTTTGGCAGCTGGACCTGGCTCGTCATAGTGAACAACCTTTTCTTTTCCACAAGGCATTTCGAGTGCCATAGTAGAAAGATATAGGGCGTTGGCTACGTATCCAAGGATCTTACGACAAATTTTGGTTCCACCCTGATGACTACGAATCTTAGTTAGTCCTGCTTCATGGCGTCTAGTGAATATAATGCTTGGTCCACCTACGATTGCACCTTTGAGCATATGATAAGCCTCCTCATTTGGTGCAAACAACTCAGCTCCACGTTCTACGCTACCTCGAAGTAGAAACTGTAGTGAGACTCCAGGAATAGATACTGCG
Source organism: Actinernus sp. WN-2022 (assembly GCA_030867875.1). Taxonomy (NCBI): domain Eukaryota; kingdom Metazoa; phylum Cnidaria; class Anthozoa; order Actiniaria; family Actinernidae; genus Actinernus; species Actinernus sp. WN-2022. The sequence goes on along the minus strand of JAOWCC010000577.1, from coordinate 67,550,078 downwards.
TCTTTTAGTATGTCTACACCTTTTTCGTGATAGAAATTACGCATCTTTTCGAGCGCCTCTAGAAATGGAATTACATCCAAGTTGTTATAGTATTGTCGCCAGTCTGCAAAGATCTTCATTCCCTTATCGTGGAAGGTGCGCTTACAGTCATCGAACTCTTCCCTAGATAGTAGGTGTTGCCCTTTTAGCTTTGATCCCCACTCTCGATAATCTGGCAATCCGATGTGATCCAATTTGTCTGGAGAATCAAACCACTCGTATGGAAAGAAACTCTTTTGCAACTCACATCCATATGCAGTGATCCAACGTTCATAGGAAGTACCTGGTCCAAGATAATTCATCACATCGAGGAAACGGAATTCTGGGGTTAAGAGAAACATAGTGGTGTTGGCTTTCTTTGCCACTCTGACCTTCTTGCATGTGTCAGCAATAGATTCCACGAAATAGTTTCTGATCAAATTCAAATCATATCGACCGGAGTTGAATCCTAATACGGGAACTTGATTTGTCCATTCATTGATTTTCATTTGTTGTTCTTTCGGTAGGGTGTCGAAAGAGAATTCAGGTGTCTTAGGACAGAATTGTTCGATGACAACTTCTTGGATTACTTTTGCTCTTCGTTGGAGTTCTTCGATAAAGTCGGCTATGAGTTCCATTGGTTCGAATCGACATATAAAAGTTGGTGTGCGGTTGTGTGTGTCGGCAATTGATACTGATATAGGAACATGTACGTTTTCGATGGTTAGACGGTCTGTTGGTTGTCTTCCTTTCGTCGTATCGAGATAGGCTTCGAAATCATATACTATCGCGTGTGGATAAGCGGTTTGTACCGGAGTTGGAATTGGTTCGTTGGTCTTCTTCGTTGAGCCTTCCCAAGCCTCCACCACTGTATATCCGGCCGCTCGTAGCTTTGCCGTCCTTGCGCAAGTTTTACGATATAAATTCTTACCCCATGATTTACCTTTCGTACATTTTGGACACCCATGAAAGTAGCAACCATGGAATTGAAAGATCGTTTTGGAAATAGGTTCATAGCCATCGACGAGTGCTCCTTCTATCCAATGTTCTCCACCATGACCACAAGCTGCATGGTGAATATGTCGTTCGATTCTTTCCGATTCGCATTTCAACCAACGTAGGGCTTTCTTGCTAGCGTTATTCAGTGGCCAGAATGCTTTTTCGAATGCAGATTGTGGGGCTGTGATTTTTGCACCTGAACAAACGATCTTCGTTTCACCACGACTACAACGATCTGCATGACGTTGGAGATTTGAGGCTTTCGTGAATCGTTGTTTGCAATCATTACAGATGTATAGATCTCCGAGTTGCCAAACTTTCTTGATATAGAAGGCGTGTCCCTCGTATATCCCAATCGTCATCGTATGCTTGTAGTGAGCTGCATGTCGTGTCAGATGCCAAGCGCCATCCTTCGTAGGTTCATACACGCAAATGCCTATCCCAAAGTGCAATTCGATCTTATGCAACTGGTCTAGTGAAGTTTTGGGAGTATCTCGTATAGGCGCTACCAATTGATAGAACTCTTGAGCCAGTTTTCTAGCTGCGATTGTGCACCTATCTACGGCTGTCCCTCTGTATATAGCAAGGCATCGCCAAAAGCATAGGTTATCGTTGTATTTGTCGAGGGAAAACATCCCCTTTTTCTGTCTAAGCCATTGTGGTAGTGGACCGGTACCCAACAAAGGTTGTCGATCGATTATGACTTTGACATCCACTTGGATCCAACGTACAAATACCCACTGAGTGTCGGGTCGCTCTATATTATCGGGATTCAATCTGGCAATCTCCTTGTTGTTTATCCATCCAGCCGCATCGCCTAGAATATTTATCCATGGAGATCCTGAACCTGTCTTGGAAAATATCATTACACGCCCGTCCTTGACGTTGCGAATGCGATAGGTATAACTGTAGCGTAGATAGAAACTGGTTTCGACGTTTGCAGTCAACTTCTCCATGATCCTATGTGTCAAATCTCCCGCTACACCTTTGAAAAATCGCCACCGGATCGTACGTCTGCCTTTTTCTTCTCCCTCAAGTGTGCCATCTCTCTCATCGAGAATAGTAGCTGCCTCTCGAATGATGCTGCGTGATAGTGGTTCACTGCGAGGATTTTGTAGGATTCTCCGTCCTATTCGTCGTAGATGTAGTACCCGCATTTGAGGATTAGCTTTCATCTGGTGTGCAACAGTTTTAGCACGTAGACTTGCTGATGCATCCTCCCTAAGTTGTTTGCGTTCTCGCGCACGTTGGGCACGTTTGTGTGGATTTTCTGGATCTCCTCGAAGAGCTGGAAACCTACCCATTTTGATGTGTCTTCCATACCTATTACGTTCTTCATCAACCAAAGCTGAATCTATTGCATGAATGAGTTCGTGTTTGCGTAACTTAGAGAAGCCACGAATTCCAAACTGTTTTGCCGTCCTGCGTAGTTCTTGGAGGGTAACTATTTTCCGTTGTCAATACTTATATGAGTGGTAGTCTCTAAATGCTGTATGAGGTAGTCGTTATCTCCTACATATCCCACTCTGTCAATACTTATATGATGGCTAGCTCTAAATGCTTTGTGAAAAGTCGTATCTCCTACATATCCTACTCTAATCGATTGGGGGGTAGTTCTTTTCCAATTCCAATAACACCTTTGCAAAGCGAATCTTAGTATAACGTTTTTTGATCTCTGAGGTGTTGGTTCGTTTTCTGTCCACACCTCGAGCAAAGTCCATAACTAGTACGACACCCAATCCCACAGTTCGAACAGGGTATTGGTGATCTACTTCCCTCTCTTATCTGATAATTATGTTGAGCACAGTACTCTGTATTATATCGCTTTCTTTTACACTCGTAATCCTTCCCAAGCATCAACCAGATACAAGTGGCTTTATCCATGAGGCTGTCTATTCGTATATATCTGTCAGTCTCTAATAGCTTGGGGAAATGTAAATTTTCGCCAGTGTTCATGTGACCGTATGCTATGGTGGGTTGATCTTGTGGCATTTGTTGCCAAAAATGGAAGTAAACAACAACTATGCCATCCATATCGTAACTGGGGGGTAAATAAATACCTTTGTGCTGCAATTCGGTGTCAAATAGACGTTTTGACCCTAAAAAGGTGGTAATATAGCCAACAAAGCTCGAAGGGGGTGTCAAAAAGGCTAAATGGGTGCAAAAAATGTTGTACAACAAAAGTGCATTCATTCTGACTCCGACTATACTACTAAAGACGATATGTTAATATCTCACTGATGCCATTTGGAACTGACTGGTCATTCATCTAGCGCGTCAAAAGCTCTAGAAGTATTTAAAAGCTAAAAAACATCGCCCATGCAGCCGAGTTGGCGGCAAAGTACTTTCAAACAGAAGCTGAGTACTGAAAGGCAACCGCGACAAAACAAATCTTAGTGAGCACTAAATAAAAAGTATAAACTTACCGCGTCAAAAGTAAATCATAACGTTGTATTCAGAATAATTCAAGCTTCAAATTGAGACGTTGCTCGTGTTCGTACGTGCTCTAGAAGTACTTAAACGCTAAAAAATATCCTCGGCGGAGTTGGAGGCAAAGTCCATTCAATCTAAAGCTGAGTAAAGGCAACCGCGACAAAACAAATCTTAGTGAGCATTAAATAAAAACTATAAACTTAGCGCGCTAAAAGCAAATCATAACGTTGTATTCAGAATAATTCAAGCATCCAATTGAGACGTTGCTCATGTTCCGTACGTGCTCCCCCAAAAGGGGGTCTTAGGTTCTAGGGATCCTTTTGTGAAAACAGGGTAGATATTGTGTGCCTTTAGCTTTAAAAGCCAGTTACTCGTGTTCTTGCCGTTTTCTTGAAAGGGCAAATGGTAGTTTAAGACTTTTCTGGCCCCATAATTGATCTCTAGGTATTTTATGTGCTGCTGGGGGGGGAGGGGGGGGTGTAAGGGGTGTGGAGGACTAATTCAAACATTTTCGTGAATAACTCGAGCTTTTAATGGATTTCGATGCACTATACGGCAATACAACGTTCTCTTAATGTAGATTGCGTTTAATGGATGGAATTTTGCTGTAGTTTGAGTAAAAATACCAGAAAATGGTCTTTTTCTACCCTAAGCCTAACCTCTAGCTCTCAAATAAAGAAATTATGGGATAGATCTAACACAAGTAAATTATGGGATAGAAAGGCCAGAAAAATATTAAACTGTCATTTGCCCTTTCTAGACAACGGCATAAAACACGAGTTACTGGCTTTTAAAGCTAAAGGCACACAAGATCTACCATGTTTTCACAAAAGGGGGTCTTAGGTTCTAGGGCTCCTTTTGTGAAAACAGGGTAGATCTTTTAAACTTCAGGGGCGGTAATGACAAATGGGCTTCTGATATAACAACATCAGTTAGTGTGATGACCTTCTTTAACGAGCTTTGGGAGTCCACTATTCCCATGAAGCGAGCAGTTGACGGTGATTGATATGTGCTTCATGTGATGTGGGAGTAGAGTATTCCCAAACCAATTTGTCGAAAGCCAATCACAATCGCTCTCCCGCAGAATTAATTAGCAATGTTATAATTATTCCGTCCTCACTTTAACCTCTCGGCCGTAAGTACATGTCGCCGAGAACAATAGAATTCTGCGCGATGGAACTGTCGGCTGATAGTTGCCCGCGGAAATTTGATGTGTGCTCGAGAACGAAGTTCGAGGGCATATATTGCTAGTTTTAAGAATATCAAATTTCCAAGGGAAACTATTAGCCGATAGTTCCGAGACAAACACAGTCTATTTGTCGTTATTGTTCATCACAAGATTGTCTTCCGCTATCAGCGGGCACTATTATACAAAAGACTGTGTCCGTCGAGGAACTATCAGCTGATAGTTGCCCGCGGAAATTTGATGTTCTTAAAACAAATATAAGCCCAAGAACGAAGTTCGAGGGCTTATATGCTAGTTTTAAGAACATAACATTTCCAAGGGAAACTGTCAGCCGATAGTTCCGAGACAAACACAGTCTATTTGTCGTTATTGTTCATCACAAAATTGTATTCCGCTCTCCGCGGGCACTATCGGCTGATAGTTTGCATCCGCAGACGACAACTTTCACGTCACGTGATCGCTTTTAGCCAATGAGCGCACGCTAAATTTTTGTGGTGAATTATAACGCCTGATACGATAGGCAACTAGTTCCTGTAAAAACTAGTGTTGGTCTGCTCCGACGGGGAAGATAAACACTAGTATGTAATCAACTAAAGTCGATTGAGGTATGCTAACCGCCGTGGAAAGCGAGTAGCAGCTGCTACTCGCTTTCCACGGCGGTTAGCATACCTCAATCGACTTTAGTTGATTACATACCAGTGTATAATATACAAATAGACTGTGTCCGTCGAGGAACTATCGGCTGATAGTTGCCCGCGGAAATGTTCGAGGGCTTATATGCTAGTTTTAAGAACATCAAATTTCCAAGGGAAACTATCAGCCGATAGTTCCGACACAAAGAGTCTATTTGTCGTTATTGTTCAACACAAAATTGTCTTTCGTGCTCAGCGGGCACTATCAGCTGATAGTTTTCATCCGCGGACGACAACTATCACGTCACGTGATCGGTTTTAGCCAATGAGCGCGCCCCAAATTTTTGTGGTGAACTACAACGCCTGATAGTTTGCCTCCGCGGACGACAACTACACGTCACTTGATCGCTTTTAGCCAATGACCGCGCGCCAAAATGTTGTGGTGAACTGTAACGGCTGATAGTTTCCCTTGGAAATATGATGTTCTTAAAAATAGCATATAATCGAACTTCGTTCTCGGGCTTATACTCGTTTTAAGAACATCAAATTTTCTCAGGCGGCCGATAGTCTCTCGACAGATAGTTTTACACTCTATTGTTATAATAGATGACGCCTGGGTTGCCAATCAGATGGCAAGTTTGGCAATAGACGGTTGTGGCTTATACTAATAACTATTACTCTGTTTCCGATGTACTATGTATTTGCTTAAGTATCTAACTCGTTCATATCAAGAGGTTTCCTGTACGACTTCCATCACTACTTGTAATACATTTCACAATAACTGAGTTTTGCGGGAGTTCGAAGCAACTTTGTGAGTATCAAAAATATTAATAATCGCCATTTATAAAAATAAATGCTAGGGGAATTCGGACCTCTGCATGATCGCTGCCACAATAGAAAAAGGTGGAAAATGAAGTCATTAATGTAATTCGATATAAATTGTGAACCAATTGGTCAAGTAGTAATAATAATAAATGCATAGGTAAAGTACTTATCTATGTTACAATTGGTATGGTGATATATTAAGAAATGTATCAATAATAGACGTAATTGTAATTTGATGCGCTTACATGAGAGTAGGAAACTATATGGCCAAACCATATTTTAAAATTAATCTATTTATATAACTGTTCTTGAAGCGTTCGGTGTTTGCTCTGGGCCTGGCGCTGGTTTTATTCCGTAAAGCATAAGTAGTAGATTTAAATTTTGAGAATATAGACCTTAGCGGGTGCGAGAACTGTGCTTTGTGTTTTTTGAAAATACGCATGTCGCTATTTTCCGAGATGCTATAAATTGAGAAAGGTGCCGCGTAAACCTATTAAGTTGCACATTTGAGGGCTCTTCATTGCGCAACATAGTAAGCAGGCTGCCATTTTTAGCTGCCCGATTTGCAGATGGTATCTAGCCAACAAAAAGCAGTGTGATTGGAAAGGAACAGAGAGAAAAAATGTAACCCTGTCGAACAGGTTTCCTTGGAATAAAACCTTTGCACTTTCTCCCGGATGACGTTGGGAGAATCCGAAATTCGATTCTTGAATCCAAAAACGGATTTTGCACTAGAATCCAAAACGGATTTTGAATCCGTTGAATCCATACTCAGAATGGATTCGATCAACGGATTAATCGAAAACCGGATTCTTAGGATTCATAATCCAAGCGTTTCTTTGGGAAAGGAATCGGAAAAAAATACATGTTGCAAGCGGTCGTCGTCTTGAGAATGTGAGAATAGCACATTAACCTTTAGAATTAAGTACAAGAATCTGGTTTGTCCTTTAACACTCGATAAATATCCTATTAGAGAAAACAAAAGCCAGTTTGCTGACATTTCGCGCGACCTGCATATCGCAGTTCTCACACCAAAATAATCCATTTTTGGACTCTTTATTTCTTTTGGTAATGAAGAATCCGTGTGATCAGGGATTATTAGAATCCGATCTTGGATTGTCACAAAGAAACGCTACCCAAGGCCTATGGTTTTACTTCCTTATCCGATATCGTTAAATTATATCAAGGCAGCACTTTCCACCTAGTTTTGTAAAGACCCTGAGTATTGGTTCTGCTGGGGCTTCTCGCACATCATAAACAGAAAACAGCTTTGCTGGTATAGTTCTTTGGCAGATTCAATGGAAATAAGTCAGTTATACTTACGTAAAACAGGTTATTGGTAAACGCCATAAATACGTTTTGGTAGTCCACTCACTGAAAGATAAAAGAAACTTCGGTCTAACCAATTTGGCCGTATACTGAACTTCACAAATACGATGATCGAATAGAACTTTATTTTGACAATTACAGCTGTTCATAAATGTTACAATTGTTATGCTAATGCTGCAACCATGATTTTGTTTCAGAAACCCATGGATAACCCCATTTCACCCTATTTAGTTATTTTAGTTATTGAGATTATGGCTGAAATGATTCGTAGTTGTAAGGAAATAGAAGGAATACATCTAGGTAACGAATATAAGAAAATGTTATTATTTGCTGACGATACCACCTTTGTGTTAAGGTCTCGATAAAGGTTCAAACTCAAAGAAATTATTTAAGCTAGCCTTGAAAATGCGACTTTCTGATTTCCAGCTAAAAAAGGCGCGAAAAATGATTGACAGCTGCTGTCATTCACCGGGCATGTTATTTCATTCTCGCTATCCTGTGATTTTCTGTGCTACTTTTCGTTCGTAAAGATTTCCTACGTTTATAATGCAATGCCCAAAAGTGTAAAAGTATATATTTCTTGGTGCCGTATTCAAACTTGGAGAAGAAAAAAACACAACACAATTTAGTTTGTAATAATTTAGTTTGTGAGTAAATTTGGAAGCGGGTGTAAAGTTCACATTAGGACAAAGAATGGCTGGAGGGATTATACTCAAGTTCCAAGAAATTAGAATCATCGAAGACTGAAAGTCCACAAAGAATGAAGCAATAAAGTTTTGTTATCTTCAATCGGCTAAAAATTTAAAGAGAATTCAATGCAGGAAGGTAAGGTTTGCCGGTTTGTTTCAGCGCGATGATTTTTTTTAGAATGACAAACAGTCTACTGTGTACATGGTGTGGATCGAGCTGCGCTTCAGTGGCTTCCCTGCATGATATTAATTGTTTGCTTACTGTGGTGCCATTTTTCTGTACTCCTAAAAGAGTGTTTCTTCTTGAAATTAAGCTGGAATCGACACTATAGCTAACTAGTTTCTGTAGAAGTATCGAGCATCGGTGAACTATATAGCTTTCTCTGTTCTGCGTCTCGTCTGACTGAACTTTGTAACTCGGCCGAGACTGAACACAATATGAATCGCTCTGATTGGCTAATGTTAATGAGATTACCCTTGGAGGCGGCACTTCTTAGTCAACCGTGAAATGAATCGAAAACCTTTATCAGGCTGTTTCTCAGCGCTTTTTTTCGGCCAAAAACAGAACTTTGTTGAAGTCCAGCCTTTTAGCGTTTTGTCCAAGTTTCCTAAATTTTTCACGAGTCGCAGAAAACAGCTGTTTCTCAAATACTGTATCGGGGAATTTTGAAAGATTTTTTCTTTCAGGTTTTATGACCTAGTTTGTATCAAAATGGGATGAAAAACTACTTTTTCAACTTTGAAAAGGGATAAAATCTGTAATACGCAATATATAAAAAATGCCCGACACTGTATTTGAGTCAATTTAGTTGGGATTCGAAAGAGCTAATTAAGAAAAAAGAATTTCAAAGCCTGAGGGGCTGAACTCCTTCTGGCGGACGGAGTCATTTCGCGTAGAAATATATACAACATTTACGCTTTTAACTTTTGCTCGTAATGGATTAAATATATACTTTCTTCAATTCAATAGTACGACTATGTCGCTTTAATTACGACGTTGCAAGAGCGTTTTTCCGAAATGACACGTCCAACCTTTATCGAGACCTTAAAAGATGTAAAATCATTTGACAGCGTGATAAATATACTTCAACGGTTTTGCGAGTTCTCTTCGCTACGTATTAATACGTCGAAATCGGAAGTTGGATGATTAGGTAGGGAAAGTAGTAAAGAAGTGAAAAATAATAAAAAATGGGTAGATTTTCATAAAAATGGTATTAAAATATTAGATATTTTTTATTCTTATAATAAAACACTTAGTTATGAAAATAATTTTCAGAGGGTTCTAGCAAATTTTAAAGCTACTCTATCTATATTTGGCGAATGCGTAATTAAACTATATATGGAAAAGTACAGGTAGTTCGCTCCTTGGCTTTATCGAAACTGTTCCATGTGTTTTCGAAATTGTATGTCAATGAATCTTTTATTCATGAAGTTGAAAATGTTATTACGGATTTTATTTTGAATGGTAGAAAACCTTAATTGGCGAATATGAGGAGGGAGGAGTAAAACTACCTGATTTTTCTTCATACGTTAAGGCTTCTCGGAATATAATAGCATTAAAAATTCAAAGGGGAGAGGAGATTTCTTCAAATATTTTGCCACTGTTTTGCTTACAGGAAATAGGGGGAACGGAGCAGTTCATTTTAACTTTGATGTCGATCGCATTCCTCGTAGTTTAGCCAGTTATCATTTTGATGTTTTAAAGTTGTGGGCAGAGGTTTTTGTTATTAGCTTCAACAACCTGTTGATGTCCTTAGACAGTGCCTTTGGAATAACAAATTTATTAAAATAGGTGGAAAATCCATTTTCCTGCAAAGATTTCATGAATGTAATATCAATTTTGTTAGTGATTTATTGGATGATAGGATGAGTTTGATTCATGCAATCCCATTAATGTGAAAAACATTATTAAAGGGTTATATTAAGGAAGAGGTCTCTTTTAACATGTTCGACGTTGGTAATGGAAAAATGGAAATAGGAACAATTCAGACAAGACAAGTTTATAGAAGTTTAGTTGCTAAAAAAGTTAAAAAACCGTCTTCACAAGTAAATTTAGCTAAAAGGGTAGGATGTCCGGTTTCATCTTTGAATTGGAATGAAATCTATCATAGAATTTATAAAACTACATTAGATACTTATACTAGAAGTTTTCAATACAAGATATTAAATAATTGTCTGTATTTAAATTTTGATTTACACCGTTTTAAGTTAATTGATTATCATTCATGTTCCTTTTGTTTTACTTTCCCAGAGACAGTGGACCATTTTTTTGTTAACTGTCTTGATTCCAAAAATTTCTATTTAGAAATTAGGAACTGGCTAAAGGCATTCGGAATTTTTCTACCCGAATCCAATATTTCGAATATAATTTTGGGAGTTGATGGGGAGTTACCAATTAACTATTTAATTGTTATGTATAAGCTTATATTTTATCAAGGAAAGAAAAACTAGGAAAACACCTACATTAAATTAATTCAAAAATTATTTTGTCTATTTGGAAAAAATAGAGTTCAAAATTGCTCAATCGAAAGGTTGCCTTATGAACCATTATAGGAAATGGGAGAAATTATTGAAAGCATTAAAAGCAAATGGGTAAGGAGAGGTTGCACGGCACTGAGTAGCATAATACAGGTAGTGTAAGTCTAATATATTAATGTGTTATTAGTTTTTTTTGTAGACGTGTGTGGGGTATGTGTGAGTGTTAGATATATGTCTTGTAAAACTTATTGTGAATATATTGAAAAATGCTAATAATTTTTTTTTATAAATAACATTTAAAAAACCCATGGATGTCTGGTTGGACATTAATGACAATGGGTGGCGTGCAGTGAACATCACTATTGGTTAATTTTGGTTTGGCCCAGTGATCAATTGATTATTCGTTATTTCTCATTTATGAATAAATGAGAGTTCTCTATTCATTAATCATGAATATAGCGACCTGTTTCCTATAGGCACTTTTGCCTATTTGATAAATGATCTCTTTCGCTATATTAATACAGTCAACTCTCTCCTGCGACCACTTCCCGTAAGCGACCACCTCCCTTAAGCGATCCCTTTACCAAAGAACCGTTTTTTTTCTCAGTCAAATTCTGTTGTAAAAACTCTCTCGTAAGCGACCAACGCAAAAATTCTTAAGCGACCGCATCTCAACATTTGTCATTTTCTATTGTTTTTTGTTTCCGATAAGCGACCACCAAAGTAGATTGTACTGTATTTTTAGAAAATCATTACTCAAATACCACAAAGTTCTATTTTTAATGGCGGTGATAAGAAAATGAAAAAGATTGGAATAACTTGGGCTGGAACTACCGTGCTTAGCTATGTTGTTATGGTGACAGTGCGCTAGAGCTGTGCTAGAACTGTCTGGTCCGTTTAGCAAGCACTTGGGCTACCTGTGTTGCTTTTCCCGTAAGCGACTACCTCCCGTAAGCGACCACTTTGTCCGTGCACGGAGGGCGGTCCCTTAAGAGAGAGTTGACTGTAATAACATTATAAACCAGAACAAAAAAAAATTTCTTCTACTCTAACAATTTTTTTTAAATAATAAAAATAAAAATAATGTATACAAACATAGAATGAGGACCGAAAACCTATGAAATAAAACAAAATAAGTATTGCGTAATTGCTTCTATTTTGTAACAAATAGCATAAACCACTCAACTGAAAGATACGAAATGCACATTGGAATGTTAATATGTCTTAAAACCAGAACGTTATTGTTCTCTATCATCCCAGGACAAGAATTGTTAAGTACAAAGATAGCTAATTTTGGAATAACTTAATTATATATTGCAGATTTAATATGAAAACAATAACAGATTATACGGTACATCATTCAAAGGATTAGAGTACAGTTGCAAATGCCAATTTCTATGTATTTTCACTATTTCAGTTGAAATCAATTTTGTTTCCAGTACGATATCAAGTTAAAGCCCATTCCAAATTGAATAGATTAGTACATAAAATATATAAAAAAAGGGCAAGAGATCTTAGCCGTAAACGAAATTTCTGCACAGCAAACTGGAGTTAAAAAAATCATGCAGCTTGCGAATTCCCCCTCCCACTATAACTTTTCTAATGGTCCGTCCCTAAGTCTAGCATTTTCAAGAAAATTTCATGATCAACTGTGTCGAATGCTTTCTTTATGTCAAGAAAGACAACACAATTAGCGAGGCCTTAGTCCGTGTTAATAATCCAATCATTAGTTACGTCTAGAAGGGGTGTGACGGTGGAGTGCAACGAGCGAAAGCCAGATTGGTATTTTGATAACAAGTTGTTTGAAATGAGGTACTGGTAACCCTGGTTGTAGACAATTCTTTGTAGAACTTTTGATACAACGGATAAAACGGAAATTGGCCTGTAATTGTGGCAGTCTGATTTACTGCCAGATTTAAATATCGATGTTACCCGGGAATTCGAAGATACCAGTTTCAAACGATAAATTGAATAAAAACGTCAATGATGGAGCCAAGACTGCACTCCACATACCAAGCAATACAATAATAGCAAACAGATACAAATGAAGAATACACTCAGACATTATTCCCACGATGTTATGGGGCATAAATGAACCTTACAAGTTAAAAAAATAGTTAAATAACGGGGATAATTCAAATAATAGAAGATGATTAACTGCTTCCCACGTGCAGAAGACATGTGCACTCTGCGACGTGTAATCTCTCGCGGTCGCGACCTCTCTACTGTTTATATCTGCATTGCCTACTGCGAACCAAATCATTGTGCGTGTGTTACGGACTTTGCATACTGGTAGTATATTCGTTCCTAAACAAGTTATAACCCCAACAATTGGCATTCTTACTAACTTTTGAAGAGCTGGTCCCAGAAAATCACGAGAAGGTCTATGTTGTCTGTTAAACTTCCATCTGGTTCGAATACAGGCTGCGCGCGCAGCCTCTAGTTAACAATTAAAAGGCTCTATCAGAGTTCAGTTGACCTCTTTCATAAAATGACTACCTCATAAACATACGAGTTTTCGAACCATAAGTCATCATTCTCGAATAATGGATTCTGAAATACCTTCTAAACACCAGGGCCGGGTTGTTCAAAGCCCGATTAGTGCTAATCCAGGGTTAATTTCCATGACAACCAATAGGTTTTGTGCAGAGTTAATCCAGGATTAACACTAATCGGGCTTTGAACAACCCGGCTCAGAATGACAACTGAGACAGTGTTGGGATCAGGCAGTTTATTAATAACCTACACAAAATAATAGTTCCGCTAATATATATTACAATGACTACAAAAATACCTACTGGCCCACAGACATGATCACTGTCATATTTGCCACAATTCGGGACAGTCCCGCATATTTGTCATTTGTACTACGTCCAAATGTCCGGCATTTTCATTTCCGCGCACTTCCTCTGTCACGGCCTTTGGTTGCAAAGATAAGCGGAAGAACATTTTCTTCGACTTCGATCGGTGTCATGTCCCGCACTTTCGTTTCCGCGTATTTCCTTTATCACGGTTTTCTGGTTGCAAAGTTAATGGTTCCATCGATTCCAAACCTGCCCATCCCTCCGGGAATGTGTGGGGCATTTATCATGTCATGGCCTGCACTTTCGTTTACGCGTATTTCCCATATCACGGTTTTTTGGTTGCAAAGTTGATGGCTACATCAAAATCCAAACCTGCTCATCCCTCCGGGAATGTGTGCGGCATTTATCATTTTTGAATCAGAGCGTTGCAAATGTCCCACCTTGGGGTTTTGGAACGAGTATATATATCTTATATAATCAGTCACGTTAAGGCATGGCTCTTTCGTTTTCTTTTAACTCAACTTTACCAAACTTGATCAGTGTACTTAATTGATCAATCATTAAAGTGCATATAAGCCCAAATTTGTTATATTTGATATCGATAGAACATGAAGTGGATTGTCCAACGGTAGAATATTTCTTGATTTGTGTGTTGCCTCCACGAGAAATAAAGGTTTATATTTCCAATATGCTAATGCTGTGATGTCATCACCGACATTTGCTGAATTTCTTTGTGCTTGTGAATTATGCTATTTTTGTTATTTAGACTTTTTTGTAAAATCACGTTGATAAGCTTCAAATATAACCTAGAATTTAAAAATAGGTAATTGATATCTACCAGTATGCTTTTGTATACTACGTGATGTCGGTGATGACATCATATCATTAGCATATATATTGCAATTTGATTGGCTCGCTATCTCGGAATAATGAGCAATAGCCACCTACAAAACTCTGGATAATGTTGTAACAAAATGGAAGGCGTAAATTCACGTTTCGCGATTGTTTCCGATGCGGAAATTTTAGAAATTCAACAAAATGCAGTGCCCAAAAGCAGGTTCCCGTGTTGTATATACTAAAACAATTATTCGCCTTAGGCTCAGTCGATATTGGTGACTTCGCCTCGGGGAATATTCATCAAGATCGACTTCGCCTTCGGCGAATAATCGTTAAATATATCTCGTATAGGCGTAGACGTAACAACCAAATCAAGAAATATTTTACCGTTGGACTATTCACTTCATGTACAATCGATATCAAGTATAACTAATTTGGGCTCATATGCACCTTAAATTGTTTTCAAAGTATTGGTTTCCATGGAAACCAAATCACGTGACCATGTAGCGGCCATTTTCAATTTTACCTTCAAGTCGACTGAGTACCTACACAAACATGGACATTTTTCAAATATATTGCGTATTGAGGTTGTAATAATCATTATATTTATAAAATACATCTAATTGGAAAAAAGAGAAAACACGTAGCCAAATATGTAATTCTACAAACGTAATTTTAAAAAACTCTTCTTTTTATCCAGTTACATGTATATACATGTATATTTATTACACTTGAATACGCAATTCGAGTTTGTAAATCCGATGGTCTCTTGGTATATAAATTACCCCTACACTATCCAACACTGTTGAGTTGAATTCATACCTGGGTCTCTTCAAGTGCTATCAGAAATTGCTTCCAGATGTGAGCACACCGCTGAAGCCCTAAATTACTTGACCAACCGTCTGGAAACAACAATGCGAGGAAGCTTTCAAGGAAACAAAGAAGTTTTTGCTGGGAAATAGAGTGTTAAGGCATTATGACCATAGCCTACCCATTACGTTTCAATGTGATGCATTAGCATTTGAATTGGGAGTTGTGCTTTCGCACGTTTTCTCTAACGGCGACGAGAAGCTAGTACGTTTTGGCTCCAGAACATTGTCAAGCGCAGAGAGAAATTACTCACAAATTGAACGGGAGGTGTTGTCCATAATCTTTGGAGTTCGAAGATTTCACCGATACATCTACGAGAGAAGATTGACATTAGTGACGGTTCATCAACCTGGTGACCATCCTGGGTTCCACTGCTTCAGTGGCAGCTGCTCGTTTGCAAATATGGGCTATCATCCTGTCTCCTTAAACCTACCAGATTGAACTGATACAAGAAAGGGAATTTGCATGCAAATGCTGATGGCTTATCGAGACTTCGGCACTCAGCATCAAAAGAAGGAGCAGATGATATACCATTTCTCTTATATAGATGAGATTCCCATAAGCTGTAAGGAAATTAGAGAAGCAACACAGTTCTTGCAAGGGTTTATGAAAGGGTTTATGGCATGGTCCGGGTGGCCAGCACAAGAAGAGGAGAACATTTCAATCCATTTCATGTATGGAAACATGAACTGTCTGTCGAGGAAAGCTGCTTGTGGTGAGGAAGGAGAGCTCTGATCCCACAAAAGGTTTTGCGAGAGAATAATAGAGGATGTACACGAAGGACACATGGGCATATCCAGAAAGAAAACTGTCGCCAGAAGTTATGTTTCGTGGATTGGGCTATATAGGCAGCTTGAACAACGTGCACAAGAGTGTTCAGTGCATGTGGCAAGCAATACGCCACTACTCACTCTTCTGCAATCGTGGCAATCGCCTATCCCGAGAAACGAGGAACACTTTCCTTGTGATGGTGGATAGATACTCAAAGGGGATTGAAGTGTTCTCCACTACTACTACAACATCGAGTAACACCATAATGCTGTTAAGACAGGTTTTGCAGCATATGGACTACCGGAATAACTGGTTTCAGACAATGTCCCACAGTTCACCTCACAGGAGTTGAAGCAATTTTGTGTGATGAATGAGATGAAACACACACTAGGTCCACCTTACTACCCTGCCAGTATTATGGAGCAGCAGGAAGGACAGTGCAAATATTGAAGCAAGCCCTTCTCAGGGACCTCCGAAGAGTGCAACAAGGAGGCACCAAGATTTCGCTTGATCATATCGTCAGCTACTAAATTTCTTGTTAACGTATCGCACTACTCCACATACTGTCTCCGGTAGAATACCGGTAGAGCTGTTTCTAAACCGTCAATTACATTGTCGTATCTCCCTGGTGAAAGGAAAGCTACAGAAGGAGTAGAAAACAAGCAAGAAAAACAGAATTACTATCATGACAATGGCAGAGTACAGGAGAGAAGTTTTGAATGCAATTAAACTGTATCAGTAAGGAACACCATAGGGGGTGAGGAAAACTGGCTTCCTGGAAGGGTAATTGCAGTTAAGGGACCAAGAAACTATTTGGTACCAGTGCACAACCGGGTGCGTTAAGGCCATGCATATAATCTGCTTCCCTTCAAGGTACCAGGGGTTCAACAACAACCTGTGGACACTGACGAGTACCTGTTATTAGACAACCATCTGCTATAACCAAAACAGTACCAGAACAGATAATTATGGGCTGGTGTTACCATCAACACCTGCAACGCCACAGGTAGAGGCAACAGAGGCATGTGTTGGTCTAGTGTCGGTTCAAGAGAGACGTTGGCCTTTAAGGGACAGAACATCTGTTACAGAAACTGAACTTGTAGTTATTATTTACTTTCTGTTAAAGGAACAGTGCCACGGTAATGCGCACGCGTAACACGTGATTATTAATAATGAGAAAGACAATGGAAAATCACGCTGTTAATGTCACGTCACGTCAAAACTCAACTGATCTGGAACGACCTTTGGAATTTTCACTAGCACGAAATCTAGAGTTAATAGTTTTGTAATTTGCATCAGTTGAGAAGTTCAGGATTTAGAATCGTATATACTTCCCACTGGACCATGAGATAGTGTTTCGAAGATCTACATGTATGGTTTTTGGGATAATAGTTTAGGAATCCACTCGTCAATGCTGACTCATAAACAAACAACAACTTCTGTGTGAATTATAATATTTCATTCTACTGCAGTTTCGCGAAGTGAAAGCGAAACTACGGGGAAACTAACGTTCTGACTTCATAGGTTTGGGGCTTTGTGATTTTAGGATGAGTTGTTGTATAATTATAAGAGTGCTTCCACTACAAAATCGGGGAAGAAAAGAGTTCGATTTTGCTAAATAGCGAGGCCTTGAACGGTACCGAACGAAGGCCGTGTTGACACTTCAATAAATACACGCGAATCATAGTACATTCAGCGACTTACAAGCAGAGTAAATGTCTCCTCTACATTCTCACTGTCTCCAAGTTTCCTAGGCCGTTCATTGTCTCCCTCTCAAATGCTTTGGACGAAACTACCAGGAGACGGAAGCTTTCTTCTGTAGCCATTAATTCCTCCGCTCAACCGTCCAAGGGCACTGAATTCAGAGTCAAAATTACTCGCAAAAATTACGAAGACGAACGAAATACCATCTTAAATCCTAGGATATAAAACTAAATTACTATTCTAAATAGGTATAAGGTCAAATGAAACTTAGGCAAAGCCGATGGAAGAGGATTTCTTTCACGTATCAAATCTCTCCCCATATTTTGATTTCTGGACAACCCAACCAAAATTCAAACATTCGCACATGCGCACTAAGGATGGCACTGTTCCTTTAAGAAGGGAGAGAATGTAATAACTTGAATTCTGTACAGTTACTGTTGGGTTGCCTGTGTTTAGGCACGCTAAGGATTGTGGGACGGGGAGATTGGGGAATAAAAGAGACTACGAGGTTTGAGTCAAATTGTGTTATTTGCTTCCATATTATTACAGTTAACAAGACAAAAACGTCCCTCGATTTTCAGAACAACTCCCGTACTTTTCGACGGCCTCAAAAACAATCATAACAGTTATGACGAGCAACAGGATATTGCCCTACCCAACAATAGAAAACACCATAACCTTTAGAAAGTGCAGTACAAAAACAATAGAAGTATAGTATTATCGGTGCAATTAGAATACAGGTCTCGAGAGGTTCCGAGCTACCCAATCAAACACTTTCATCTTACCCTCCTTGTACACTTCTTTCACAATGGGCTCGTTTTGCATTTTTTGTAGGACATAATCAAGTTGTTGTATTATAGGGCAAACTGGAGTCCATGTATATAAACGCATTGCTTGTATGACAACTGTTTCGAAATGCCATTTTCCACCTCCAATCGATTGCCGATCTTACTAAAACTGCAATTTTGAAAATTGCTTGCCATCTAGTAAAGCCTATCCCATGGGATCACGACCTCAATGCACTCATCATTGAAGTGATATATCAGCACGTTACTGTTTGCTGTAAAAGTCCTATTACAGTGGTTCACCCTGGTCATTCTCCCTCTCTCACCCAAATGGACAGTATATACCTCCCCTTGGTGCAATAAGTGTCCAACAACATTGACGTTAAAATTGTGTTTTGGTCTATCTGTTCTGAACGATTGCATGTGCAATAAACCAAGAACACTTTCGCTCCGTGTGAACTTTAAGACTGAAATTTAGAGATCTTCTTTCGAAAACGGAAACAAACACAAACATACGTTACTCATGCACATTCCAAACCGTCTGTACTCCATGTAAGTTAGACCACACGAAATGATCCGAGATGTCAATTTTGTAACTTTAACTAAGTGAAGTTAAGTATCGCATCACATATTACATCGACTACTATCATAAAACCGCATAAGAAAGGCGAACAATAAGTTCAAGTTCAAGTTTTATTTCACACTATTTACAGAATATACAATAAAGAAATACAAAACAACAATACTAGTAATTAATACAACGCTTTCGAGTTGGTCACTTTCCAATCAACTAACAACAAACTGAACTACATGTGACAACATCGTCACATTAATTATTAGACCCACTAATACAATTAAATTTGTTAGACTGCCAGCTAATTAATAAATATGTATTAGGCCACCTCAGTCAATGAATTTCAAAACCCAAACTAAAATGCTACTACTTTGAAACCATCAGGAAGTCTGGTTGGAAAATAATAGTGCCATCTTCCTTTTTGACAGTTTTATTGACACAATTTCGATCATTTCCCTAAACGTTTCTATGACTTGGTGATGATGTAGTAATAACAGCACTCTTCTTTTACCAAGGAGTCTTTAGTGCATAAGTTTCATTGATGAGATAGTTAATAATTTGAGAGCAAATCATTTTTTTTTACATGTCTTCAATACTATCATTGGAGTTACAATGAAAGATTATTACCTCTCTCCAAACAGTTAAAATATATATCTACCGCATAACTATGACAGGTTTTTATCATCAAGATATTAATATAGTTTGAGAGTTCAAATTTTCTTCGGTGTTTCTCATTTAACAGTTGGATTTCTTGCTTGGGCGGAACTGTTTCGTAGAATTCAGTTCACGTGCTATTTCATTGATCAAATTCCCTAAATGGCTTACTCTGTAGAATCCACACTTTTTACAAGATCGTCAGCTTCGGGTGAAACTGGGTAACTCTACTTCTACTTGGAAACCTATTCATGCTGGGGTACCACAAGGAACAAAACTTGGGCCCTTATTTTTCCTAGTCATGGTGAATGATTTATCTGCTACACTCCCTTTGTACAAGTACGTAGATGACGTTACGGTGTTTGAGGTCATATCCTTATCGTCGATTGAGCCATCTGTCTTACAGCGGGAACTTGACAAGATCTGTGAATGGACATCGTCTAATAATATGAAGCTGAATGCCACAAAAACTAAAGAGTTTACCATCTCCTACGTTAAGGACCCAAAGTCGCTGGAACCACTTACAGTTAACAGCCTGCCCCTTGAGTCAGTCAAGACCATTAAACTTCTTGGGGTTCACTTGTCGTCTGACCTCAAGTGGTCAACTCATGTGGATACTGTGTGCGCTAAAGCAAGTAAGCGTCTGTTTGCTTTACGATCCCTGAAACGAAGTGGCGTTCCATCAGGAGACCTAAGATCGGTCTACTCCTATTTCATCCGCCCAGTTTTGGAGTATGCTTGCCCAGTTTGGCACACTTCACTGTCGCGCAAACTAAGTGATCAACTTGAACAAATCCAACGTCGTGCTCTTCGTGTCATCTTTCCACATCTGTCCTACACTAATGGACTAACTGCACTAGATCTAACCACTCTTGAGGAGCGAAGAGAACTTCTATGTAAATCATTTTACAAGAACAATTTAAACACTACTAGTAAACTCCGCAGCCTGTTACCTGACCCTGTTGACCATTATTATAATTTTAGAAATCCTAGGAAGCTGCCCTTGTATAAATGCAGAAGTACTCGTTTCAGTAACAGTTTTTTACCATATTGTGTCCGTAAATGGGATGCTAACCCATAGCCTTACATGTTTAAACACATTACCTTAATTGCCTTTTATACAATATTATTATTATATACCATAAATGTATTATCTGAAAACTTGAGTTTTTCAATTTCAATTTTTATTATTGTAAATTGCCAATCAAGTGCTTTAATAAACATTATTATTAAAGAGGCACTGTCAGCCCCCAAATGATAAACATTCCCATTTGACGAAAAACAAACATAACTGTTACATTAGCGTAGTATGCTTTCTAGGAGAACTGGGGAAATGTTGAAACAATTTTGCTGGAGGATGGCAAATATTTGAAATAAATTGAGCAACTTGAAATCATTCGTCTCACTGTAACCGAAATCAAGTTTATGGAATAAGCTTTTTTATTATACGGCAAACACTACTTCCGGTCAAATCGCGCGTTGTGATTGGTTGTTGGACGGTTAAGATCCCCCCGAAATGCCCACGTGCATTATGAAATATTGTTAATGCCCTGTAAACATAAACGAGCAAAACGTAGCTTGAAATATCTCTAATCGGGTCAAAACTTTGTAAGATAGCAAAATGAGCGATGAAGAACATTCCGAGAGTGAGTTTCATTATCCAGATGATGTAGAAGTGGAAGAAAATAATGCGAATTTCGATGCTAACCAAGCAGAAGCTAGCGGCGGTCAGGAAAAATAGCCAGGAAGAAATTGAAACCTTTTTAAATGACCAAAAAAGCCAAAACACCGCAAGAAAGACAGCAAATGACCTAAATACCTTCCAGAGATACCAAGCCTCGATAAAGAAAAGACACGTACAAATACTGTACTTACCGGCAAACGAGCTTGACCACTTGCTGTCGAAGTTTTTTTAAAGATATCCGTAAAATGAACGTCGAGGAGTACGAGCCCGGCACCCTGTCAGGTTTCCAAAGAAGTATCCAGAGATTCCTTTCGGATGGAAATTTACTGTTCGATATTCTCTGTGACAAAGAATTTGAGAAGTCGCGCAAAGTTCTTGTTGCAAAGCAAGATTCCTCTCGGATGACAATTCCCCAAGGCCAGTCAATATCCTTTGGAATAATGTCTTCGAAAAGTCACGTCCATGTTTTGCCGTAAAGCGATAATATCTTGTATACACAAACTGACAAAGCTCTAACTCGTCCCTCGTTGCCCACGGCAGTCCCTTTCCCGGTACATCTCAGCCAACAACAGCCAAGCTAGTTTTGCTGTCTGCAAAACGTTGACAGTATCTCAGGATGCCACTTACAGATTTTCCAGTGATAGCCAGGTACAAATTGTTCAAGGTTCGCAAAACAGGTGACGAGTATTGATCGAGAAATTATCGATGAAGACTGACTTCAGTTTGACAATTTTGATCGTCCATTCGCCCACACGGGTTTTCTTTAGAATAGCTTATTCCGTTTCTATTCATCAACAAAAGAAGCAGTGCTGTCTTCTGAAATTAAATTTAGTTCTAATCATACGGATAAATTCTTCGAAATAAACTTGATTTGAGCCTTAGATTAGAACCTTCCACGATTGTTTTCATTTTGTGGTTTGAGTCGTGAAACGAAACTCAATGGGGCGGAAAACTACAATCAAGACGCGCGCGTGCCAACCGCATGCAGCATATTAACTTCCGGCTTTATATTTTTGTTTTCCAACTGAAAAAGTGCCATATAATAAACATTTTATTAACCTTGTCCGCTCGGTCTTTACGGGAAATATCAAACCTCGGTCCGTACTGTTAACACCTCCGTCTCATATTTTCCCGTAAAGACCTCGCTCTCGGTTAATAAGAAGTTAGTAATCCATTCTTATCTTTGCCATACTCTATAGGAAAAGTAAAAAAATAACATATCAGCACATGCAAATGATATTTCTCTCCTATCTCAGAGTGTTTTTTAATAGTTTTGTTTTAAATAAACTTGAAGGTTTAATTCGATTCACAGTGGCCCTTTCAGTAACGTCAGAAGTCCATAGACTTCTGGTAACATCTATAAACAAATAAAACTCAAAGCAGTGTTATCTACATGAGAACATCGTATTAAGTACAACCATAGTTAATAGAGTAGAATGGTTATGAAACCCGGCAAACTTCAAAGGAGCTAACAAAGGCGCTGCGAATTATGTTGGAAGGGGGTAAGACAAAAGATTGTGCACGGTCATAGTTCATTAGCATCCCCTGAACGACTGAACTCACACGTTTCTATTGGCTGATTGATTAACATATTGGAATTTCTATTGTGTTTTGTGCACGGTAATAGTTGAAAAAAGCTAACAAAGACATATAACAAAGAAGGTTGCTGGGTATCATAACCATTCCACTCTATTAACTATTGTACAACGAAACATTGTGTAATTAATGCTTATATTTTTATAAACGTTCGGAACGGCAAATAGAGTAAATAAGAAAAAATATAAAAATAATTCTCAAAACTCATTAATTATTCATTAGATTTTCAGTCAATCAGGCGACTGTCACGTGTATGGGCTGTGATGAACTATTTCAAACACGAATTGTAGTGTTTTATCAGAGGTTACAAATACTGGGAAAACAAATGTAACCCGACAGGCGTAGCCTCGAAGGTTTTTTCTTGTTTTCGAGATATTTGGAATCCCGTGATGAAAGAAGAACTATGTCTTCTCATGCGAATGGCTATTAAACGGAAAATTTACATCCGCTTCTTTTCAAACATCATTAGCAAGTATTGCTTACCGTTTGACTGTATCTAATTATTCCATAGATGCGTGGCTAATTATTCTTTCTTTGCTGGCAATGAATTCAACTAGCGTACTCTGTAGTGGTCAAGAGTTAGCGCAAACAGTCCGAAGGGTCGAGGTTAGAACTCCAGTGGAGGCACACTTTTTCTTTCTATGTTGTTCTAAAGTTACTTCTTCGCTCCAAACAAGTATATAAGCAGTTAATGGTTCACGAATATGATTATTAAGAAATATTAATAGTGATCACTAAAAATTGGAAATTGCATCAAATACTAGTTCACTTGGCACTGGTGTGATCAACTAAAAGTCGATTAACATATGCTAACCACCGTGGGGAGCGAGTAGCAGCTGACGTTTCGAGCGCTAGCCCTTGGAAGGAACTGGTGTTTCGTTGGATCTCAAGATGCATCCACCTGACGAAGCTTCGAACAGCGGTTTCAAGCCCCATGCATGTGACAGGTACCAAATACAGTCCCTCCATTGGATGCATATCTCATGAATCATTAATGAGTTTAAGAAACGGCGATGAAACACTGGTTACAAACTCACTATACAGTGTTTCAAATTTCCAACCGTAGTGACAGATATGTCTTAATTTACATATTCGTGACACTTGATGGTATGACTATACAAGGAGAAGTTAAGGAAAAGATGAAAATAATCAACGGCGTAGTGAGCCTGTCTCGAACCATGAACCTCGTAACCTCTCCCAACTTCTAGTCCACTGCTTTTTCCACTACACTATCAGACACGTTTGTTGAAATGATGAAGAGAAAATAACAATGACAACCTTGGGATCAATAATAGTACTTCCCATAATGACCCAGGAATACAGGTATTGTCATTCGTACGAGAAGCCATTTCAGTTCGTGTTTGTTTAGGAGTTCTGAACCTCGAAAACAGTAAATCTCTCGGGCCGGATTCATTGTTTTCTCGGTGTAACAGTATACGTACGTGTGGAAACCCTGATCAAACACTGTTAGAAATGTTACTTCTAACTCGGCTGAACCGCATTATGACTGAAACCTAACTGACGTTTTAGCTCTTGACGAAACGACACCATTCTAAAAGAAAATAACAGAGGATTAAGACACGAATTGATCACAAGGCACATTGGAACCCCAGCATTCCAAATAATGTTTTTATTTACCCAAGTCATGTATTTACTATGACTATCAAGCGTAACAGCATACCCCACAAGTAATGGAACTACAAAAAAGGATGTGTTACTTAAGACAACAGCGGCTACCATTCTAGCAAGTTTTCCTTCTCTCTGAAGTCCATCATGCTGTGCTGTTTTTCTAGCATTATAATATATGCGAATGTAGAGAAGAAACGAGATGAGGTACACAAGAACTACAAGACCTCCA
Source organism: Actinernus sp. WN-2022 (assembly GCA_030867875.1). Classification (NCBI taxonomy): domain Eukaryota; kingdom Metazoa; phylum Cnidaria; class Anthozoa; order Actiniaria; family Actinernidae; genus Actinernus; species Actinernus sp. WN-2022. The sequence continues at coordinate 67,525,352 of JAOWCC010000577.1, read as the reverse complement.
CAATATGTAAATATATCAAACCCATGTTCTGGTGTTAGTGGTATACACATGTCACTTGGACCGTATGACAAACTTTCTGACGTATAAGGTAATATAACACATGTAATGACCAAACACCAAATAAAGACAGTACATAGCCTTGCGAGCCTAGACGTCACACGCCGGTTTGGCTTCATACAATGAACAACTGCTAGATATCTCTCAGTAGTAATTATAAGCGATAAAGCAACACTTGCAAACTGTCCCATAAGATACAAAGGACCTAAAACGTAACAGAATGTTTTTAATATAGAATAGTAGCCTGCGTAACTCATATATATTCTTGTTAAGACAATGATTAGAATAGACACTGAGGAAGAAAAGTCAGCAACTGACATTATCGAAATAAGGAAATGAGCAACTTGCTCTCTTAGCTGTCTACTTCTTCTTGTTGTTATGATAACAATTAAGTTTAGAAATATTGCTATAATAGCAAATGGAATAATTCCTTTAAGAACATCATTAATTCCTTCCCAGCACCTGTTCGTGTATATCAAAGAAAAAGCGCCGCTGAAAGCGCATGTGTCCAACATTCTGGCCACATACTATTCATTGTCCCATGTTTTTCAACTATTTTGCAAATTCCATAAAATCCTACAAGCTTTTTGTAAAGACGCGAATTTATTTTCACCTCAATGTAGTGACACCAAACTCGCCCTCTCATTTTCACTTGAACCTCATTTTGGGTAAAGTTCCATCTGTGATATTTTAAGGTGTCATACTCGTAGTGATTCCTGATGAACGAACAGAAAACTTCAAAGAAACGCGAACGAAACACAACAGCAGGTCCGAAAATAACTCCCCTTAAGATAACTAGTCTCGGTAGGTTTAGGATGTGTTGGTCTGGAATCCACTGCATGTTACCCGTGACGTCGAGAACAGTCAAGGTTGGTAACTGATTGATGACGTCAGTTGTGTCCCAGAACATCAGGTCGTTATGACTAAGGTCTCTGTGTGGACATTAATTTGAAAAATAGTTTAGGTAATACTTACAGATGTTGTAGATTCCTGAGACCAGAAAATCCATGATGTGAGATATTCCTAAGGCGACCACTTGCAAGAGACCTTACAACGAATAAGGCGAATTTAATCACTAGGACGTAGAACGTACATATACTGTTCCTACAGTTTTTCTGCTTAAATTTAACTATAATAACTAATGACAACAATTCAGTCACATGTAATTCCTTGGATCGGAAATGATTTGGCATCGTATGCAAATGATTCAAATCAATCAGTAAGAAAAAGCAACGAAACCGTCTCTCGCTTATCGATTCTTACGGCGTATGAATTACGTCTAATATCGCTATATGAAATCAACGTACTTCGTTTGAAGACAATATGTTTCTATGTTTGCAATCAATGCTTTTTAGGGTGTGTGTTTTTTCGAACCCTTATAAGGTTTCTTTCAAACAAATGTATTTCATACGGTCGAGTTAGCGGAGCGCGTAAATCCTTTTTTCCGACTAATTTATGTACACACGGGGAAGGGTAGATTGAATTTCTCAACTGTAAACCTAACCCTATTCCTGCTACGGGAGCTATGATCATTTTTTTTTTAACCATCGCGTCTTCGACTATTCAACGAAAATGATCTGTCTACAATCCTGGTCTTTGGCACACCACACTAACCAAAAGTTCACAACTGACACACTGTCTACACCTCATTAATACCCTTCAATTGCCTATACTCTAACACTATTTTATCGCCAGCCCAAACAAAAAATAACAATGTTGGGATACTTGGTATAACAAGTGACCTCACTAATAGAAAATCAACATTGAATTGGGGAAGGGGGATAAAAAAATATGTCGTAAATTATTCAAAAATGGCTGAATGTACCAAGACTTTTAACCAGGATTGTAGGTACTGCGGATATATGACGTAGGTTTCCACTTGTATGCGGATCGCTGTTGTTCTAAACCAAATAATGAGCCATTTATTGGCTTGCTTTGCAGTCATTTGGACATTATTTACATTTAATTCATACTAATATTTATCAACCTTACATCGATCCAGATATAACATCAAATAGTCCAACAAAGAATAATTTGTACTCACAAGTAAACTAGGTTCGTGTAGTTTAGGAAGATGTCGTCGGGTAGAAACGTAGATCCAGGCGAGGAAACGAAACTACAGGGATTTGAAAAAAATCACAGATACCAATGTCGGTAATACTGTTGAACAAATTACTGTTGTAAAATTCCGTTGTACATGCGAAAGTTGTTAACCAATCTTCAAAGCCACTCTAGATCAATAAAAAAAAGAAATACGTATTAACAAACGAACGGTATAAGTGCCAAATTGAAATCCATGCACAACCTATTAAAGAGCCACTCATGAATGACATTAAGCGTTAGCCTCTGAACTGGCTCTCTTGGTGGGGTTTCTGCAGAACATCTCTCACAGCGCGCATTTAATCACAGGGTTTGTAGATTTTCAGTGTTTTCTTCATTGATATTATAGTCGTTCCTGGGAAAGAAAGCATGATAATAATCGAACGGTTTGTTTTGGAGAATTTCGCAATTCAATTCGATTCAACTCAAACGAAACGATTTGAGACTTATCCCTTTCTGTTTTGACTCATAATGGAAACGAGCGCCGTTATGACAACCGCGTGGTTCGCTCTATTAAAAACAGTTATTTTAAAACTTGTCCCAAAAAAAATCGAAAAAAATCGTATGAATTAAATAGCTACATGTATTAAGACATCATTCTTCTTTGCCAGGAATGCAAGGCAAAGATCTGCTCAAAACTCGTTCAAACACGCAGCCTGGAGTTCCGTAACACGCACGCTGAAGATTTCGTACTGTTTTAGATCGTTTTGATCTCAGTAATTATCACAGGGGACTTTGTATTTAATTTTATAAGATCACAGTGTCGCAACATATCGCGAAAAACATGCATATTTTGATACAAAATAACGGTAAACATATCTGCCTCACTGTTGGCTTTGGCTTCCCGCTGCTTGCACATCCTGCACATTTTCCCTTTGTTTTCGTCCTTGTGGCGTACAACGGCAAAGCTTTGCGATTCTGGAGGGATTTCGTTCGCTGTATACACTTTGATCCTTTCCTTTTCGGTACAAACTACAAATGGTGTGTTGCGCCCCGTACCCGTGTGAATATACTAATTATTGTGATTTTGTTGATGCCTGACGGCTGTCAATCGGCACATTGAATCTGACCAATCAGAGGTGATAACAGTGGAAGGGTATTTTTGGGTGAAGCTGATATACATGCTCTCAACCGGGCCCCTTCCCTTCCCCTCCCCAGTCCTCTTCTTCTCTTCTCCCCCAAGAGAGCATGTTCACAGGCTAATAGCGATACTTCGTGTTGATAAACATTACGTTTGTTATGCTAATGTCCAACCATAATTTCAAAAGGCCGCTTTGTGTCAGTAACCAATGGATCTCTGGTTGGCACATTAATGACAATGGATGACGTAGCAGTAAGAATCGCTATTGAGCGTCACCAGCTGGTGTTCCTCCCCATACATGTATATCTTTTATATATGTTTGTCCACTTTCGCCCTGTCGAATACCACAGTATTACTTCGGATATTTCCCTTAAAGGGACTAGTATCCGAGTCCAAAACATATATGAGCTCAAAATGATCTTCAGACTGTTCTGTACACTGAAACCGCAAAAAAATGATTTATTTTGCAATGCGAACCCGCGCTTGTATTGCGCAATAGTTTTGATGACGTGCGTATCGTACAAGACAAAAGAGCCGGGCGGTTACTCAGCGCTCAGTCATTTCGTTGTAAACATGTTCTGCCTTCGCATTTAACTACGGTTTTTAGTAGACATTAAAAGGAATGGCAGCTCCTTTCATGCTTATATTTTAATCCCGTGTTTGAGGACGGACAGGAACTCGAGGCTGACTTCCATAGCTATAGAGAAGAATCTGAAGGCGTCCTACGGGAGATGAAGCACTTGACCGGAAATATCGCAATGGCGGCGAAGGACTCAGTTGAAAGCGTGGAAATTTGCACATGTTACAAGGAGACTGATGCTCTTGAACATAGGATCACTTCATGTTACTTTTGTAATTTTAGAATGGGATTTATATGAAAACGAACAAGAGTAATTGTTGTTCCCTATTCCGCAACATTTTCGTGCACATAAACTAAATAAGGATCTTTGAAATGGATGACTAGGAATTTTAATCATCAAATATGGAAATAAAGTAAACGAAAGGTGGGCAAAATTCACCACAAAACGCTGAATTTGTGACCACGGCTAAAAGATGTCGGTAAACACGCCAGGCAAGTTTCGTTTTACTTTATTTCAATATTTGAGTAATTATTTCATGTTCAGTCCAACTGTTGCAAGAACACACCCTAACTCATACCAACTAATACACAATAGAAAGCTAACACGAGGCCGCGGAATACACCAGCCCACGCGACGGTAACACTATAGCAGGATAAATATAGTGTAGCGATGGCGAACTGGTGGATGTAAAGTGTATTTTAGTGTGTTCTCAAGGGTAAACATGTGGAAATGCTCACAGTTTAAGTTATTGTCGAGTGTTGCGATTGCCTGTGTAGCCTGTAAAACCACGTGACCGATAACGTCATCATTACAACATCACCACTAAGTGAGATATGGGGATCCAGTGCCAGATCTGTCAAAGTTTGAGCCGCCTGCCAGTAGAAATGAGGGAGATAGGGGTCTATGTTTACAAGCTCTATAATTAAGATCGGGCTCTATTTAGTAGCCATATAGTATATTTAGCAACAAGCGTGATACAATACAATACAAATAGCTTACTTCTCATGGAAAAATACATTTCATGTGTTACGATAGGATATGAAACGTATAGAAGAATGTGACTTTTACATGTTATTTAAAGTGCTAAATTGTAATCAAATATCAGCCTATTAACGAAACTACTCAAGAAACGTTGTGTGTTTACTCTAGGCTTGGCTGTACCTTTCCGTCTGATGTTGTAGGTGCTAGGTTTAACCTTGGGTATAATAGCTCTAACTCATTACACTGTGGTATCCCTGCTACTTCTGTGTATAATTCGTTTTGCCCTTTTTTCGTAAATGTGATCTCCTTGCAATTGCTAGGGTTGCATGACATTTTATTATTACCTGTCCAATGCATAAAGGACTGCACTATATTAGAAGAGTTATCCATAACTGAGTTGTCACTATTTCTGAACACAGGGACTATCAAGGTTTAATAATCTGCATATTTCACGTTTACGTTATTACATCGTGATACGTATTCAAAGCTTGATTACATAGTATTTCCAGAACTTTCGCCTAATTATGTTGACTCACTATGATTGTGCATTCTAAGTAGTTCTGGAACCTTCCAATGGAATATTCTAGTGTATAGTTAAAGTAGTATAGAATGTTCTACAAGTAATACGCATTGTGTGACAAAGTGTCATTATCGTATATTATTCGAAAAAAAATCTCGTTAAATCAAAATGTCGCGCTGAACTTTGAAATCACATATGAGACTAACTGTGCTTATAAACTGTCCGCCATTCAGCACTTTTGTTTTATAGGCAGTGGAAATTTAGTCGACAGATATTTAAAAAGCAGAAAAACAATATTTTAAACTACAGTCCGATTTAAGATCAGACCGGGATCCTAATGAAATGCGGAACACATCCCAATATATATACGTACACCGTTATATTCAATTTCTAGGTAACAATAAATGTGAAGGATTCATTAGCAACATTTGTACAAGAATCGCTACTCATGTATTAGTGAGGTCAACCGACCGTAAATTTATGCAGAATATTCAAATTCAAAAAGGTTACTGGTTATTCAACCTTAACTAGAAAATATCTAGCCCTCGTCGTTACTTCGTTATACAGAGATCAAGGTACAACTGTCCGATAATAGTAGTATAGGAGGGACCGAATTAGCCCCCTTTTTTGCGGTGTTATGCTAATTTTTGCGGTGTTACGCTAATTTTTGCGGTGTTAGTCATGAATAAAATGGGGGTGAATAAATTGTCTATTGTCTTAGACTCATAAATAAAGTGCGTTGGTTTCTCATTATCTATTGTCTTTCCGCATGAATAAAGTGCGGCGCGCTCATGAATATCTATTGTTCCTTTGGATGAGGTCATTGATCTATTCGGGCATGTTTGGGCAAAGCCTATTGTTTGGAGCAGCTATAAAGCTAGAACCGATCGCTCTAAAGCTAGAACCGATCGGCCCCGAATCCATTCGAGAAATTGGGCAGCAACGATATGGAAGTGATCTACAAGCTAGGATCTCGAGGTTATCATGCCAGCGCTAACATTTTCCACGGCAAGATGAGAGTTCACATTCGAAAGTACATTCAAGGCCAAAACAAGAAATTTCCCACCAAGGAGGGAATTGATTTGACAGTCGACGAGTGGATCAACCTCAAAGACATTGTGAAGGAGATGGATGATCTTATTGAAACCATATCCGAAAACCCAGAGGATCCGGACTATGAAGCCTATGAACGCAAGAACCCACGACAGACTGAAATATCAAATGACTCCAACATGGAAGCGTTTCGTCCAACACTTCAGAGACAGAATGCTATCCTGAAGACCACAAGCCCCACAAACTTTCAGGATTGACCCATACCTTTCTGCCATGTGTGCAAGAAAACGAACTTTTATGGAAGTAACCAATGTGATGGGTGTTATAACTCCGTCATAAATGAGGAACCAGGTGAAATAGTGGAAACTTCCTCCATGACAACCGAAGCAGGGGATATAGACCCTAATGCCAAGCAGCAAGAAGACATACCAAATGTTACTTTTGGTGGAAAGCCACCTTTGACTCAGCTCAAACAGTGCTCAGTATGCAAGAGAACTCTGTGTTACTATGGAACTATTTGTAATACCTGTAACGGCACTTGGCGGTCAAGTAAAACAATAAAGCCATGATATGATACTGAATTGTGTCTTTGTATTAATAAAGGTATTGTATTTATGTAAATATTTCTTAATAAGTACTAACAAATCCACTTTATACGAATCATTTCGACATGGCATCGTCTATTTTCCTAGTTCCAAATGGCATCAGTGAGATATTAACATATCGTCTTTAGTAGTATAGTCGGAGTCAGAATGAATGCACTTTTTGTTGTACAACATTTTTTGCACCCATTTAGCCTTTTTGACACCCCTTCGAGCTTTGTTGGCTATATTACCACCTTTTTAGGGTCAAAACGTCTATTTGACACCGAATTGCAGCACAAAGGTATTTATTTACCCCCCAGTTACGATATGGGTGGCATAGTTGTTGTTTTCTTCCATTTTTGGCAACAAATGCCACAAGATCAACCCACCGTAGGATACGGTCACATGAACACTGGCGAAAATTTACATTTCCCCAAGCTATTAGAGACTGACAGATATATACGAATAGACAGCCTCATGGATAAAGCCACTTGTATCTGGTTGATGCTTGGGAAGGATTACGAGTGTAAAAGAAAGCGATATAATACAGAGTACTGTGCTCAACATAATTATCAGATAAGAGAGGGAAGTAGATCACCAATACCCTGTTCGAACTGTTGGATTGGGTGTCGTACTAGTTATGGACTTTGCTCGAGGTGTGGACAGAAAACGAACCAACACCTCAGAGATAAAAAACGTTATACTAAGATTCGCTTTGCAAAGGTGTTATTGGAATTGGAAAAGAACTACCCCCCAATCGATTAGAGTAGGATATGTAGGAGATACGACTTTTCACAAAGCATTTAGAGCTAGCCATCATATAAGTATTGACAGAGTGGGATATGTAGGAGATAACGACTACCTCATACAGCATTTAGAGACTACCACTCATATAAGTATTGACAACGGAAAATGGTTACCCTCCAAGAACTACGCAGGACGGCAAAACAGTTTGGAATTCGTGGCTTCTCTAAGTTACGCAAACACGAACTCATTCATGCAATAGATTCAGCTTTGGTTGATGAAGAACGTAATAGGTATGGAAGACACATCAAAACGGGTAGGTTTCCAGCTCTTCGAAGGATCCAGAAAATCCACACAAACGTGCCCAACGTGAGCGAGAACACAAACAACTTAGGGAGGATGCATCAGCAAGTCTACGTGCTAAAACTGTTGCAGACCAGATGAAAGCTAATCCTCAAATGCGGGTACCACATCTACGACGAATAGGACGGAGAATCCTACAAAATCCTCGCAGTGAACCACTATCACGCAGCATCATTCGAGAGGCAGCTACTATTCTCGACGAGAGAGATGGCACACTTGAGGGAGAAGAAAAAGGCAGACGTACGATCCGGTGCCGATTTTTCAATGGTGTAGCGGGAGATTTGACACATAGGATCATGAAGAAGTTGACTGCAAACGTCGAAACCAGTTTCTATCTACGCTACAGTTATACCTATCGCATTCGCAACGTCAAGGACGGGCGTGTAATGATATTTTCCAAGACAGGTTCAGGATCTCCATGGATAAATATTCTAGGCGATGCGGCGGGATGGATAAACAACAAGGAGATTGCCAGATTGAATCCCGATAATATAGAGCGACCCGACACTCAGTGGGTATTTGTACGTTGGATCCAAGTGGATGTCAAAGTCATAATCGATCGACCACCTTTGTTGGGTACCGGTCCACTACCACAATGGCTTAGACAGAAAAAGGGGATGTTTTCCCTCGACAAATACAACGATAACCTATGCTTTTGGCGATGCCTTGCTATATACAGAGGGACAGCCGTAGATAGGTGCACAATCGCAGCTAGAAAACTGGCTCAAGAGTTCTATCAATTGGTAGCGCCTATACGAGATACTCCCAAAACTTCACTAGGCCAGTTGGATAAGATCGAATTGCACTTTGGGATAGGCATTTGCGTGTATGAACCTTCGAAGGATGGCGCTTGGCATCTGACATGACATGCAGCTCACTACAAGCACACGATGACGATTGGGATATACGAGGGACACGCCTTCTATATCAAGAAAGTTTGGCAACTCGGAGATCTATACATCTGTAATGATTGCAAACAACGATTCACGAAAGCCTCAAATCTCCAACGTCATGCAGATCGTTGTAGTCGTGGTGAAACGAAGATCGTTTGTTCAGGTGCAAAAATCACAGCCCCACAATCTGCATTCGAAAAAGCATTCTGGCCAGTGAATAACGCTAGCAAGAAAGCCCTACGTTGGTTGAAACGCGAATCGGAAAGAATCGAACCACATATTCACCATGCAGCTTGTGGCCATGGTGGAGAACGTTGGATAGAAGGAGCACTCGTCGATGGCTATGAACCTATTTCCAAAACAATCTTTCAATTCCATGGTTGCTACTTTCATGGGTGTCCAAAATGTACGAAAGGTAAATCATGGGGTAAGAATTTATAACGTAAAACTTGCGCATGGACGGCAAAGCTACGAGCGGCCGGATATACAGTGGTGGAGGCTTGGGAAGGATCAACGAAGAAGACCAACGAACCAATTCCAACTCCGGTACAAACCGCTTATCCACACGCGATAGTATATGATTTCGAAGCGATACGACGAAAGGAAGACAACCAACAGACCGTCTAACCATCGAAAACGTACATGTTCCTATATCAGTATCAATTGCTGACACATACAACCGCACACCAACTTTTATATGTCGATTCGAAGCAAAGGAACTCATAGCCGACTTTATCAAAGATCTCCAACGAAGAGCAAAAGTAATCCAAGAAGTTGTCATCGAACAATTCTGTCCTAAGACACCTGAATTCTCTTTCGACACCCTACCGAAAGAACAACAAATGAAAATCAATGAATGGACAAATCAAGTTCCCGTATTAGGATTCAACTCCGGTGGATATGATTTGAATTTGATCAGAAACTATTTCGTGGAATCTATTGCTGACACATGCAAGAAGGTCAGAGTGGCAAAGAAAGCCAACACCACTATGTTTCTCTTAACCCCAGAATTCCGTTTCCTCGATGTGATGAATTATCTTGGACCAGGTACTTCCTATGAACGTTGGATCACTGCATATGGATGTGAGTTGCAAAAGAGTTTCTTTCCATACGAGTGGTTTGATTCTCCAGACAAATTGGATCACATCGGATTGCCAGATTATCGAGAGTGGGGATCAAAGCTAAAAGGGCAACACCTACTATCTAAGGAAGAGTTCGATGACTATAAGCGCACCTTCCACGATAAGGGAATGAAGATCTTTGCAGACTGGCTACAATACTATAACAACTTGGATGTAATTCCATTTCTAGAGGCGCTCGAAAAGATGCGTAATTTCTATCACGAAAAAGGTGTAGACATACTAAAAGACGCAGTATCTATTCCCGGAGTCTCACTACAGTTTCTACTTCGAGGTAGCGTAGAACGTGGAGCTGAGTTGTTTGCATCAAATGAGGAGGCTTATCATATGCTCAAAGGTGCAATCGTAGGTGGACCAAGCATTATATTCACTAGACGCCATGAAGCAGGAATAACTAAGATTCGTAGTCATCAGGGTGGAACCAAAATTTGTCGTAAGATCCTTGGATACGATGCCAACGCCCTATATCTTTCTACTATGGCACTCGAAATGCCTTGTGGAAAAGAAAAGGTTGTTCACTATGACGAGCCAGGTCCAGCTGCCAAAGGACTTGTCGAACGTCTACGTAATGGAACGTGGTTTGGATATGCAGAGGTAGGTATCGAGATACCTAAAAAGCTATGGAAGAAATTCGAGGAGATGCCACCCTTCTTCTACAATAGAGAAATTCCAGATGAAGCAATCCCCTCAGAAATGTTATCCTACCTTGAGAAGACTGGCCGAAAGAGATCTAATACCAAGAAGTTAGTTGGTTGTCTCGCCGGAAAAAAAGTGGTTACTCTATGCTCCTCTACTACGTTGGTATCTTGATCATGGAGCGATTATAACTGCGGTCTATCGCACAATAGACTATGAACCCAAAAAAGTATTTGAATGGTTTGTAGATCAAGTCACCGAAGCACAAAGGACAGGAGATGTAGACAAAAGTAAAGCTCTACTTGCAGATGTATTCAAGTTACTTGGAAATAGCGCCTATATATGGAAAATTGATCGAAGATTTGGGACGCCAAACAAATGTCACCTATACCAAGGATGAGAAGGTCGTTGAAAAAGCGTTGCGTAGTGTTTGGTTTTCAGACTTAGAGGAAATTGGTGACGCATATGAACTCGAGAGTAGAAAGAATCAGATCCAAATCAAACGGCCTTTCCAAGTAGGTATCGCTGTATATCAACTCGCCAAGCTTCGTATGCTCGAATTCTACTACGACTTCCTTGACAAGTATATTGATCGAGAGGATTTCGAATACATACAGATGGATACTGATAGCGCGTACATTGCAATTTCGGGCAACAGCATTGACGAAGTTGTACGATCAGACCTGCGAGAGGATTTCGCAATCCATAGAAATGATTGGTTAGCTTGGGACAAATGGAGTGGTCGCACGCCAGGACTCTTCAAACTTGAACTCGAAGGACAACGAGCTATTGCACTATGTTCTAAAGCTTGGTATGTCGATGGAGGCGCTACTCGCAAATATTCCACCAAAGGGATGTCGAAGAGGCACAACGATGTTACGTGGGATCGATTCAATGAAGCCTTATGTGGTAGTATCGATAAAGCAGAAAACCGAGGATTCCGTTTACTACCAGAAGGTATGGCAACTTACACACAACATAAGCTGGGACTTTCAGCTTACTACGATAAAAGGCGAGTACTTCCAGATGGAATCCACACTGAGCCTATAGAATACAGTCTTTGAGATCGCTTCAGGAGAGTGTTAGTGACACCGAAATAACTACCTCCACAAACATTTAGAGAGAAGATAGGTATAGGTATAGACAAAATGGTTGGTCACATCGAAACGCTACCACTAGAGATCATATCTAAGATTGTAGAGTTTGCAGGCCCTACATCATTTGCAAGTATTTCTTCGACATCGAAAAGTTTATACAAAGCAGCATCTCTAGCGCGATACAACGGGGTGAGTCGAAGCTTTCTCAGTCAAGTCCTTACACAGGGATTTAGTGCTGCTCGAGATGATGGCAAGCGAGATAACTTAGCTAGTATCTTCAGGATTTCCAAAAAGGATATACACCTTGTGCTACAATTTGCTTGCGTAGACGGATATCTATATACCATCAAGTGGCTAATCAAACGTTTTCAACTAACCGCAAAGGATATACGCGCCGATGACAATCGCGTACTACAACTTGCTTGCACCTATGGAAACATTGGAATTGCCAAATGGCTCACGAAGAACTTCCAACTCACAATAGGAGATGCGCGAGCAAACCAAAATGGCGCCCTACGACAAGCTTGCGAAAACGGACATCTCAATATCGCCAAGTGGCTAACTAATCATTTCAAATTAACGATCGAGGATGTGTCCGTTCTAGATAACAATATACTATACCAGGCGTGTGACAGCGGATATCTCAATATGGTCAAGTGGATTGCTATTCGCTTTCAACTTCCTATCGGGCATTCGTATGTAAATTTCTGTCTAGTCACGTCAGACTATGTCACGGGCCGCAGGTGAAATGCTAGTGAGATAAAAAAATTGTCTGAGTCGTACGTAAATTTCAGTCTCGAATTTCGGTCGCCAAACTTTTTGCATGCCTTAGCGCCCCAGTTTCACTCGTTCAAGTAAAATAGGGGCGATCAGGAATTTTAGGGGCGCTCAGGAATTTTACAGGTGAACTTCAGTTTTTATCTTAAAATTAGATATGAAGCACCATTTGATTCGCGCCCCACGAAAGTCTATCACCAGAAAGTTTCTCACGAGTCGGAATTATTTCAATATAGTCACGAAAGTCTATCACCAGAAAGTTTCTCACGAGTCGGAATTATTTCAATATAGTCACGAAAGTCTATCACCGGAAAGTCTCTCACGCGTCGGAATTATTTCGATGTAGTCACGAAAGTCTATGAATAGTTATATACAACCAGCTTGATGCATGTCACGCGCTCTTGTGTTTGCGTGGTCATGTCACGCGCTCTCGTTGGAGAGGGTGGGAGGGAGAGAAGGGAGAGAGATGGAATAAATGGGGGGGGGGGATTTTTAACAAACCCTAGTGGGAAAAAATAACAGGGGAGCATTATCAAATTATTTATCCGGCTTATATCTCATTCGAACTTTACCTAATAGTATTGTATACGCCTTCTGTACAGTTGAGGCTGGCTGTACTTCTGATATGAATGGTAACCATTCATTGAGCCAGTTGGTACGGCGCAAAATAAATAAGAAACAAAACAAATAACATCCAACATGTCCAAATGGGTTGCTTAATGTCCTCGTTCGGGATACCATAGAGGCCAGCTTTTCCCCCGCTCCACTGGTTGGGTGTAGTCATGTAATGTGTGCATAACGTGAAAACTAGCAGTGCATGTGAATGAAGAGCCGTGAAAAGAGCCTCTTGCCAGATCATTCGCGTCTAACACAAGCTTTTGAGTAGTATATACGATGGGGGTTCTAATTCACATTCTTATTTAAGCCTTTTTGCTCCCATCGTATATCCCTACTCCACGAACAAATCGTTGAAACTTGTTCCTTATATAAGCCCCCCTTTATTCACCCAAGTAAGAACCACTATACCGCTTGCTTTAAACCGCTTTTGATCGTCGAAAATCGTCAAAAAAATGTGCCTTATATAAGCCCCTCTTATTCCCCCCAGTAAGAACCACCCCCAACTATATTTAATGTAACCAATAATAAATCCCAATTAGAGACATGTTATCATCATATTATGAGGTTGTATCACAGTTACTATATAAAAACGTCCCGTATACTATGTTTAATATGCCGTACCGTTCTAATGTCGCAACCACTATCTGAAGTATATAAATACTATGACTAATAAATTATACCTTCCTATAGAAATCTTGACTAAGATCGTAGAGTATGCAGCTTCGAAGATCATTATGTGGCTCGTTTAGCACTTCCAGTTCACCATAGAGTACGACTGTATTATTATACATTATTCGATGTCTACGAAATCACCATAGAGTGTGACTGTATGTATTATGACATCTCACCATAGAGTGTGACTGTATTTATTATACACTATTCGATGCCGGTAAAATAGGCACCCCGTTCGCCATAAAAGGCATTTCTTCCCCATTTCTGGTCACGATATAGATAGAAAAATTTCGAACTAGAACATATGATTTTAGTTCTAAGAAGAAAAAATCGAAATAAAGAAAAAAACCAAAAGCAAAACTGGACGTCTCCAGAACCTCTCTAGGAACCACTTTCACCTTTTCCTTCCTTCGCCATACTTTCGTTCCTAGAGAGGTTTTTGCTTATTACCGGGCCCGGCTTACTGTATTTGGTCTACTGTATTTGGTCCACTGTATTCGGTCTACTGTATTTGGTCCTAACTGTTTGAGGCACAACCGGCACTCCTTGGAACTCTATTCGAGTATCTGTAAGCTCTACCCAAGCACCCGACCCAGGATTGACACTGTTTGTACTGTATTCGTTCGGCTTACTTTAACTTCTGCCACATCGACAGACGCGCTACGATTTGTGGGGGGCTGGAGGCTTTTTACCCCCCACAAACCGATCTACCATATATAGTCCCGGATTCGAACTCTGAACTGAAAGGGCCTCCATTTTCCTTCCAGTCCAGCGTTGAACCGCGAGGGCTATACATGCTAGACAGTGACGTAGGCGAAAAATATCCTACTTATGTTTTAAGCAATTGTCGTATGTTAATTAGCGCCGCCTACGCTATGTCTCGAAATTTGCATACGAACTCGACATACAAGTTAATTTATACGAACCGCTTAGAAAAGCGTAAATATCGCCCACGCTCACTTTTCTCATATGAGATGTCAATTTTTATCCCAATTTTGCTCTCATTTCTTCTAGCATTTTTTGCTTGACTTCGCCTCGAATTTGTTCCACTCTTTTTTCACTCATTCGGCTTAAATTAGCCGAAGTTTTGTGACGAATTTCAATCTTCATAGTTTCGTATTTATCTGCCTCAGCGAGGATTAGATTGTATTCGACGTCAGATATATTTTCATCGCGAAGGGCCTTTGATACTAGATCGCGAATCGTATTAATTTTCGCTTTAGCTAGCATAGCGGTTTTCTCATGTTTAGAAACTTTTTTTCCGATCTTTTTAGCCCCAATGGTTGTAGCTGCTGAAATCATCCCACAGACCCCACCAATAACACCGAATGGTAGGCCGATTATTACACCGAAACCAGTTAGAGCTACCGCTAATCCTGAACCCGATAATAATACAGATAGACCTCCTGTTACCACAGCGACACCATGGACAATTCCTTGTGCGCGGGCATATTTCTTACGCACACCTTCATAGTGTTTTTCTTGAGTTTCGATATCTGAAAGAGTATCTCGGACTGTTTGCAACCGAAAATTCTTTCCAGTGTCACTCCGTTTCCCTGGAACTAGCGATGGATAGATCGGTGGTGCCGTTGGAAGTAATTGAATTGAATCGCTTGCCATTATGTTATATCTTCGCTATATCATAACTTACTCAATCTTCAATACGTATCGTATAGGTCGACCACGGAAGTCTATAATGTTTCCTTTTTCGTCTTTAATTGTCAGGCGAAGGCTGTTTCGTCTTGTCCCTAGAGCTTTAACGACTAGGGGGCTTGATATAGAGTAAGTCGTTGCACCAAAGCCATGGGTTTCCATATTAAATATACTTAGGACTTCTGAGGGCTTTCCCCCAAGAAGTGAGAAGAGGGAATCCACCACGTCACAGTAAATATACATATAGTGAATATCTTGTGGCACCAGGGGGTATTTTCCCACATTGATAGTCACATAGCCTGTCGGACCCCCACCTACTTCGATACCAAGCAAATCGCAGATATTCTTAGTTAACTGGATTGGTTTCTTAACATCTAAAATATAGTATTTCCAAAATGTGTGGTTTATGAATTCCAATAAACCAGCATCAACCGCGGGATCGAATTGGGTCATCAAGCTTCCTATACTATAATGTCCCGCCTTAATTTCGTGTGGAAACATCACACCATCGACATCCCACTTAAAGCTTCCTTTATTAGTTAGGTTCCACCAACTGTTCTCAAGAGTGATCTCAATTAGCGAAATATTATGGATGTAAATAGGTTCTTGAAAGTAGACCGTATGGTCAGCCGAGGTAGTGGCGACATTTAAGATTACCATATTAAAGCCTGAAGTTTACTTCGATATCAGAAGTTTACTTCAATGATACTAACATATATTCTTTACTTCACGATATTAACATATGTCGTAACTTTAATACGTATCAATATCAAACAGATTAGTCAAGTGGATGAATCGAACGGATTGATTGGCCCGGCGCCAAGGATAAGAAACCATGCCTAGTCTCCAAGTGAGAGTTCATTTCGACGGTGATTGGGGTGACTATATCGCACCTCGCAATGCAAAGGCTTTAGCGGCCTTTAAGAAAAATTATCCTCACGCGGACTTCGATAAGTTCTCAGCTAGGACAACGGCATCCGACATACATGATGAGTCTACATACGAGACTAGAATCATGTTTTACGATGGTGGGCAGCATTGGAATATAAGTGGTCTCATACCAGTAGATGTACGAAATCATCTACACGAAGCGTTACACGTGACAACGCAAAAACATGTGACAGTTGTGGGTTTTCCACTTCCATTCAGAAGGACTGATTTTAAGTATCCAGTTCCAGCAGTTCCCTGGAAGATTGACGCCAAAGACATAGACCCCTTTATCCGAATTCTCAAGATCTACGTAACGAAGGATCAGTTCTTCATGTCGGAGCCGCGAGATATCTTACTAGGGCTGGGGTTCGATTTTCCTACTGACACCATTAACGACAACGACGACGATGACAAAGACGATAAATCCAAGAAAGCGACAGAATGGTTAGATGCTCTACCAATGAGGCATTGGCAGCAACAATTCTGTTTCGTAGTTTGGTGCGCAACGGCTGGCTGCGGAGTGTCGTTCGATGACCATCTTTCAGATGACGCACCAATCACTGATTACATCCGTAGCTTTTACCGCTTCCACGTATACTACACAATCATGGGATTACTGTTCGAATTGGGAGTCCCCCTCCCCAGAGAAAACATCTTTAATAAGAACGACAACGTCCCATGGAACTCCGTCGTATACGACAGGCTCAGGAGAGAGTTTGTAGTCATTAAAGTTAACTTCGCCCTGCGCCGAGCAAGATTTACTGATAAGTCGTGGGGGTTCGATACGAGTGGGCCACTCGATATTCCGACGCGGTTCTATCGCGACGAAATGGCGAAAAAGCAGCACAATTGGTTCGTTCCGCAGCAGAGCAAGGGGCTGACTAAGGCTGGGGTAGTCCGAATTAATGCATCTGTAAAGGTCTACGTGTTTTGTATTCTAGGAGCCCAGGGTGTGGGAACTGTCCCGATCGTAGGGTCGCCAGGCTTGTTCCCCGGTGTCCAAGAAGACTTCAAAAAACTGCTGAGAGATACCATCATGGAAAAGGATTGGGATAGTTTAGTGCAATATAACAAAGCTCTGAATGACACGAACTCTCGTCTCGACCTAGTAATTCCTAAGGGTTGTATGTTAATACCCAGCAATATGAATATCAATAAAAAGAGTATAGTCGGTTATAACAACTACCTGAAAATGTCGAATAAGCCAGGCCTAAGTTTAGGAATAAATGATAGTATCAACCTCGATGAAAAACCACCACCACCAGTCCACATGGAAGGACCAGCACCAAAAGGGCAACCAGGTACTTCGCAACTGCCAGTAACGCATAAGCCTATCGCATACAGCGGAGCTACACATATTCCTAAACCACATGGTAGACAAAGTCGCGGTGTATCACCAACGAGTCACGAAACCAATTTGGCAATCGTGGGTATCATGGCCGGCGTAGCCTCATGGATGATATTTCGTTAGCGTCGTTTCGACGATTTATATTGCTCTACTAGGAATATGACCACAGCTACAATGAGTAGCCAGGCATTCTTTGCAAGGAAGCCGAAAACTTCTCCAGCGGTACGGAATATGAAACTCGCAATAGCGCCTATCGCCGCAGGTAGCACGTTAGCCAACTTTTTTCCAAGATCCTTCAAAGCCTCACCAACTCCCTTAGTGATGGAAGTCAAGCCTTTTGTTAATATACTAACGACAGTACCAATTACGGCACCAGCGACAGCTAACACTCCAATCACCGTAAATCCATGTTTCTTGAAGATGGCTTTTATGCGGTCTCGTAGCGCCATACGATCTTCGATGGCTTCGATTTCTTTCTCGATCTCCTGTTTCTGATCCTCTAGTGCTACTACTTTATTCTTTGCCACTTCATATTCTGGAGTTCCCTTAGTTAATGAATCCATCTTTTTTATTTCCTCGGCCTTTTGTTTATCTTTTTCAGTGGCCATATCCTCTTTCATACTAATCTCCTTTTCCGCAGTAGGTCCAAGAGCGTTTTTAAGCGTTTTCGGTAATACGTTGGGAGTGTCTACGGCATCCGACAGTAAGTATGATCCAGCATTTTTACGATTGAGTTTTATCACGACCCTATCATAGTCATCCAAACTAGCAGTGAACTTCGTTAGATCTGCTTTTGGAAACTTTATAGTGATTTGATCCTGTGCATTTTCAGTCCGTCTTTCCAGTCTTTCAAATGGCGTTTCCGCAGTACTACTGCCTGCCGTAAACTGCGTTTCCGCATCATCACCTTGATTGACTAATTCTATATACTCAGCTGAACTGGTTCCCCAGTTACTACGATTTTTCCATAACCTATCGCGTATGCTTTTCGTCGTATTTTTGAAGCTATGCTTAGCTCTATTCCACCAATCCATTTCTGCCTCGCCATCATCAGGTCTAATCTCCGCCCATTCTTCGGCAGTAAGATCATTCACATCGGCTCTACCTTCTTCAGATATAGGATCGAAGTCTATCGTTTCTTCCATATTGAATACTTGATATGTGATATACTATTAGTATTGGCGATATATTCAATTGTGGAACAAACATGATATCAACGAAGCTCCATCCTGACTATTCTCCTAGAGAAGGTAGATCTCTTAAAGCCAGTCGTGTGTTCCATCGTGTAACTTTCACTCCTTCATCAGCCAATCCGGGGGAAACTTTAATTGTTAATGTTCCTACGTTATGTGAAAATAGACTTCTAGTACCTGGTAGTCTAGCCCTTAGTGCCAATATCACTCTATCCGGGGTTCTATCCGGGGGTCATGCCGACAACTATTTGGTGGCCAACGTTGGACGTTGCATAGTCTCAAAGCGAGTCGTATGGATGGGAACTACTAGATTAGAAGATTTAAGTCGACCCGATCTACTACAGGTATATAGCGATCTATATCTATCTGATGTAGAACGAGAAAATAGCGTAGAGCGGGGCATTCAATCTGCTAATGTGAACAAA
This sequence comes from Actinernus sp. WN-2022, assembly GCA_030867875.1. Lineage (NCBI taxonomy): Eukaryota > Metazoa > Cnidaria > Anthozoa > Actiniaria > Actinernidae > Actinernus > Actinernus sp. WN-2022. The sequence continues at coordinate 67,505,907 of JAOWCC010000577.1, read as the reverse complement.
CTTCGTTCAAAGGCTAGCAACGCAGTTAAGTCTAATGCGGCTGATAATGCGACACTAGCGGCATACGGTAGCGTATATAAGATATCTATTGATCATGAAGTTATCACAACCCATGGCGTCTTTTATCCACATGCGATTCGAGATAAGATGTCATTTCATTTGACACTGGCACCGGCCATAGACGTCATAGTCGGATCCGACAGTACGAAAGAAGGAACGTACAAACTATCGAACATTGAACTAGAATATGAAGTCATCGAAAGTCTCGATCTTGCGTCGCAGGCCAATAGTACCTACGCCAGCGGTAAAGCCTTTCTGTATAACCATTATGAGTACTTCAAAACCGTCTCAATCAATCTAGACACCGATACACTAGTATCTGAAAGCATAAACGTACTTCGTCTCTCTCTCAATGGCATTCTTCTTCTATTTGTGGATCCTCATGTGGCAGGCACTAGAGATAGTGAGAAGTTTGTAAATCCAGGAATCACCAAGGTCGAGGTACACGTCAATGGCATTCCTAACGCTCTATATTCTTTTGGGATGCTACCAAAGGATTTATGGAAGTCCGCAAATAATTGGTTTGTCCCGCGTTTCGGAGAGGCTGCCGCCGCTACATCCATGACACATAAGAAGTTCTTTGAGAACAAGTTCGCCGTACTCATCGATTGTCGCACCTCGCAAACCAGTATAGTTCATGGAGATGGTTTAGCCCAACAAGATGCTGGAGCATCCATTCGCCTTAGGATTCATCGCAGTGGAGGCTCAGGTAAGGTGAACATGCACATATTCGTGCTTTCTGATGCACAAGCAACTATTGAACAGGGAATGCTACAAAATGTTTATCACTAACGTATTCGTTGACGTATTCGTTAATGTACTCATTAACATGGACACATTGACAGAACAAATTCCCTTTAACGCACTCATAATTGGCCCCACAAACTGCGGAAAGACTCAGTTCATAGTTGATCAATTGAGAGGTCCATTTCGTTTTAAGTTTGAATATATCGTATTAATTTGTCCCACCTATGCTAACAATAAAACCTATAAAGGTGTTGGTAAGGGAGATCCTCGCTTCATTGTCCTAGCGCCTTCTCAGAACGATATTGATGCAACCCTAGGCGACTGTGCATGTTTTTTCGAAGGAACAAATACACTTATTATCCTTGATGATTGTGCGGCAAGCAAGGATGTTAAGGGAAGGACCAATAAGATATCCGATTTAGCCTTTTCTGCACGCCACATTGGTATTTCGATTTGGGCCTCATCACAAACACAAAAGAGTATATGTAAGAACTTTCGCGAGAATTGCGCAATCGTTGTGGCATTTCGCATCGCAAGCGCACCGGGATTAAAGGATCTATTCGATGACTATGGCGCTAGCATATCCTTAGATGATAAGAAGCTATTCATTTCAGAACTTGAGACTAAGTTCGCACATATATGTTTCTGTTTGCGACATCCATTTTCCACATTATTAGAGATACCTTCACCTATGGTATGTCACAATACGTTGAAGTAAGATGGATAAAGATTTGGATGACGAATTAATGAACATACTAGCTGAATCCGGCAAAATAGATGTGACAGGTCCTCCACCAAGGGCCGAATGCGGCTACCGCAGTAGAGACATGCGAAGATTGCCATGCAAAGATTGCCATGCAGTACAATGCGCTACCACCGATGAAGATCGTAGCATAAAAATCAGCGACCATAGGGAAGATCTTTCTACTCTAGCCGTGACTGGTACGACAAAAGAATATCTGGGGAAGGATTTTTCTCTTGGGGACATTTCTAAGTTACCTGATAAAGACATAGAACGCCTACATCGTAGATACCAAGCCGCCTTAGCAAAGCAAATAAATAACTGCTTAGTGGATAGAGCACTAGGTATAGCAACTCGTGTAGTCACATGTGTATTGTCTATGGGTTCTCGACAACGAGTACTGTTGAAAGATCTACAAGAAGACCGATTAGTCCGAAACGAGATATCTGCCAAGGCTGGATTATTGGCCTACAAAGCAGGCCCACTCGTAGCACTAACTAGTGCCCTTTGTCACATTGGTGGCCATTACGTGGCCGCTAAACAGGACTCCGAGGCGCAAGTATTGCCGAGCGAAAACGAAGTTGATGAAGTACTTGAGGTATATTCAAATTTAAAAGAATCTTAAACGTAATTAACGTATTGAAGTTACCTCAACTACTAAGTAATTACTCTTAACAAGATGGAAGTTGATACCCATTCCGAAGATCGAAATGATCCCATCACGAAAGAACCAGTAAAAACCCCACCAAATCCAAAACGAGTCGCTGCAGGCAAACTCATAGCGCAAAGAAGGAAAGAAAATATCGCCAATGTGGCGGCAACGCAGGCGCAGGTAGACAGTCATACCGATAAGCCAAGTTTGATATCAACTAATACCACACTTGCTGTAATTGGGGTAAGCATAGCATTTATGGGTTTGTACTATCAGTATAAGCAATACAAACAAACGCAACGAGTTAACCACAGCTCCGCTGAAGCCACAGACAGCTCAGCTGCCGCTACCAAAGAAACCCCAAAAGGTCGTAACCTAAAAACTCAAGGCATGATATAGCATTTGAAGCCACGCCGTAGACACATATTATCTGCGATGTAAACGTTGTTCCAACAAGATGGTTAACGAACTTATGAACACAATACAGGAAGCTACTATATTGACTGGACTTGCGGCAGGTATCGGTTGGATCGGAAAAAAAGCAATCAAAGAGCCTTTGACTAACGATCCTTCATCTAGTATTTTGAACTTCGTGAAGTGGATAGCGGTTCTATCTGGTGGCCTTGCAGCTAAGAAATACCTAAAGGACAAAGGGTATTGGAAGCCTGTTGAGTAACGGGGCGACTCTACCTCGCCTTCGAAGCTATGGCATCAATAATATTTATGGGATTTGTCTTCGCCATAACTAGTGCTGCCGCTAGTATTGCCGCACACGAAATAGAAAAAGCGACTAGCGGGCCGAATGCGGCTGCCGCAGAGATGGTAAGACATGATAAGGCCCAGGAGAAGGCAAATGCCGCTATGGCAACCTATGAGAAAAATCGAGAAAAACGACTAGAAGCACAAGCCACCTGGAACCACTGGAAAGAAAATAACGCACACGTTGGACTTAAAGATAGAATCGATGCAATGCGAAAACTCCATATATATCACATATTGCAAATGAAACTGGAAAAGCCTAAACTCTCAGATTATTATCGACCATCTAATTCGAGGAAAACTGCCGAATTGGTGGCCTTAGGTGGTAGTGTATTCGCGACTGGATACGTTGCCACTCGATTCTTATAAGAATTGGTTATAGCTATGCTTTTAAAAAACGAGCTTTTTTACGTTTAACGTAATTACTAGATCACTTACTAGATTACTAGAGTATTACTAGAGTATTACTAGAGTATTACTAGAGTATTACTATAAGATTACTAAACGAATCTACATAAAAAAAGAAGGATAAGAACTTGTCAGCTAGATAAGTATTTATCTTTTTTTTTTTGTCTTCGTATTAGAGTCTAGTCGTTATGCATAGATATCAAATGCGTTGAGGTTCAGATGGATTCTCGTCTTGCGAATATCTTCTATGGTCCTGAGGGTTATTGGAAAGGACTAGCAGCTATTAAACATCTTGCCAATTCGGCAAACGTATCTGAAGATGTGACTCGGATGTGGCTAGAAAAACAAGCTATATGGCAGATCTATTTACCACCCCCCAAATACGTTCCACGACCTAAATTCGATGTATCTACACCAAATGAGGTCCATCAAGCCGATTTGATATTTCTACCTCACGATCGACCTGGACGTGGAAGAAAGCTATATAAGTATGCGCTGACGATCGTGGATGTAGCATCCAGATACAAAGAAGCCGAACCATTAGCCACTAAAGAATCTAAAGAAGTTGCTGCGGCATTCGAACGAATATATAAGCGAAGTCCACTAACATGGCCAAAACTTTTACAAGTCGATCCAGGACGTGAATTTATGGGTGCAATGTCTTCGCTACTAGATAAACATGAAGTTTCTGTACGTCGTGGTCGTGTGGATATTCACCGGGATCAAGCAATCGTCGAACGATTTAATCGTACTTTAGCTGAGAGATTGTTTGGATACCAATATGCTCAGGAGATGGTACTTACTTCACAGGGAAAGGATGATAGATCTGTCGAATGGGTGTCTCGTCTACCTGCGGTCGTAAAAGCTTTAAACAACGAAGCTACGCGTTTGACAGGAAAACAACCATCCATAGCAATTACCAAAGATGAAATCGAATCGAACCCAGCAGAACCCGTGCCGGTTCGGGACGAACGGATACGTCTAGTTGGGCTCAAAGAGGAAAGACTTCCATTCGATGTCAGTGTTCGATATCTATATGCTCCTGGTGAGCTAGAAGGTGGACGAAAGCGTGCTACCGATCCTATATGGAGTTTGAAAACGTATAGCATTTCGCGTAGTATGGTTTCTTCGGGTCAGCCAGTCCTATATTATTTGTACGCCCCACACGTTTCGAATGTTGCTCCGCAGGTTTAGAAGAAACAGCCAACGCGTGGATTCGTGCGTGAAGAGATACAAGTCGTACCACTTGATACCGAACTACCTCCGAATGGGATCCTAAGCTAGTTCGTCTTGGGGCAAACAGATATCTTTATGCCCATGGGCTAATGTATCGATTCCATTTTCAGAAATCCAACGTTTTGTGTCCAGTCGTGAAAGGGAGATTTTATTAACTCGCAGACCATAGATCTTATGTCCAATGCTTCGCAGCATATTCATTCCATGTCTGAAGGTCTTCCTATCGAAAAGAGACTCCTTATACTGCTCGTGGCGCATGTGCTTCTTCACAACATATTTCCGTACTCCTTTAGCCTTGCGAATCTCCTTAGTGTCTGCACATACGATCGAATACATCTTAGGTCGAAGTCCAACGTACTCTACGATGGCAACGCCTGCACACTCATCCTTCATCTTTCCAAGAACCTTTTTATTGGTAGTGTCATATAGTGGATGGTTTTTTGGGTAATCACTTGTATCGTATAGGTCTGCATTTTTGGCTACGTCGTCGTAGACGTCTTCTGTTTGGATCTCAAGCAATAGCGAATCTGTGTCTGTGTAGAGCAGTTCGCATTTATTACCATATTGGAGCTTAAGTTGGTTGTAATAGAAATCATACATCAGGTGTTTGGATAGGTCTAGGATGCTCATACCAACGTAAGCTGGGCGGTTAAGTACGAGCCTGCTTTTATGCATGTGTAGTGCTACGAGGCCATCATCAAAGATATTTGATCTAGCAAACATTGGGCTTGATATCAGCCGTCGAAGCTTGTCGCCCTCTATCGCACGCACCAGCTTAACATCTACGCGCTTACGCAGATTCTCCATTGTCTTACCAAATACTGAGTTGTTCATCAGTTTGTAGAGGTCTTTCTCGAAATTTCTCGTAGCCAGTTTACGAAGGTCCGTATTCATACGTATATATGGCTCCATCCAAGGACTTTGGTCGAATCTGAGTGCTCGGTGCACCTTTTTCAATTTCATACCAAGAGAAAGATATAATTGTAGATTTCTATAGTGTAGGACGTAGCGTTCTTTGTCGAATAGATTGGGCACAAGCTTTTCAACTTCGATTGGAAACGCTCTTTCACCTAGTAGTCCGCATTGGTACTCTGACATCCATTTTTTCTGTACTTTCATACGCTCTGGGGCTAGTGGATACGAGTTGTGAGCGTCGTGGAGTTCTAGAGGATACTCAAGGTCTACCTCAAGGATATAACCTTTATCCGCATCTTTCTCGATATCGAGGATACTCAAGGTTCGTAGCTTTTCTACGTCGCACCACTCAAATCCTCCTGTTGGTAGCGCTTGGCTCATAGCCCATCCGTATAGGTTGTTTGCATCCAGATACTGTATGTACGTAGTGGGCTTGATTGGGTCGTATTCTGCCGCATATGGATTGTTGGCCTTTGCATGGCGTCGACTGACCATCGAAATGCCGCCTCGCATCCCTTTCTCGATGAAAAGATGCATATCGTAGTCTGTGAGCAGCTCAAGCTCTACACCAGTCTTCTTTAGCAATGCATCCCACGATAGACCAGGACTCGTATAATAGTGAGCTGGGTCCAAGCCATAATTTTGCATACATGTCGCTCGAAAGCCTTCAAACACATCTGCGAGTAAAAGTACGTCAGATTTAAGATATAGGTCGTGGTAGTTTGACAACCAAATGCAGCCCAAACCTTCTGTGCGTGAGTATAGTCCTCATCTGAGATTCCTTCATCAGAAAGCTTGCTATAGAAAGCATCGCGCGGCGGTAGCTCATCCTGAAACCTCTCCCAACTGTCCATGTATTCGTATGGGTAGACGCCCTTGCGCCCAAGAAGATGTGCATTGAGAGGTGTTTGCGAAACGGTTATCGGAAGGCGAGACGGGTCGAGTTGCTTTATGCTCCCTTCTCCACACTGGGGGCAAGTCCCCACTAGCTTCCAAGCCTCGTTAATGACAACCAGCTCATCCTTATCGCATCGTTTACATTTGCCCGCTGCCTCTATAGTACTACAAACCAATTTGTCTAGCGACCCCAAGATAAATTGCGCGCTATCAATGAACCGGAGGTTACCAAGTGAGAATGAAATGTACTTTTCCATGTTATTGGGTATGCAATTTATCTGCCCCTCTACTTTGGAAATAGACTGCATTAAGAGATGAGAATCGTATCCCCGCAAATTATGGAAGACTACTGGTATTATGGTCTTCTTTGGGTCTATCCGCAGGAGTAGATTACAAGCATTGTGTGCTGCTCCACGGTACTTTCCAGTAATGTGACAGTGATCGCGAACCGAGTCCCCATTAAGAGATGTCTGACAAATGTGGCAAATGGTTGCACCGCGGTGGGCTATAATGTCATCTCGAGTCATGCGTAGGACTTTACATTTAGATAGGGCTGCCTTAACTTTCTGTTCTTCTTGTCGTATTGCCTCCAGGAACATTTCCGTAGCGTTGGGCCCTCTATAGACGACTGGAGTCTCCGTATGACCATCACATCTCACCACGATGTAGCCGAATCCGCAAGCCTCATGTAGTTGAGCTTTCTGGGTGTTGCTTTGCCCCGGATCAAGCTCTGGTCCTTCGATCTTGGTTGTCAGCGCCTCGAAATCGGCGTAAATGATGTAAGGAACCTTCATCTGTTTGTGCCAGTTCTGGAAGGATAGCTTGTTCTTACCCTCTTCGAGCATTTCCACTCTCACTGCTGTTTGTCCTACACCTTTACATTCTGGAATGTGTTTTTCGAGGAGATCTTTTCGGCAGTATCCATGTAAACACCTCTCGCAGAAGTGCTTCCTTTCGCGGTGTTTGCTCTGATCATAGAGAAGTCGATTCAAATCCTTGATCCAAGTATAGTGATACTTTCCGGATTTCTCTATTAGCAATAGGTTGATGCGTTTGGTGTCCCCACATTGCTTGCTAATCCTATAGACAATCACACCTTTCTCCCATCCGAAGACATTGATCGCAAGGTTGTTTCGCTTCTCAACTCTGCAAATCTGTGATATGGGCGTTGGTGCATCGATTCCTGTAAAGTCTAGGCCATCGTCTATAGGATACTTGGATGGTCTTTGGGTATTAATCTCGACTGGAAAGAGCGCTGATCGTAGTGCCCATCGTAGGCAGTTATCATCCTTATTTTGAACATTAATTACAGCCTTCTTGTTTTGGACTTCTTTAGGAAGTGAAATGTATGAGCCTCCTCGTAGTGGTTGGTATCGCGCTATGTCGAGCCAAAGCAGAACTACTCGGTCTACCACCCATCCTGAGCCTCTATGTATCCATCTCTCTAGTTGTTCTTGGATCGCAGGAAAAGACTTGTCTAGCGCGGAATTGATTTCGTTGGACTGCAATAGAACCTCCTGGTAATGACGAAATACTACGTCGATGGATTCTTTGCTACCATCAAGGTTGTACTTTATTAGATCTACTCTCAGGGCGAGCTGGAACTTCACGCCTTTTAGATCGACAATCTCTTCCTCTAGTTTTTCGTGGATTATGTGGCGTACACCATCTAAGAATGCCATTGGGTCTGCACCAAGTTCGTGGCCCTCTGGAACATCCATCTGCCAGCCTCGTAAGAAATTACCAATGACCCATTTAGTTTGTTTGAATACTAGTGGGACAATTTTTGGGGGAATTAATGGTCGTATTAAACGTCTTTCTATCGTTTCGGGGATCGGTTCATCAAGTATGTTGCGCGCCCGTTCGTATACATCTAGTACGTCTCTCTGATAATTAACGTATGCCATATTTACTACGATTATAATACTAGTATATCAATTCTCTAATAGGTAAATTCTTTGTAACGAGTTCAGTCAATACAGCGTTGAAATCCTTTCTAGCCCTCTTACCTTTACGCATCATGTTTATCTGTGCGTTTACATTACCACACGGGCGACAAAGTCGCGTCTCTGCTTGAGTCCCAACTCCACACGAACGACAGGGGTATGGCTCAAACGATCCTTCTCTGATCTGGTGTCGGTGTTGCTTACAGCACTCGAATAAACAACTCTTACCACAAATAGTTCTCCTGCCAACCGTTAACCATCGGCACTGATTTTGTCCTCGCATCTTATGGCTGATAATATAACGGTGCCATTTCTCTAATAGGGATTTATTAATGGTTGCATAAAATTGGCCGTTTTTTTTCAAGTACTAGTATATATGACGTACGATGGGCTGACCATCTCGGGGATGGTGAACGGGGTGCCTATTTTACAAGCATCGAATGATTTATAACGTATAATAAATACAGTCACGCTCTATGGTGAGATGTCTCATTTTCGTAGACATCGAATAATGTATAATACATACGGTCACACTCTATGGCGAGGTGTCTTATTTTTTCGTAGACATCGAATAATGTATAATAAATACAGTCACACTCTATGGTGAGGTGTCTTACTTTTCGTAGACATCGAGTAATGAACAATCGAAATATTAGTCCTCTACGGCGAAGCTGGAAGAAATGCTCTATAGTAGGCATAACTTAGTGCGCTATCGTAGATATCATATATGTCGAGATCGAAGTGCTCAACGATACACTTAAAGATATCACGATAATCGTTATCGTAGGCATAACGTAGTGCGAAACTGGTGTCTCTATCATATGAGCAGATATTAATGTGTTTAAGGATCCACTTAACGACGTCAAGAAAACCGTTTCTACTGGCCTTAGATAGCGTACCATCATAGAACATATCTTCATCCACTATTGGGATTTGGATCTGAGAGTGCTTAACGAGCAACTTAACGATATCGATACGACCATTTTCACATGCATAGCATAGTGCACATGCAATGTATATCTCGTATCTGTTGAACTTGACGCGATCAATGAGCCACTTAACTAGATCAAAATTACCATTCCTACAGGCATTGACTAGTATGTCCCCATCGCAGTCATACTCGGTGTCGTCGTCGACATCGTTATCGTCGTAGTAGTATGCCTTAAAGTCACCACTATCAAATCTATATCCTATGGGACTATATTCTATATACTTCATTTACGGAAATACCGAATTTCCTAACCAAACTATCTCTCCCATCGTCATTATGAGCAGACGTGAGCCCGAATAGGATTACTCGTACATAAAACTTTGGATCTACGTTTTTGTAGCGTGCCATAGATGCGGCATCATTTAGCTGTTTTGAAGTCAAAGAAATAGCGGCAAATGATGTGGGACCTGCATACTCTACGATCTTAGTCAAGATTTCTATAGGAAGGTATAATATATTAGTCATAGTATTTATATACTTCAGATGTTTCGACATAGTGGTTGCGACATTAGAACGGTACGGCATATTAGACATAGTATACGGGACGTTTTTATATAGTAACTGTGATACAACCTCATAATATGATGATAACATGTCTCTAATTGGGATTTATTATTGGTTACATTAAATATAGTTGGGGGTGGTTCTTACTGGGGGGAATAAGAGGGGCTTATATAAGGCACATTTTTTGACGATTTTCGACGATCAAAAGCGGTTTAAAGCAAGCGGTATAGTGGTTCTTACTTGGGGGAATAAAGGGGGGCTTATATAAGGAACAAATTTCAACGATTTTTTCGTGGAGTAGGGATATACGATGGGAGAAAAAAGGCTTAAATAAGGATGTGAATTAGAACCCCCATCGTATATACTACTTTTTGTTAGATAGATTATAGATAGATACAGCCGATTGCACTGAAATATTCTGATTTCACCAAATATTCAAAATTACCAAATACCCAAATTTTTACAATGCCGACTTTAAACCATGCGTATGGTGGCACAAAATGTCTTGTTCACGAAAAAAAATTCTCGTGCAAATTCCTGTACCCCAAATATTGTGAAAATGCAAATGATATGGTATATGCAAATTAATATATGGATATAGTTGGTGGAATCTCGGTAACACAAAGCAAAGTCGTGAAAACGAGTCGGAAAGTTGAAATCTGACTCTGGCATTTTTCATTTATTTTGTATATACTTGGGGAGGGAGTACCCTGCTAAGCTCGCTTCGCGCCTAAAACTAGAGAGAGTGCGAGAAGTTAGAACCTCTGGTTCCTAGGGTAGATTCCTAGACGTTTGTTGTCATTATCCGTCATCGATCATCATCATGGTTTTTTATTTATTAATTTAAAAAAAAAATTGGGGGGGGGGAAGGAGGGGTGATTGGACAATTTTGGATTTTTCCTGTTACTCATTGTCAGATTACAAAAGAAATATTAAAACTCGATAAGATGTAACATGTTTATTGTTCTACTGCTTATGAAATATTTCTCTTTTTTCTGATTATCGACTTTACAACTGACTTTAGATAGTATCTGAGACGAGCATACAATTTTTTAAATCTGACTGTGACATCTTCTCCCGATGGAACCTGTACATTTGTGTTTTTTACAGGTACCTGATACTAACCAGCTAATTGTGCACAGTACGAGTTTACAACAAAACATCCAGCCTTCGTTAGCTCTCGAGGCAATAATTCAGAGATTCGAGCCAATCAAATTCGATGCTCCTAAGGAATTCGTTGCACTGTGAAATACCTAAATCAGACGGTCTTCGTATACATTTTATACTGACCAGAAAAAGAGTGGCCAAGCTGGAATTAATACGATAGTTAAAATACACGAACTTCAGGAAAGCATCTGGGTTACGTAAATGTTGCTGTGCCCTTCATATAGACCCATGCATCACTTTATTTGAACACAATGCTGACAACTATATTTACCTCTTATTAACCTCGTTTGCTCGGTCCGTACCGTAAGTCATGGACCGAGGTTTTCCCCTTTTTATGGCCCAAGCGCGAAGCGCGCCGAGCAAACGAGGTTAATAACATTTTTATTATATAGTTTCTTCATTTTCTTTGAGACCGGAAGTGGGCGGAAGGTCCGTACGGGAAGCTATGATTTACCAATCATAGCTCGCGACTTAGCTATATAATGATTTGCTTCAGTTTGCTTCAATACCCGGTGGGAGTCTGACTGCCACACTAATAACAATTTAGTATATCACATTAGCCAGTTAGCTACACTTCAGCTGAGCAGTATTAGCAAGTGTGCGCAAATGATCAGGGCAAGGGCGATGACACCCTCGACTTCCCATCCTTGCTCTGACACACCGCGCACTTACTAACAAACTGCTAACACACTCCGCTAACTTAGAATCGACAAAGAACGAGTCTGTAATTTCGAACGCGATTGAGTATATATTGTGTTTTGTATAGTCGAGCATGATTAGTCATATTCGATCATGATAAAAGGTAATGTCTTCGCAAAACTTCAAATTTCAAACCACAAATGGTTAGACCTTTTCGTCCTCTCGGATAAAGATGATAAATTGTAGGTCTATCCGTGAATGATCATGAAGAGCCACCTTATAACATTGCCACTGATCAATCGCACTGATATTATTGTCATCGTTGTCGTTATTGTTGTTGCTATTGTTAATCCTTTTTTTTTAACGTTAGACAAGTTGTCTCACGAGCGCGCAGTCGGGGCCTTGGTAGCCTGCTTGTAGGCTCTTGTTGATTTGGAATCCCTGTGGCCATGGTGGGAGAAAGGAGGGAGAAGAGAGAGAAAGAGAAAGGAGAGCCTGCGACAAAACACTGTGGACGAACGATAATTTCAAAAACACAGGATCTTGTCGCAGACTCTACTTTCCCCCCTCCTCTTTCTCTTTCTCCCCCTTACCCCTCTTCTCTCCCACCACAAGAACCCCAAACAACCAATAGCCCCAAATCAACCAGAGCCTGCAAGCAGGCTAGGGCCTTGGCCGAATGGCATCAAATTAGGCAAAAAGCCTTAAGTTTATTTAATATCACTTATTGCAGTTTGTATCGTTGGCAGGATTCCAGGTTTCATTCACGACAAACATAATCACGTAAATAGCCTAAAAGAGGAGTAAAGGGAGGGGTGTTTGGTAAAGACTAAGAGGAGACAAGAGGGACGCCGCCCCCTCCTCTTATGCCGCTTCGCAGACTTCTAGTCTGATGCTTTTATTTAGTGCACGATAACTCGGTTGTGAACAAAGCTGGCTTGCTTTTCGCCTATTTTTGAAAAATTCAACAGCTGTTATGGGGTTATTTAAAAAATACATTGGGTTAGCGGCACTTTAAGCCCAACGCCTTTCGCCGCTAGCTAATTAGCGAAAAGTTGTTGATTTCACTTTTGACCGTGAAAAGTTCTTTATGCAGATCAACTAGATCGATAGATCGACGATCCACGTGTTCTTCTGACTAAGGTTAGGTTTTTTAATATGTTGGGTTAGGGTTTGGATTAGTTCACAGGACCATTAAATAAACAACACTGTAATTCCTCTTCTAATCTAACCCTGACTTAGTATCCCCAATTGCTCGCTAATTTAGGGTTAGTCACTCACTAGACCACGTGGATCGTGGCTCCTTACCGGCCCCGTAAAATACCTGAGCTGCCGCCCGTACAGAGATTAACACGAAAACACTTACCCGAACCTACAGGAACAAACATGTCAGTCAGCTGTCAGGATCGTTCTGGACGCCTCTTTGTTGGTGCTGCACTCTGCTTTTGGCCATTTTCTTGCCTTTTCATGTTTGGATATTTCTTGAGTAACACGACACGGCTGGGAGCCTCTGCGCCAGCCAATGCCTAAGGAAGCTAGGGCGATACGCCTACAATGCTTTGAAAAGCGCAGTTCACTTCCGTACGTTCGCCGCTAAAACTTAGCTTCCTAGTTTTCACGGCTCTTCATTCGCACTCCTAGTTTTCACGTTATGCACACATTACATGACTACACCCAACCCGTGCAGCGGGGAAAAAGCTTGCCTCTACGGTATCCCGGACGAGGACATTAAACAACCCATTTGGAGATGTTGGATGTTATTTGTTTTGTTTCTTATTTATTTTGCGCTGTACCAAATTTGGTTATGAAATCTCGATGAATGGTTTACCATTCATATCAGAAGTACAGCCAGCCTCAACTGACTGTATAGAAGGCGTATACAATACCATTAGGGAAAGTTCGAATGAGATATAAGCCGGTTAAATGATTTGATAATGCTCCCCTGTGATGTTGTTCCCACTAGGGTTTGTAACTCCCCGCCCATTTATTTCATCTCTCTCCCTTCTCTCCCTTCCCTCCCTCCCACCCTCTCCAACGAGAACGCGTGACATGACCACGCAAACACAAGAGCGCGTGACATGCATAAAGCTGGTTGTATATAACTGCTGCCTACAAAAACACGAAATGCAATCGAAACTGGATTTTTTTTGCAGCTAGGTTTTTTTTTTAATGCATTTCCTTTATTAAGCGGTCAAAAGCCATTCGATTAATGCAAGAATCGTTATTATTCCATCATGTCTGGAAGCTGACCCGCCGAACAGTTAATTGGTAATTGTGACCTTGGATTACAACAATTGAAGAGGGCAACTTAGAAGGAAGAAAACTTAGTAAGAATTGATTTTCTAGCAATGGGTTTAAAAGGTAAGTTCATTCAACTCTTTTAAGTTATGTTTATTGTTAAAAACTGCTGGTTCAATAGGTTTCTGCTCGATATTTTGCACTATTGTCGAAGAGTAAGACTTGACTGTTTACAAATTCATGTTGTCATTTCGTCGAAATTCACACCGCTCGTGTGAAGCATTGAGAAGATAACCCAAACTAATTCTCATATATGTTTTAGATCAATGCTAACTTGTATCAAAAACGAAGCTTCAATGGATTCTGAATTATACCACATATAACATTTATTTTTCAAAAAAGTGCCCTGAAATAAGGTTTTCAAATTAGCAAACTACAGCGTATTTAAGTGGGCTCTCAGGATCTTGAGAATAAAGCTATAATCTAATTATTGCACTCAAACAGTTGATCAATACTTTCTAAACAAATATCCGAATTCGAAAAATGCGAAGCTCCTTTAGCGTTTGTACAGGGCAAGGTTAGAGAGACCGGTAAAATCACTCTTATTTCAGGCTGTCTCGGACTCACGCCGGCCGTAACGGTTTTTTTTATTTTTCTCAAAGTTAAATAATTTTTTGAAAAAAAAAATCCGAATTCGAAAAATGCGAAGCTCCTTTAGCGTTTGTACAGGGCAAGGTTAGAGAGACCGGTAAAATCACTCTTATTTCAGGCTGTCTCGGACTCACGCCGGCCGTAACCGTTTTTTTTATTTTTCTCAAAGTTAAATAATTTTTTGAAAAAAAAAAATCCGAATTCGAAAAATGCGAAGCTCCTTTAGCGTTTGTACAGGGCAAGGTTAGAGAGACCGGTAAAATCACTCTTATTTCAGGCTGTCTCGGATTCACGCCGGCCGTAACCGTTTTATTAATTTTTCTCAAATTTTTCTCAAATCCCAGCACGTTTACTAACTGACCAAACCTATCTTTGAACGAAATATGAAAAAAAAAAAAAATCATCTTTTGCCGCGATATTCTGATTTCGCTCGATATTAGTGGACAGTCGCTCTTAGATATGATCTCTAGTGGTAGCGTTTCGATGTGACCAACCATTTTGTCTATACCTATACCTATCTTCTCTCTAAATGTTTGTGGAGGCAGTTATTTCGGTGTCACTAACACTCTCCTGAAGTGATTTCAAAGACTGTATTCTATAGGCTCAGTGTGGATTCCATCTGGAAGTACTCGCCTTTTATCGTAGTAAGCTGAAAGTCCAAGCTTATGTTGTGTGTAAGTTGCCATACCTTCTGGTAGTAAACGGAATCCTCGGTTTTCTGCTTTATCGATACTACCACATAAGGCTTCATTGAATCGATCCCACGTAACATCGTTGTGCCTCTTCGACATCCCTTTGGTGGAATATTTGCGAGTAGCGCCTCCATCGACATGCCAAGCTTTAGAACATAGTGCAATAGCTCGTTGTCCTTCGAGTTCAAGTTTGAAGAGTCCTGGCGTGCGACCACTCCATTTGTCCCAAGCTAACCAATCATTTCTATGGATTGCAAAATCCTCTCGCAGGTCTGATCGTACAACTTCGTCAATGCTGTTGCCCGAAATTGCAATGTACGCGCTATCAGTATCCATCTGTATGTATTCAAAATCCTCTCGATCAATATACTTGTCAAGGAAGTCGTAGTAGAATTCGAGCATACGAAGCTTGGCGAGTTGATATACAGCGATACCTACTTGGAAAGGCCGTTTGATTTGGATCTGATTCTTTCTACTCTCGAGTTCATATGCGTCACCAATTTCCTCTAAGTCTGAAAACCAAACACTACGCAACGCTTTGTCAACGACCTTCTCATCCTTGGTATAGGTGACATTTGTTTGGCGTCCCAAATCTTCGATCAACTTTCCATAGGCGCTATTTCCAAGTAACTTGAATACATCTGCAAGTAGAGCTTTACTTTTGTCTACATCTCCTGTCCTTCGTGCTTCGGTGACTTGATCTACAAACCATTCAAATACTTTTTTGGGTTCATAGTCTATTGTGCGATAGACCGCAGTTATAATCGCTCCATGATCAAGATACCAACGTAGTAGAAGAGCATAGAGTAACAACTTTTTTCCGGCGAGACAACCAACTAACTTCTTGGTATTAGATCTCTTTCGGCCAGTCTTCTCAAGGTAGGATAACATTTCTGATGGGATTGCTTCATCTGGAATTTCTCTATTGTAGAAGAAGGGTGGCATCTCCTCGAATTTCTTCCATAGCTTTTTAGGTATCTCGATATCTACCTCTGCATATCCAAACCACGTTCCATTACGTAGACGTTCGACAAGTCCTTTGGCAGCTGGACCTGGCTCGTCATAGTAAACAACCTTTTCTTTTCCACAAGGCATTTCGAGTGCCATAGTAGAAAGATATAGGGCGTTGGCATCGTATCCAAGGATCTTACGACAAATTTTGGTTCCACCCTGATGACTACGAATCTTAGTTATTCCTGCTTCATGGCGTCTAGTGAATATAATGCTTGGTCCACCTACGATTGCACCTTTGAGCATATGATAAGCATCCTCATTTGGTGCAAACAACTCAGCTCCACGTTCTACGCTACCTCGAAGTAGAAACTGTAGTGAGACTCCGGGAATAGATACTGCGTCTTTTAGTATGTCTACACCTTTTTCGTGATAGAAATTACGCATCTTTTCGAGCGCCTCTAGAAATGGAATTACATCCAAGTTGTTATAGTATTGTAGCCAGTCTGCAAAGATCTTCATTCCCTTATCGTGGAAGGTGCGCTTACAGTGATCGAACTCTTCCGTAGATAGTAGGTGTTGCCCTTTTAGCTTTGATCCCCACTCTCGATAATCTGGCAATCCGATGTGATCCAATTTGTCTGGAGAATCAAACCACTCGTATGGAAAGAAACTCTTTTGCAACTCACATCCATATGCAGTGATCCAACGTTCATAGGAAGTACCTGGTCCAAGATAATTCATCACATCGAGGAAACGGAATTCTGGGGTTAAGAGAAACATAGTGGTGTTGGCTTTCTTTGCCACTATGACCTTCTTGCATGTGTCAGCAATAGATTCCACGAAATAGTTTCTGATCAAATCCAAATCATATCGACCGGAGTTGAATCCTAATACGGGAACTTGATTTGTCCATTCATTGATTTTCATTTGTTGTTCTTTCGGAAGGGTGTCGAAAGAGAATTCAGGTGTCTTAGGACAGAATTGTTCGATGACAACTTCTTGGATTACTTTTGCTCTTCGTTGGAGTTCTTCGATAAAGTCGGCTATGAGTTCCTTTGCTTCGAATCGACATATAAAAGTTGGTGTGCGGTTGTATGTGTCGGCAATTGATACTGATATAGGAACATGTACGTTTACGATGGTTAGACGGTCTGTTGGTTGTCTTCCTTTCGTCGTATCGAGATAGGCTTCGAAATCATATACTATCGCGTGTGGATAAGCGGTTTGTACCGGAGTTGGAATTGGTTCGTTGGTCTTCTTCGTTGAGCCTTCCCAAGCCTCCACCACTGTATATCCGGCCGCTCGTAGCTTTGCCGTCCTTGCGCAAGTTTTACGATATAAATTCTTACCCCATGATTTACCTTTCGTACATTTTGGACACCCATGAAAGTAGCAACCATGGAATTGAAAGATCGTTTTGGAAATAGGTTCATAGCCATCGACGAGTGCTCCTTCTATCCAACGTTCTCCACCATGACCACAAGCTGCATGTTGAATATGTCGTTCGATTCTTTCCGATTCGCATTTCAACCAACGTAGGGCTTTCTTGCTAGCGTTATTCAGTGGCCAGAATGCTTTTTCGAATGCAGATTGTGGGGTTGTGATTTTTGCACCTGAACAAACGATCTTCGTTTCACCACGACTACAACGATCTGCATGACGTTCGAGATTTGAGGCTTTCGTGAATCGTTGTTTGCAATCATTACAGATGTATAGATCCCCGAGTTTCCAAACTTTCTTGATATAGAAGGCGTGTCCCTCGTATATCCCAATCGTCATCGTATGCTTGTAGTGAGCTGCATGTCGTGTCAGATGCCAAGCGCCATCCTTCGTAGATTCATACACGCAAATGCCTATCCCAAAGTGCAATTCGATCTTATCCAACTGGTCTAGTGAAGTTTTGGGAGTATCTCGTATAGTCGTTACCAATTGAATTGAACTCTTGAGCCAGTTTTCTAGCTGCGATTGTGCACCTATCTACGGCTGTCCCTCTGTATATAGCAAGGCATCGCCAAAAGCATAGGTTATCGTTGTATTTGTCGAGGGAAAACATCCCCTTTTTCTGTCTAAGCCATTGTGGTAGTGGACCGGTACCCAATAAAGGTTGTCGATCGATTATGACTTTGACATCCACTTGGATCCAACGTACAAATAACCACTGAGTGTCGGGTCGCTCTATATTATCGGGATTCAATCTGGCAATCTCCTTGTTGTTTATCCATCCCGCCGCATCGCCTAGAATATTTATCCATGGAGATCCTGAACCTGTCTTGGAAAATATCATTACACGCCCGTCCTTGACGTTGCGAATGCGATAGGTGTAACTGTAGCGTAGATAGAAACTGGTTTCGACGTTTGCAGTCAACTTCTCCATGATCCTATGTGTCAAATCTCCCGCTACACCTTTGAAAAATCGGCACCGGATCGTACGTCTGCCTTTTTCTTCTCCCTCAAGTGTGCCATCTCTCTCGTCGAGAATAGTAGCTGCCTCTCGAATGATGCTGCGTGATAGTGGTTCACTGCGAGGATTTTGTAGGATTCTCCGTCCTATTCGTCGTAGATGTGGTACCCGCATTTGAGGATTAGCTTTCATCTGGTCTGCAACAGTTTTAGCACGTAGACTTGCTGATGCATCCTCCCTAAGTTGTTTGCGTTCTCGCGCACGTTGGGCACGTTTGTGTGGATTTTCTGGATCTCCTCGAAGAGCTGGAAACCTACCCATTTTGATGTGTCTTCCATACCTATTACGTTCTTCATCAACCAAAGCTGAATTTATTGCATGAATGAGTTCGTGTTTGCGTAACTAAGAGAAGCCACAAATTCCAAACTGTTTTGCCGTCCTGCGTAGTTCTTGGAGGGTAACCATTTTCCGTTGTCAATACTTATATGAGTGGTAGTCTCTAAATGCTGTATGAGGTAGTCGTTATCTCCTACATATCCCACTCTGTCAATACTTATATGATGGCTAGCTCTAAATGCTTTGTGAAAAGTCGTATCTCCTATATATCCTACTCTAATCGATTGGGGGGTAGTTCTTTTCCAATTCCAATAACACCTTTGCAAAGCGAATCTTAGTATAACGTTTTTTATCTCTGAGGTGTTGGTTCGTTTTCTGTCCACACCTCGAGCAAAGTCCATAACTAGTACGACACCCAATCCCACAGTTCGAACAGGGTATTGGTGATCTACTTCCCTCTCTTATCTGATAATTATGTTGAGCACAGTACTCTGTATTATATCGCTTTCTTTTACACTCGTAATCCTTCCCAAGCATCAACCAGATACAAGTGGCTTTATCCATGAGGCTGTCTATTCGTATATATCTGTCAGTCTCTAATAGCTTGGGGAAATGTAAATTTTCGCCAGTGTTCATGTGACCGTATCCTACGGTGGGTTGATCTTGTGGCATTTGTTGCCAAAAATGGAAGAAAACAACAACTATGCCACCCATATCGTAACTGGGGGGTAAATAAATACCTTTGTGCTGCAATTCGGTGTCAAATAGACGTTTTGACCCTAAAAAGGTGGTAATATAGCCAACAAAGCTCGAAGGGGGTGTCAAAAAGGCTAAATGGGTGCAAAAAATGTTGTACAACAAAAGTGCATTCATTCTGACTCCGACTATACTACTTCTTTAATAGGCGTACTTAAACGCTAAAAAATATCCTCGGCGGAGTTGGAGGCAAAGTCCATTCAATCTAAAGCTGAGTAAAGGCAACCGCGACAAAACAAATCTTAGTGAGCATTAAATAAAAACTATAAACTTAGCGCGCTAAAAGCAAATCATATCGTTGTATTCAGAATAATTCAAGCTTCCAATTGAGACATTGCTCATATTCCGTACGTGCTCCCCCAAAAGGGGGTCTTAGGTTCTAGGGATCCTTTTGTGAAAACAGGGTAGATATTGTGTACCTTTAGCTTTAAAAGCCAGTTACTCGTGTTCTTGCCGTTTTCTTGAAAGGGCAAATGGTAGTTTAAGACTTTTCTGGCCCCATAATTGATCTCTAGGTATTTTATGTGCTGCTGGGGGGGAGGGGGGGGGGGGGGGTAAGGGGTGTGGAGGACTAATTCAAACATTTTCGTGAATAACTCGAGCTTTTAATGGATTTCGATGCACTATACGGCAACACAACGTTCTCTTAATGTAGATTGCGTTTAATGGATGGAATTTTGCTGTAGTTTGAGTAAAAATACCAGAAAATGGTCTTTTTCTACCCTAAGCCTAACCTCTAGCTCTCAAATAAAGAAATTATGGGATAGATCTAACACAAGTAAATTATGGGATAGAAAGGCCAGAAAAATATTAAACTGTCATTTGCCCTTTCTAGACAACGGCATAAAACACGAGTTACTGGCTTTTAAAGCTAAAGGCACACAAGATCTACCATGTTTTCACAAAAGGGGGTCTTAGGTTCTAGGGCTCCTTTTGTGAAAACAGGGTAGATCTTTTAAACTTCAGGGGCGGTAATGACAAATGGGCTTCTGACATAACAACATCAGTTAGTGTGATGACCTTCTTTAACGAGCTTTGGGAGTCCACTATTCCCATGAAGCGAGCAGTTGACGGTGATTGATATGTGCTTCATGTGATGTGGGAGTAGAGTATTCCCAAACCAATTTGTCGAAAGCCAATCACAATCGCTCTCCCGCAGAATTAATTAGCAATGTTATAATTATTCCGTCCTCACTTTAACCTCTCGGCCGTAAGTACATGTCGCCGAGAACAATAGAATTCTGCGCGATGGAACTGTCGGCTGATAGTTGCCCGCGGAAATTTGATGTATGCTCGAGAACGAAGTTCGAGGGCATATATTGCTAGTTTTAAGAATATCAAATTTCCAAGGGAAACTATTAGCCGATAGTTCCGAGACAAACACAGTCTATTTGTCGTTATTGTTCATCACAAGATTGTCTTCCGCTATCAGCGGGCACTATTATACAAATAGACAGTGTCCGTCGAGGAACTATCAGCTGATAGTTGCCCGCGGAAATTTGATGTTCTTAAAACAAATATAAGCCCAAGAACGAAGTTCGAGGGCTTATATGCTAGTTTTAAGAACATAACATTTCCAAGGGAAACTGTCAGCCGATAGTTCCGACACAAACACAGTCTATTTGTCGTTATTGTTCATCAAAAAATTGTATTCTGCTCTCAGCGGGCACTATCGGCTGATAGTTTGCATCCGCAGACGACAACTTTCACGTCACGTGATCGCTTTTAGCCAATGAGCGCACGCCAAATTTTTGTGGTGAACTATAACGCCTGATACGATAGGCAACTAGTTCCTGTAAAAACTAGTGTTCGTCTGCTCCGACGGGGAAGATAAACACTAGTATGTAATCAACTAAAGTCGATTGAGGTATGCTAACCGCCGTGGAAACCGAGTAGCAGCTGCACGGCGGTTAGCATACCTCAATCGACTTTAGTTGATTACATACCAGTGTATAATATACAAATAGAGTGTGTCCGTCGAGGAACTATCGGCTGATAGTTGCCCGCGGAAATGTTCGAGGGCTTATATATATGCTAGTTTTAAGAACATCAAATTTCCAAGGGAAACTATCAGCCGATAGTTCCGAGACAAATAGTCTATTTGTCGTTATTGTTCATCACAAGATTGTCTTCCGCTATCAGCGGGCACTATTATACAAATAGACAGTGTCCGTCGAGGAACTATCAGCTGATAGTTGCCCGCGGAAATTTGATGTTCTTAAAACAAATATAAGCCCAAGAACGAAGTTCGAGGGCTTATATGCTAGTTTTAAGAACATAACATTTCCAAGGGAAACTGTCAGCCGATAGTTCCGACACAAACACAGTCTATTTGTCGTTATTGTTCATCACAAAATTGTATTCTGCTCTCAGCGGGCACTATCGGCTGATAGTTTGCATCCGCAGACGACAACTTTCACGTCACGTGATCGCTTTTAGCCAATGAGCGCACGCCAAATTTTTGTGGTGAACTATAACGCCTGATACGATAGGCAACTAGTTCCTGTAAAAACTAGTGTTCGTCTGCTCCGACGGGGAAGATAAACACTAGTATGTAATCAACTAAAGTCGATTGAGGTATGCTAACCGCCGTGGAAACCGAGTAGCAGCTGCACGGCGGTTAGCATACCTCAATCGACTTTAGTTGATTACATACCAGTGTATAATATACAAATAGAGTGTGTCCGTCGAGGAACTATCGGCTGATAGTTGCCCGCGGAAATGTTCGAGGGCTTATATATATGCTAGTTTTAAGAACATCAAATTTCCAAGGGAAACTATCAGCCGATAGTTCCGAGACAAATAGTCTATTTGTCGTTATTGTTCAACACAAAATTGTCTTTCGTGCTCAGCGGGCACTATCACCTGATAGTTTTCATCCGCGGACGACAACTATCACGTCACGTGATCGGTTTTAGCCAATGAGCGCGCCCCAAAATTTTGTGGTGAACTATAACGCCTGATAGTTTGCCTCCGCGGACGACAACTAACACGTCACTTGATCGCTTTTAGCCAATGACCGCGCGCCAAAATGTTGTGGTGAACTGTAACGGCTGATAGTTTCCCTTGGAAATATGATGTTCTTAAAATTAGCATATAATCGAACTTCGTTCTCGGGCTTATACTCGTTTTAAGAACATCAAATTTTCTCAGGCGGCCGATAGTCTCTCGACAGATACACTCTATTGTTATAATAGATGACGCCTGGGTTGCCAATCAGATGGCAAGTTTGGCAATAGACGGTTGTGGCTTATACTAATAACTATTACTCTGTTTCCGATGTACTATGTATTTGCTTAAGTATCTAACTCGTTCATATCAAGAGGTTTCCTGTACGACTTCCATCACTACTTGTAATACATTTCACAATAACTGAGTTTTGCGGGAGTTCGAAGCAACTTTGTGAGTATCAAAAATATTAATAATCGCCATTTATAAAAATAAATGCTAGGGGAATTCGGACCTCTGCATGATCGCTTCCACAATAGAAAAGGTGGAAAATGAATTCATTAATATAATTCGATATATATTGTGAACCAATTGGTCAAGTAGTAATAATAATAAATGCATAGGTAAAGTACTTATCTATGTTACAATTGGTATGGTGATATATTAAGAAATGTATCAATAATAGACGTAATTGTAATTTGATGTGCTTACATGAGAGTAGGAAACTATATGGCCAAACCATATTTTAAAATTAATCTATTTATATAACTGTTCTTGAAGCGTTCGGTGTTTGCTCTGGGCCTGGCGCTGATTTTATTCCGTAAAGCATAAGTAGTAGATTTAAATTTTGAGAATATAGACCTTAGCGGGTGCGAGAACTGTGCTTTGTGTTTTTTGAAAATACGCATGTCGCTATTTTCCGAGATGCTATAAATTGAGAAAGGATGCCGCGTAAACCTATTAAGTTGCACATTTGAGGGCTCTTCATTGCGCAACATAGTAAGCAGGCTGCCATTTTTAGCTGCCCGATTTGCAGATGGTATCTAGCCAACAAAAAGCAGTGTGATTGGATAGGAACAGAGAGAAAAAATGTAACCCTGTCGAACAGGTTTCCTTGGAATAAAACCTTTGCACTTTCTCCCGGTTGACGTTGGAAGAATCCGAAATTCGATTCTTGAATCCAAAAACGGATTTTGCACTAGAATCCAAAACGGATTTTGAATCCGTTGAATCAATACTCAGAATGGATTCGATCAACGGATTAATCGAAAACCGGATTCCGTAGGATTCATAATCCAAGCGTTTCTTTGGGAAAGGAATCGGAAAAAAAATACATGTTGCAAGCGGTCGTCGTCTTGAGAATGTGAGAATAGCACATTAACCTTTAGAATTAACTACAAGAATCTGGTTTGTCCTTTAACACTCGATAAATATCCTATTAGAGAAAACAAAAGCCAGTTTGCTGACATTTCGCGCGACCTGCATATCGGAGTTCTCACACCAAAATAATCCATTTTTGGACTCTTTATTTCTTTTGGTAATGAAGAATCCGTGTGATCAGGGATTATTAGAATCCGATCTTGGATTGTCACAAAGAAACGCTACCCAAGGCCTATGGTTTTACTTCCTTATCCGATATCGTTAAATTATATCAAGGCAGCGCTTTCCACCTAGTTTTGTAAAGACCCTGAGTATTGGTTCTGCTGGGGCTTCTCGCACATCATAAACAGAAAACAGCTTTGCTGGTATAGTTCTTTGGCAGATTCAATGGAAATAAGTCAGTTATACTTACGTAAAACAGGTCATTGGTAAACGCCATAAATACGTTTTTGTAGTCCACTCACTGAAAGGTAAAAGAAACTTCGGTCTAACCAATTTGGCCGTATACTGAACTTCACAAATACGATGATCGAATATAACTTTATTTTGACAATTACAGCTGTTCATAAATGTTACAATTGTTATGCTAATGCTGCAACCATGATTTTGTTTCAGAAACCCATGGATAACCCCATTTCACCCTATTTATTTATTTTAGTTATTGAGATTATGGCTGAAATGATTCGTAGTTGTAAGGAAATAGAAGGAATACATCTAGGTAACGAATATAAGAAAATGTTATTATTTGCTGACGATACCACCTTTGTGTTAAGGTCTCGATAAAGGTTCAAAATGGAAAAGTTTCGAAAATGCGATTTTTCGCAAATTCTAAATCTAAAAGCCCTAATCTAGCATCACAAAAAAACTCAAACTCAAAGAAATTATTTAAAGCCTTGAAAATGCGACTTTCTGATTTCCAGCTAAAAAAGGCGGGAAAAATGATTGACAGCTGCTGTCATTCACCGGGCATGTTATTTCATTCTCGCTATCCTGTGATTTTCTGTGCTAATTTTCGTTCGTAAAGATTTCCTACGTTTATAATGCAATGCCCAAAGTGTAAAAGTATATATTTCTTGGTGCCGTATTCAAACTTGGAGAAGAAAAAAACACAACACAATTTAGTTTGTAATAATTTAGTTTGTGAGTAAATTTGGAAGCGGGTGTAAAGTTCAAATTAGGACAAAGAATGGATGGAGGGATTATACTCAAGTTCCAAGAAATTAGAATCATCGAAGACTGAAAGTCCACAAAGAATGAAGCAATAAAGTTTTGTTATCTTCAATCGGCTAAAAATTTAAAGAGAATTCAATGCAGGAAGGTAAGGTTTGCCGGTTTGTTTCAGCGCGATGATTTTTTTTAGATTGACAAACAGTCTACTGTGTACATGGTGTGGATCGAGCTGCGCTTCAGTGGCTTTCCCTACATGATATTAATTGTTTGCTTACTGTGGTGCCATTTTTCTGTACTCCTAAAAGAGTGTTTCTTCTTGAAATTAAGCTGGAATCGACACTATAGCTAACTAGTTTCTGTAGAAGTATCGAGCATCGGTGAACTATATAGCTTTCTCTGTTCTGCGGCTCGTCTGACTGAACTTTGTAATCGGCCGAGACTGATCACAATATGAATCGCTCTGATTGGCTAATGTTAATGAGATTACCCTTGGAGGCGGCACTTCTTAGTCAACCGTGAAATGAATCGAAAACCTTTATCAGGCTGTTTCTCAGCGCTTTTTTTCGGCCAAAAACAGAAATTTGTTGAAGTCCAGCCTTTTAGCGTTTTGTCCAAGTTTCATAAATTTTTCACGAGTCGCAGAAAACAGCTGTTTCTCAAATACTGTATCGGGGAATTTTGAAAGTTTTTTTCTTTCAGGTTTTATGACCTAGTTTGTATCAAAATGGGATGAAAAACTACTTTTTCAACTTTGAAAAGGGATAAAATCTGTAATACGCAATATATCAAAAATGCCCGACACCTTATTGGAGTCAATTTAGTTGGGATTCGCAAGAGCTAATTAAGAAAAAAGAAAATTTCAAAGCCTGAGGGGCTGAACTCCTTCTGGCGGACGGAGTCATTTCGCGTAGAAATATATACAACATTTACGCTTTTAACTTTTGCTCGTAATGGATTAAATATATACTTTCTTCAATTCAAGACCTTTAAAATGGTATATAGTACGACTATGTCGCTTTAATTACGACGTTGCAAGAGCGTTTTTCCGAAATGACACGTCCAACCTTTATCGAGACCTTAAAAGATGTAAAATCATTTGACAGCGTGATAAATATACTTCAACGGTTTTGCGAGTTCTCTTCGCTACGTATTAATACGTCGAAATCGGAACTTGGATGGTTAGGTAGGGAAAGTAGTAAAGCAGTGAAAAATAATAAAAAATGGGTAGATTTTCATAAAAATGGTATTAAAATATTAGGTATTTTTTATTCTTATAATAAAACACTTAGTTATGAAAATAATTTTCAGAGGGTTCTAGCAAATTTTAAAGCTACTCTATCTATATTTGGCGAATGCGTAATTAAACTATATATGGAAAAGTACAGGTAGTTCGCTCCTTGGCTTTATCGAAACTGTTCCATGTGTTTTCGAAATTGTATGTCAATGAATCTTTTATTAATGAAGTTGAAAATGTTATTACGGATTTTATTTTGAATGGTAGAAAACCTTAATTGGCGAATATGAGGAGGGAGGAGTAAAACTACCTGATTTTTCTTCATACGTTAAGGCTTCTCGGAATATAATAGCATTAAAAATTCAAAGGGGAGAGGAGATGTCTTCAAATATTTTGCCACTGTTTTGCTTACAGGAAATAGGGGGGAACGGAGCAGTTCATTTTAACTTTGATGTCGATCGCATTCCTCGTAGTTTAGCCAGTTATCATTTTGATGTTTTAAAGTTGTGGGCAGAGGTTTTTGTTATTAGCTTCAACAACCTGTTGATGTCCTTAGACAGTGCCTTTGGAATAACAAATTTATTAAAATAGGTGGAAAATCCATTTTCCTGCAAAGATTTCATGAATGTAATATCAATTTTGTTAGTGATTTATTGGATGATAGGATGAGTTTGATTCATGCAATCCCATTAATGTGAAAAACATTATTAAAGGGTTATATTAAGGAAGAGGTCTCTTTTAACATGTTCGACGTTGGTAATGGAAAAATGGAAATAGGAAAAATTCAGACAAGACAAGTTTATAGAAGTTTAGTTGCTAAAAAAGTTAAAAAAACGTCTTCACAAGTAAATTTAGCTAAAAGGGTAGGATGTCCGGTTTCATCTTTGAATTGGAATGAAATCTATCATAGAATTTATAAAACTACATTAGATACTTATACTAGAAGTTTTCAATACAAGATATTAAATAATTGTCTGTATTTCAATTTTGATTTACACCGTTTTAAGTTAATTGATTATCATTCATGTTCCTTTTGTTTTACTTTCCCAGAGACAGTGGACCATTTTTTGGTTAACTGTCTTGATTCCAAAAATTTCTATTTAGAAATTAGGAACTGGCTAATGGCATTCGGAATTTTTCTACCCGAATCCAATATTTTGAATATAATTTTGGGAGTTGATGGGGAGTTACAAATTAACTATATAAATGTTATGTATAAGCTTATATTATATAAGGCAAGAAAAACTAGGAAAACACCTACATTAAATGTGTTCAAAAATTATTTAGTCTATTTGGAAAAAATAGAGTTCAAAATTGCTCAATCGAAAGGTTGCCTTATGAATCATTATAGGAAAAGGGAGAAATTATTGAAAGCATTAAAAGCGAATGGGTAAGGAGAGGTTGCACGGCACTGAGTAGTATAATACAGGTAGTGTGTCTAATATATTAATGTGTTATTAGTTTTTTTTGTAGGCGTGTGTGGGGTATGTGTGAGTGTTAGATATATGTCTTGTAAAACTTATTGTGAATATATTGAAAAATGCTAATAAAAAAATGTTATAAATAAAATTTAAAAAAACCATGGATGTCTGGTTGGACATTAATGACAATGGCTGGCGTGCAGTGAACATCACTATTGGTTAATTTTGGTTTGGCCCAGTGATCAATTGATTATTCTTTATTTCTCATTTATGAATAAATTAGAGTTCTCTATTCATTAATCATGAATATAGCGACCTGTTTCCTATAGGACACTTTTGCCTATTTGATAAATGATCTCTTTCGCTATATTAATACAGTCAACTCTCTCCTGCGACCACTTCCCGTAAGCGACCACCTCCCATAAGCGATCACTTTACCAAAGAACCGGTTTTTTTTCTCAGTCAAATTCTGTTGTAAAAACTCTCTCGTAAGCGACCAACGCAAAAATTCTTAAGCGACCGCGACCACTTTTTAGTCTCAACATTTGTCATTTTCTATTGTTTTTTGTTTCCGATAAGCGACCACCAAAGTAGATTGTACTGTATTTTTAGAAAATCATTACTCAAATACCACAAAGTTCTATTTTTAATGGCGGTGATAAGAAAATGAAAAAGATTGGAATAACTTGGGCTGGAACTACCGTGCTTAGCTATGTTGTTATGGTGACAGTGCGCTAGAGCTGTGCTAGAACTATCTGGTCCGTTTAGCAAGCACTTGGGCTACCTGTGTTGCTTTTCCCGTAAGCGACTACCTCCCGTAAGCGACTACCTCCCGTAAGCGACCACTTTGTCCGTGCACGAAGGGCGGTCGCTTAAGAGAGAGTTGACTGTAATAACATTATAAACCAGAACAAAGTATTTTTTTCTTCTACTCTAACAATTTTTTTTAAATAATAAAAATAAAAATAATGTATACAAACATAGAATGAGGACCGAAAACCTGTGAAATAAAACAAAATAAGTATTGCGTAATTGCTTCTATTTTGTAACAAATAGCATAAACCACTCAACTGAAAGATACGAAATGCACATTGGAATGTTAATATGTCTTAAAACCAGAACGTTATTGTTCTCTATCATCCCAGGACAAGAATTGTTAAGTACAAAGATAGCTAATTTTGGAATAACTTAATTATATATTGCAGATTTAATATGAAAACAATAACAGATTATACGGTACATCATTCAAAGGATTAGAGTACAGTTGCAAATGCCAATTTCTATGTATTTTCACTATTTCAGTTGAAATCAATTTTGTTTCCAGTACGATATCAAGTTAAAGCCCATTCCAAATTGAATAGATTAGTACATAAAATATATAAAAAAAGGGCAAGAGATCTTAGCCGAAAACGAAATTTCTGCACAGCAAACTGGAGTTAAAAAAATCATGCAGCTTGCGAATTCCCCCTCCCACTATAACTTTTCTAATGGTCCGTCCCTAAGTCTAGCATTTTCAAGAAAATTTCATGATCAACTGTGTCGAATGCTTTCTTTATGTCAAGAAAGACAACACAATTAGCGAGGCCTTTGTCCGTGTTAATAATCCAATCATTAGTTACGTCTAGAAGGGGTGTGACGGTGGAGTGCAACGAGCGAAAGCCAGATTGGTATTTTGATAACAAGTTGTTTGAAATGAGGTACTGGTAACCCTGGTTGTAGACAATTCTTTGTAGAACTTTTGATACAACGGATAAAACGGAAATTGGCCTGTAATTGTGGCAGTCTGATTTACTGCCAGATTTAAATATCGATGTTACCCGGGAATTCGAAGATACCAGTTTCAAACGATAAATTGAATAAAAACGTCAATGATGGAGCCAAGACTGCAGTCCACATACCAAGCAATAAAATAATGGCAAACAGATACAAATGAAGAATACACTCAGACATTATTCCCACGATGTTATGGGGCATAAATGAACCTTACAAGTTAAAAAAATAGTTAAATAACGGGGATAATTCAAATAATAGAAGATGATTAACTGCTTCCCACGTGCAGAAGACATGTGCACTCTGCGACGTGTAATCTCTCGCGGTCGCGACCTCTCTACTGTTTATATCTGCATTGTACTGCGAACCAAATCATTGTGCGTGTGTTA
Source organism: Actinernus sp. WN-2022 (assembly GCA_030867875.1). Lineage (NCBI taxonomy): Eukaryota > Metazoa > Cnidaria > Anthozoa > Actiniaria > Actinernidae > Actinernus > Actinernus sp. WN-2022. Next base: position 67,475,903 of record JAOWCC010000577.1, on the reverse strand, counting down.
CGGACTTTGCATAGTAGTATATTCGTTCCTAAACAAGTTATAACCCCAACAATTGGCATTCTTACTAACTTTTGAAGAGCTGGTCCCAGAAAATCACGAGAAGGTCTATGTTGTCTGTTAAACTTCCATTTGGTTCGAATACAGGCTGCGCGCGCAGCCTCTAGTTAACAATTAAAAGGCTCTATCAGAGTTCAGTTGACCTCTTTCATAAAATGACTACCTCATAAACATACGAGTTTTCGAACCATAAGTCATCATTCTCGAATAATGGATTCTGAAATACCTTCTAAACACCAGGGCCGGGTTGTTCAAAGTCCGATTAGTGCTAATCCAGGGTTAATTTCCATGACAACCAATAGGTTTTGTGCAGAGTTAATCCAGGATTAACACTAATCGGGCTTTGAACAACCCGGCCCAGAATGACAACTGAGACAGTGTTGGGATCAGGCAGTTTATTAATAACCTACACAAAATAATAGTTCCGCTAATATATATTACAATGACTACAAAAATACCTACTGGCCCACAGACATGATCACTGTCATATTTGCCACAATTCGGGACAGTCCCGCATATTTGTCATTTGTTCTACGTCCAAATGTCCGGCATTTTCATTTCCGCGCACTTCCTCTGTCACGGCCTTTGGTTGCAAAGATAAGCGGAAGAACATTTTCTTCGACTTCGATCGGTGTCATGTCCCGCACTTTCGTTTCCGCGTATTTCCCTTATCACGGTTTTCTGGTTGCAAAATTAATGGTTACATCGATTCCAAACCTGCCCATCCCTCCGGGAATGTGTGGGGCATTTATCATGTCATGGCCTGCACTTTCGTTTACGCGTATTTTCCTTATCACGGTTTTTTGGTTGCAAAGTTGATGGCTACATCAAAATCCAAACCTGCTCATCCCTCCGGGAATGTGTGCGGCATTTATCATTTTTGAATCAGAGCGTTGCAAATGTCCCACCTTGGGGTTTTGGAACGAGTATATATATCTTATATAATCAGTCACGTTAAGGCATGGCTCTTTCGTTTTCTTTTAACTCAACTTTACCAAACTTGATCAGTGTACTTAATTGATCAATCATTAAAGTGCATATAAGCCCAAATTTGTTATATTTGATATCGATAGAACATGAAGTGGATTGTCCAACGGTAGAATATTTCTTGATTTGTGTGTTGCCTCCACGAGAAATAAAGGTTTATATTTCCAATATGCTAATGCTGTGATGTCATCACCGACATTTGCTGAATTTCTTTGTGCTTGTGAATTATGCTGTTTTTGTTATTTAGACTTTTTTTGTAAAATCACGTTGATAAGCTTCAAATATAACCTAGAATTTAAAAATAGGTAATTGATATCTACCAGTATGCTTTTGTATACTACGTGATGTCGGTGATGACATCATATCATTAGCATATATATTGCAATTTGATTGGCTCGCTATCTCGGAATAATGAGCAATAGCCACCTACAAAACTCTGGATAATGTTGTAACAAAATGGAAGGCGTAAATTCACGTTTCGCGATTGGTCCCGATGCGGAAATTTTAGAAATTCAACAAAATGCAGTGCCCAAAAGCAGGTTCCCGTGTTGTATATACTAAAACAATTATTCGCCTCAGGCTCAGTCGATATTGGTGACTTCGCCTCGGGGAATATTCATCAAGATCGACTTCGCCTTCGGCGAATAATCGTTAAATATATCTCGTAAGCGCGTAGACGTAACAAGCAAATCAAGAAATATTTTACCGTTGGACTATTCACTTCATGTACAATCGATATCAAGTATAACTAATTTGGGCTCATATGCACCTTAAATTGTTTTCAAAGTATTGGCTTCCATGGAAACCAAATCACGTGACCATGTAGCGGCCATTTTCAATTTTACCTTCAAGTCGACTGAATACCTACACAAACATGGACATTTTTCAAATATATTGCGTATTGAGGTTGTAATAATCATTATATTTATAAAATACATCTAATTGGAAAAAAGAGAAAACACGTTGCCAAATATGTAATTCTACAAACGTAATTTTAAAAAAACTCTTCTTTTTATCCAGTTACATGTATATACATGTATATTTATGACACTTGAATACGCAATTCGAGTTTGTAAATCCGATGGTCTCTTGGTATATAAATTACCCCTACACTATCCAACACTGTTGAGTTGAATTCATACGTGGGTCTCTTCAAGTGCTATCAGAAATTGCTTCCAGATGTGAGCACACCGCTGAAGCCCTAAATTACTTGACCAACCGTCTGGAAACAACAATGCGAGGAAGCTTTCAAGGAAAAAAAGAAGTTTTTGCTGGGAAATAGAGTGTCAAGGCATTATGACCATAGCCTACCCATTACGCTTCAATGTGATGCATTAGCATTTGAATTGGGAGTTGTGCTTTCGCACGTTTTCTCTAACGGCGACGAGAAGCCAGTACGTTTTGGCTCCAGAACATTGTCAAGCGCAGAGAGAAATTACTCACAAATTGAACGGGAGGTGTTGTCCATAATCTTTGGAGTTCGAAGATTTCACCGATACATCTACGAGAGAAGATTGACATTAGTGACGGTTCATCAACCTGGTGACCATCCTGGGTTCCACTGCTTCAGTGGCAGCTGCTCGTTTGCAAATATGGGCTATCATCCTGTCTCCTTAAACCTACCAGATTGAACTGATACAAGAAAGGGAATTTGCATGCAAATGCTGATGGCTTATCGAGACTTCGGCACTCAGCATCAAAAGAAGGAGCAGATGATATACCATTTCTCTTATATAGATGAGATTCCCATAAGCTGTAAGGAAATCAGAGAAGCAACACAGTTCTTGCAAGGGTTTATGAAAGGGTTTATGGCATGGTCCGGGTGGCCAGCACAAGAAGAGGAGAACATTTCAATCCATTTCATGTATGGAAACATGAACTGTCTGTCGAGGAAAGCTGCTTGTGGTGGGGAAGGAGAGCTCTGATCCCACAAAAGGTTTTGCGAGAGAATAATAGAGGATGTACACGAAGGACACATGGGCATATCCAGAAAGAAAACTGTCGCCAGAAGTTATGTTTCGTGGATTGGGCTATATAGGCAGCTTGAACAACGTGCACAAGAGTGTTCAGTGCATGTGGCAAGCAATACGCCACTACTCACTCTTCTGCAATCGTGGCAATCGCCTATCCCAAGAAACGAGGAACACTTTCCTTGTGATGGTGGATAGATACTCAAAGGGGATTGAAGTGTTCTCCACTACTACTACAACATCGAGTAACACCATAATGCTGTTAAGACAGGTTTTGCAGCATATGGACTACCGGAATAACTGGTTTCAGACAATGTCCCACAGTTCACCTCACAGGAGTTGAAGCAATTTTGTGTGATGAATGAGATGAAACACACACTAGGTCCACCTTACTACCCTGCCAGTATTATGGAGCAGCAGGAAGGACAGTGCAAATATTGAAGCAAGCCCTTCTCAGGGACCTCCGAAGAGTGCAACAAGGAGGCACCAAGATTTCGCTTGAACATATCGTCAGCTACTAAATTTCTTGTTAACGTATCGCACTACTCCACATACTGTCTCCGGTAGAATACCGGTAGAGCTGTTTCTAAACCGTCAATTACATTGTCGTATCTCCCTGGTGAAAGGAAAGCTACAGAAGGAGTAGAAAACAAGCAAGAAAAACAGAATTACTATCATGACAATGGCAGAGTACAGGAGAGAAGTTTTGAATGCAATTAAACTGTATCAGTAAGGAACACCATAGGGGGTGAGGAAAACTGGCTTCCTGGAAGGGTAATTGCAGTTAAGGGACCAATAAACTATTTGGTACCAGTGCACAACCGGGTGCGTTAAGGCCATGCATATAATCTGCTTCCCTTCAAGGTACCAGAGGTTCAACAACAACCTGTGGACACTGACGAGTACCTGTTATTAAACAACCATCTGCTATAACCAAAACAGTACCAGAACAGATAATTATGGGCTGGTGTTACCATCAACACCTGCAACGCCACAGGTAGAGGCAACAGAGGCATGTGTTGGTCTAGTGTCGGTTCAAGAGAGACGTTGGCCTTTAAAGGGACAGAACATCTGTTACAGAAACTGAACTTGTAGTTATTATTTACTTTCTGTTAAAGGAACAGTGCCGCGGTAATGCGCACGCGTAACACGTGATTATTAATAATGAGAAAGACAATGGAAAATCACGCTGTTAAAGTCACGTCACGTCAAAACTCAACTGATCTGGAACGACCTTTGGAATTTTCACTAGCACGAAATCTAGAGTTAATAGTTTTGTAATTTGCATCAGTTGAGAAGTTCAGGATTTAGAATCGTATATACTTCCCACTGGACCATGAGATAGTGTTTCGAAGATCTACATGTATGGTTTTCGGGATAATAGTTTAGGAATCCACTCGGCAATGCCGACTCATAAACAAACAACAACTTCTGTGTGAATTATAATATTTCATTCTACTGCAGTTTCGCGAAGTGAAAGCGAAACTACGGGGAAACTAACGTTCTGACTTCATAGCTTTGGGGCTTTGTGATTTTAGGATGAGTTGTTGTATAATTATAAGAGTGCTTCCACTACAATATCGGGGAAGAAAAGAGTTCGATTTTGCTAAATAGCGAGGCCTTGAACGGTACCGAACGAAGGCCGACTGTTGACACTTCAATAAATACACGCGAATCATAGTACATTCAGCGACTTACAAGCAGAGTAAATGTCTCCTCTACATTCTCACTGTCTACAAGTTTCCTAGGCCGTTCATTGTCTCCCTCTCAAATGCTTTGGACGAAACTACCAGGAGACGGAAGCTTTCTTCTGTAGCCATTAATTCCTCCGCTCAACCGTCCAAGGGCACTGAATTCAGAGTCAAAAATACTCGCAAAAATTACGAAGACGAACGAAATACCATCTTAAATCCTAGGATATAAAACTAAATTACTATTCTAAATAGGTATAAGGTCAAATGAAACTTAGGCAAAGCCGATGGAAGAGGATTTCTTTCACGTATCAAATCTCTCCCCATATTTTGATTTCTGGACAACCCAACCAAAATTCAAACTTCGCACATGCGCACTAAGGATGGCACTGTTCCTTAAAGAAGGGAGAGAATGTAATAACTTGAATTCTGTACAGTTACTGTTGGGTTGCCTGTGTTTAGGCACGCTAAGGATTGTGGGACGGGGAGATTGGGGAATAAAATAGACTACGAGGTTTGAGTCAAATTGTGTTATTTGCTTCCACATTATTACAGTTAACAAGACAAAAACGTCCCTCGATTTTCAGAACAACTCCCGTACTTTTCGACGGCCTCAAAAACAATCATAACAGTTATGACGAGCAACAGTATATTGCCCTACCCAACAATAGAAAACACCATAACCTTTAGAAAGTGCAGTACAAAAACAATAGAAGTATAGTATTATCGGTGCAATTAGAATACAGGTCTCGAGAGGTTCCGAGCTACCCAATCAAACACTTTCATCTTACCCTCCTTGTACACTTCTTTCACAATGGGCTCGTTTTGCATTTTTTGTAGGATATAATCAAGTTGTTGTTTTATAGGGCAAACTGGAGTCCATGTATATAAACACATTGCTTGTATGACAACTGTTTCGAAATGCCATTTTCCACCTCCAATCGATTGCCGATCTTACTAAAACTGCAATTTTGAAAATTGCTTGCCATCTAGTAAAGCCTATCCCATGGGATCACGATCTCAATGCACTCATCATTGAAGTGATATATCAGTACGTTACTGTTTGCTGTAAAAGTCCTATTACAGTGGTTCACCCTGGTCATTCTCTATCTCTCACCCAAATGGACAGTATATACCTCCCCTTGGTGCAATAAGTGTCCAACAACATTGACGTTAAAATTGTGTTTTGGTCTATCTGTTCTGAACGATTGCATGTGCAATAAACCAAGAACACTTTCGCTCCGTGTGAACTTTAAGACTGAAATTTAGAGATCTTCTTTCGAAAACGGAAACAAACACAAACATACGTTACTCATGCACATTCCAAACCGTCTGTACTCCATGTAAGTTAGACCACACGAAATGATCCGAAATGTGAATTTTGTAACTTTAACTAAGTGAAGTTAAGTATCGCATCACATATTACATCGACTACTATCATAAAACCGCATAAGAAAGGCGAACAATAAGTTCAAGTTCAAGTTTTATTTCACACTATTTACAGAATATACAATAAAGGAATACAAAACAACAATACTAGTAATTAATACAACGCTTTCGAGTTGGTCACTTTCCAATCAACTAACAACAAACTGAACTACATGTGACAACATCGTCACATTAATTATTAGACCCACTAATACAATTAAATTTGTTAGACTGCCAGCTAATTAATAAATATGTATTAGGCCACCTCAGTCAATGAATTTCAAAACCCAAACTAAAATGCTACTACTTTGAAACCATCAGGAAGTCTGGTTGGAAAATAATAGTGCCATCTTCCTTTTTGGCAGTTTTATTGACACAATTTCGATCATTTCCCTAAACGTTTCTATGACTTGGTGATGATGTAGTAATAACAGCACTCTTCTTTTACCAAGGAGTCTTTAGTGCATAAGTTTCATTGAAGAGATAGTTAATAATTTGAGAGCAAATCATTTTTTTTTACATGTCTTCAATACTATCATTGGAGTTACAATGAAAGATTATTACCTCTCTCCAAACAGTTAAAATATATATCTACCGCATAACTATGACAGGTTTTTATCATCAAGATATTAATATAGTTTGAGAGTTCAAATTTTCTTCGGTGTTTCTCATTTAACAGTTGGATTTCTTGCTTGGGCGGAACTGTTTCGTAGAATTCAGTTCAGGTGCTATTTCATTGATGAAATTCCCTAAATGGCTTACTCTGTAGAATCCACATGTTAAAGAGGCACTGTCAGCCCCCAAATGATAAACATTCTCATTTGACGAAAAACAAACATAACTGTTACATTAGCGTAGTATGCTTTCTAGGAGAACTGGGGAAATGTTGAAACAATTTTGCTGGAGGATGGCAAAGATTCGAAAAAAATTGAGCAACTTGAAATCATTCGTCTCACTGTAACCGAAATCAAGTTTATGGAATAAGCTTTTTTATTATACGGCAAACACTACTTCCGGTCAAATCGCGCGTTGTGATTGGTTGTTGGACGGTTAAGATCCCCCCGAAATGCCCACGTGCATTATGAAATATTGTTAATGCCCTGTAAACATAAACGAGCAAAACGTAGCTTGAAATATCTCTAATCGGGTCAAAACTTTGTAAGATAGCAAAATGAGCGATGAAGAACATTCCGAGAGTGAGTTTCATTATCCAGATGATGTAGAAGTGGAAGAAAATAATGCGAATTTCGATGCTAACCAAGCAGAAGCTATCGGCGGTCAGGAAAAATAGCCAGGAAGAAATTGAAACCTTTTTAAATGACCAAAAAAGCCAAAACACCGCAAGAAAGACAGCAAATGACCTAAACACCTTCCAGAGATACCAAGCCTCGATAAAGAAAAGACACGTACAAATACTGTACTTACCGGCAAACGAGCTTGACCACTTGCTGTCGAAGTTTTTTTAAAGATATCCGTAAAATGAACGTCGAGGAGTACGAGCCCGGCACCCTGTCAGGTTTCCAAAGAAGTATCCAGAGATTCCTTTCGGATGGAAATTTACTGTTCGATATTCTCTGTGACAAAGAATTTGAGAAGTCGCGCAAAGTTCTTGTTGCAAAGCAAGATTCCTCTCGGATGAAAATTCCCCAAGGCCAGTCAATATCCTTTGGAATAATGTCTTCGAAAAGTCACGTCCATGTTTTGCCGTAAAGCGATAATATCTTGTATACACAAACTGACAAAGCTCTAACTCGTCCCTCGTTGCCCACGGCAGTCCCTTTCCCGGTACATCTCAGCCAACAACAGCCAAGCTAGTTTTGCTGTCTGCAAAACGTTGACAGTATCTCAGGATGCCACTTACAGATTTTCCAGTGATAGCCAGGTACAAATTGTTCAAGGTTCGCAAAACAGGTGACGAGTATTGATCGAGAAATTATCGATGAAGACTGACTTCAGTTTGACAATTTTGATCGTCCATTCGCCCACACGGGTTTTCTTTAGAATAGCTTATTCCGTTTCTATTCATCAACAAAAGAAGCAGTGCTGTCTTCTGAAATTAAATTTAGTTCTAATCATACGGATAAATTCTTCGAAATAAACTTGATTTGAGCCTTAGATTAGAACCTTCCACGATTGTTTTCATTTTGTGGTTTGAGTCGTGAAACGAAACTCAATGGGGCGGAAAACTACAATCAAGACGCGCGCGTGCCAACCGCATGCAACATATTAACTTCCGGCTTTATATTTTTGTTTTCCAACTGAAAAAGTGCCATATATTAAACATTTTATTAACCTTGTCCGCTCGGTCTTTACGGGAAATATCAAACCTCGGTCCGTACTGTTAACACCTCCGTCTCATATTTTCCCGTAAAGACCTCGCTCTCGGTTAATAAGAAGTTAGTAATCCATTCTTATCTTTGCCATACTCTATAGGAAAAGTAAAAAAATAACATATCAGCACATGCAAATGATATTTCTCCCCTATCTCAGAGTGTTTTTTAATAGTTTTGTTTTAAATAAACTTGAAGGTTTAATTCGATTCACAGTGGCCCTTTCAGTAACATCAGAAGTCCATAGACTTCTGGTAACATCTATAAACAAATAAAACTCAAAGCAGTGTTATCTACATGAGAACATCGTATTAAGTACAACCATAGTTAATAGAGTAGAATGGTTATGAAACCCGGCAAACTTCAAAGGGGCTAACAAAGGCGCTGCGAATTATGTTGGAAGGGGGTAAGACAAAAGATTGTGCACGGTCATAGTTCATTAGCATCCCCTGAACGACTGAACTCACACGTTTCTATTGGCTGATTGATTAACATATTGGAATTTCTATTGTGTTTTGTGCACGGTAATAGTTGAAAAAAGCTAACAAAGACATATAACAAAGAAGGTTGCTGGGTATCATAACCATTCCACTCTATTAACTATTGTACAACGAAACATTGTGTAATTAATGCTTATATTTTTATAAACGTTCGGAACGGCAAATAGAGTAAATAAGAAAAAAATGTAAAAATAATTCTCAAAACTCATTAATTATTCATTAGATTTTCAGTCAATCAGGCGACTGTCACGTGTATGGGCTGTGATGAACTATTTCAAACACGAATTGTAGTGTTTTATCAGAGGTTACAAATACTGGGAAAACAAATGTAAACCGACAGGCGTAGCCTCGAAGGTTTTTTCTTGTTTTCGAGATATTTGGAATCCCGAATGGCTATTAAACGGAAAATTTAGATCCGCTTCTTTTCAAACATCATTAGCAAGTATTGCTTACCGTTTGACTGTATCTAATTATTCCATAGATGAGTGGCTAATTATTCTTTCTTTGCTGGCAATGAATTCAACTAGCGTACTCAGTAGTGGTCAAGAGTTAGCGCAAACAGTCCGAAGGGTCGAGGTTAGAACTCCAGTGGAGGCACACTTTTTCTTTCTATGTTGTTCTAAAGTTACTTCTTCGCTCCAAACAAGTATAAAAGCAGTTAGTGGTTCACGAATATGATTATTAAGAAATATTAATAGTGATCACTAAAAATTGGAAATTGCATCAAATACTAGTTCACTTGGCACTAGTGTGATCAACTAAAAGTCGATTAACATATGCTAACCACCGTGGGGAGCGAGTATCAGCTGACGTTTCGAGCGCTAGCCCTTGGAAGGAACTGGTGTTTCGTTGTATCTCAAGATGCATCCACCTGACGAAGCTTCGAACAGCGGTTTCAAGCCCCATGCATGTGACAGGTACCAAATACAGTCCCTCCATTGGATGCATATCTCATGAATCATTAATGAGTTTAAGAAACGCCGATGAAACACTGGTTACAAATTCACTATGCAGCGTTTCAAATTTCCAACCGTAGTGACAGATATGTCTTAATTTACATATTCGTGACACTTGATGGTATGACTATACAAGGAGAATTTAAGGAAAAGATGAAAATAATCAACGGCGTAGTGAGCCTGTCTCGAACCATGAACCTCGTAACCTCTCCCAACTTCTAGTCCACTGCTTTTTCCACTACACTATCAGACACGTTTGTTGAAATGATGAAGAGAAAATAACAATGACAACCTTGGGATCAATAATAGTACTTCCCATAATGACCCAGGAATACAGGTATTGTCATTCGTACGAGAAGCCATTTCAGTTCGTGTTTGTTTAGGAGTTCTGAACCTCGAAAACAGTAAATCTCTCGGGCCGGATTCATTGTTTTCTCGGTGTAACAGTATACGTACGTGTGGAAACCCTGATCAAACACTGTTAGAAATGTTACTTCTAACTCGGCTGAACCGCATTATGACTGAAACCTAACTGACGTTTTAGCTCTTGACGAAACGACACCATTCTAAAAGAAAATAACAGAGGATTAAGACACGAATTGATCACAAGGCACATTGGAACCCCAGCATTCCAAATAATGTTTTTATTTACCCAAGTCATGTATTTACTATGACTATCAAGCGTAACAGCATACCCCACAAGTAATGGAACTACAAAAAAGGATGTGTTACTTAAGACAACAGCGGCTACCATTCTAGCAAGTTTTCCTTCTCTCTGAAGTCCAGCATGCTGTGCTGTTTTTCTAGCATTATAATATATGCGAATGTAGAGAAGAAACGAGATGAGGTACACAAGAACTACAAGACCTCCACAATATGTAAATATATCAAACCCATGTTCTGGTGTTAGTGGTATACACATGTCACTTGGACCGTATGACAAACTTTCTGACGTATAAGGTAATATAACACATGTAATGACCAAACACCAAATAAAGACAGTACATAGCCTGGCGAGCCTTGACGTCACACGCCGGTTTGGCTTCATACAATGAACAACTGCTAGATATCTCTCAGTAGTAATTATAAGCGATAAAGCAGCACTTGCAAACTGTCCCATAAGATACAAAGGACCTAAAACGTAACAGAATGTTTTTAATATAGAATAGTAGCCTGCGTAACTCATATATATTCTTGTTAAGACAATGATTAGAATAGACACTGAGGAAGAAAAGTCAGCAACTGACATTATCGAAATAAGGAATTGAGCAACTTGCTCTCTTAGCTGTCTACTTCTTGTTGTTGTTATGATAACAATTAAGTTTAGAAATATTGCTATAATAGCAAATGGAATAATTCCTTTAATAACATCATTAATTCCTTCCCAGCACCTGTTCGTGTATATCAAAGAAAAAGCGCCACTGATAGCGCATGTGTCCAAACATTCTGGCCACATACTATTCATTGTCCCATGTTTTTCAACTATTTTGCAAATTCCATAAAATCCTTCAAGCTTTTTGTAAAGACGCGAATTTATTTTCACCTCAATGTAGTGACACCAAACTCGCTCTTTCATTTTCACTTGAACCTCATTTTGGGTAAAGTTCCATCTGTGATATTTTAAGGTGTTATACTCGTAGTGATTCCTGATGAACGAACAGAAAACTTCAAAGAAACGCGAACGAAACACACCAGCAGGTCCGAAAATAACTCCCCTTAAGATAACTAGTCTCGGTAGGTTTAGAATGTGTTGGTCTGGAATCCACTGCATGTTACCCGTGACGTCGAGAATAGTCAAGGTTGGTAACTGATTGATGACGTCAGTTGTGTCCCAGAACATCAGGTCGTTATGACTAAGGACTCTGTGTGGACATTAATTTGAAAAATAGTTCCTGGTAAATATACGAGATTTCAGTTAATTTCTAAACACTAATCATTACATTAATACGAATTATTAGAATTTAGGCTTTTGATTGTGTCTGACCGATCAATTGTTACCGATAAGTGCCATTGTTAAGATCAAATGATTAGTTTAGGTAATACTTACAGATGTTGTAGATTCCTGAGACCAGAAAATCCATGCTGTGAGATATTCCTAAGGCGACCACTTGCAAGAGACCTTACAACGAATAAGGCGAATTTAATCACTAGGACGTAGAACGTACATATACTGTTCCTACAGTTTTCCTGCTTAAATTGGACTATAATAACTAACGACAACAATTCAACCACATGTAATTCCTTGGATCGGAAATGATTTGGCATCATATGCAAATGATTCAAATCAATCAGTAAGAAAAAACAACGAAACAGTCTCTCGCTAATCGATTCTTACGGCGTATGAATTATGTCTAATTTCGCTGTATGAAATCAACGTACTTCGTTTGAAGACAAGATGTCTCTATGTTTGCAATCAATGCTTTTTAGGGTGTGTGTTTTTTCAAACCCTTATAAGGTCTCTTTCAAACAAATGTATTTCATACGGTCGAGTTAGCGGAGCACGTAAATCCTTTTTTCCGAGTAATTTATGTACACACGATAACGGGGAAGGGTAGATTAAATTTCTCAACTGTAAACCTAACCCTATTCCTGCTACGGGAGCTATGATCATTTTTTTTAACCATCGCGTCTTCGACTATTCAACGAAAATGATCTGTCTACAATCGTGGTCTTTGGCACAACACACTAACCAAAAGTTCACAAGTGACACACTGTCTACTTCTCATTAGTACTCATCAATTGCCTATATTCTAACACTATTTTATCCCCAGCCCAAACAAAAAAAACAATGTTGGAATACTTGGTATAACAAGTGACCTCACTAATAGAAAATCAACATTGCATTGGGGGAGGGGGACAAAAAAATATGTCGTAAATTATTCAAAAATGGCTGAATGTACCAAGACTTTTAACCAGGATTGTAGGTTTCCACTTGTATGCGGATCGCTAGTGTTCTAAACCAAATAATAAGCCATTTATTGGCTTGCTTTGCAGTCATTTGGACATTATTTACATTTAATTCATACTAATATTTATCAACCTTACATCGATCCAGATATAACATCAAATAGTCCAACAAAGAATAATTTGTACTCACAAGTAAACTAGGTTCGTGTAATTTAGGAAGATGTCGTCAGGTAGAAACGTAGATCCAGGCGAGGAAACGAAACTACAGGGATTTGAAAAAAAACACAGATACCAAATGTCGGTAATACTGTTGAACAAATTACTGTTGTAAAATTCCGTTGTACATGCGAAAGTTGTTAACCAATCTTCAAAGCCACTCTAGATCAATAAAAAAATGAAATACGTATTAACAAACGAACGGTATTAAGTGCCAAGTTGAAATCCATGCACAACCTGTTGGTGGGGTTTCTGCAGAAAATCTCTCACAGCGCGCATTTAATCACAGGGTTTGTAGATTTTCAGTGTTTTCTTCATTGATATTATTAGTCGTTCCTGGGAAAGAAAGCATGATAATAATCGAACGGTTTGTTTTGGATAATTTGGCAATTCCATTCGATTCAACTCAAACGAGACGATTTGAGACTTATCCCTTTCTGTTTTGACTCATAATGGCAACGAGCGCCGTTATGACAACCGCGTGGAAACAGTTATTTTAAAACTTGTCGCCAAAAAAATCGAAAATAATCGTATGAATTAATAGCTACATGTATAAGACATCATTCTTCTTTGCCAGGAATGCAAGGCAAATTAAGATCTGCTCAAAACTCGCTCAACACGCAGCCTGAAGTTCCGTAACACGCACGCTGAAGATTCCCTACTGTTTTAGATCGTTTTGATCTCAGTAATTATCACAGGAGACTTTGTATTTAATTTTATAAGATCACAGTGTCGCAACATATCGCAAAAAACATGCATATTTGAATACAAAATAACGGTAAACATATCTGCCTCACTGTTGGCTTTGTATTCCCGCTGCTTGCACATCCTGCACATTTTCCCTTTGTTTTCGTCCTTGTGGCGTACAACGGCAAAGCTTTGCGATTCTGGAGGGATTTCGTTCGCTGTATACATTATAAGTAAACAAAGGCCGTTTCGTGTTCAACTATGCATGTTTTTCGCGATATATTGAAACACTTTGATCCTTTCCTTTTCGGTACAAACTACAAATGGTGTGTTGGGCCCCGTACCCGTGTGAATATACTAATTATTCTGATTTTGTTGATGCCTGACGGCTGTCAATCAGCACATTGAATCTGACCAATCAGAGGTGATAACAGTGGAAGGGTATTTTTGGGTGAAGCTGATATACATGCTCTCAACCCCTTCCCTTCCCCTCCCCAGTCCTATTCTTCTCTTCTCCCCCAAGAGAGCATGTTCACAGGCTAATAGCTATACTTCGTGTTGATAAACGTTACATTTGTTATGCTAATGTGCCAACCATTATTTCAAAAGGCCACTTTGTGTCAGGAACCAATGGATCTCTGGTTGGCACATTAATGACAATGGATGACGTAGCAGTAATAAGAATCGCTATTAAGCGTCACCAGCTGGTGTTCCTCCCCATACATGTATATCTTTTATATATGTTTGTCCACTTTCGCCCTGTCGAATACCACAGTATTACTTCGGATATTTTCCTTAAAGGGACTAGTACCCGAGTCCAAAACACATATGAGCTCAAAATGATCTTCAGACTGTTCTGTACACTGAAACCACAAAAAAAAAGATGTATTTTGCAATGCGAACCCCCGCTTGTATTGCGCAATAGTTTTGATGACGTGTGTATCGTGCAAGACAAAAGAGCCGGGCGGTTACTCAGCGCTCAGTCATTTCGTTGTAAACATGTTCTGCCTTCGCATTTAACTACGGTTTTTAGTAGACATTAAAAGGAATGGCAGCTCCTTTCATGCTTATATTTTAATCCCGTGTTTGAGGATGGACAGGAGCTCGAGGGTGACTTCCATAGCTGTAGAGAAGAATCTGAAGGCGTCCTACGGGAGATGAAGCACTTGACCGGAAATATCGCAATGGCGGCGAAGGAATCAGTTGAAAGCGTGGAAATTTGCACATGTTACAAGGAAACTGATGCTCTTGAACATAGGATCACATCAGGTTACTTTTGTAATTTTAGAATGTGATTTATATGAAAACGAACAAGAGGAATTGTTGTTCCCTATTCCGCAATATTTTCGTGTACATAAACTAAATAAGGATCTTTGAAATGGTGACTAGGAATTTTAATCATCAAATATGGAAATAAAGTAAACGAAAGGTGGGCAAAATTCACCACAAAATGCTGAATTTGTGACCACGGCCAAAAGATGTCGGTAAACACGCCAGGCAAGTTTCGTTTTACTTTATTTCAATATTTGAGTAATTATTTCATGTTCAGTCCAACTGTTGTAAGAACACGCCCTAACTCATACCAACTAATACACAATAGAAACCTAACACAGAATGGCCTTTGTTCGAGGGACACTTTGAGATTTTGGACTACATTAAGGTCAACTAATTATAATATTAATGAGTTAGAGGATTGCCCTACGATTGGCTTAAATAAATGAGCTTTGGGAGTTGCTTGTCCCTAGCCGATCTCAAATGGAACGAGCTTTGGGAACTGCTAGTCCCAAGCCGATCTCTCAAGTGTGAAAGTCAATTCAATAGAAGTTCGTAAAACCAGGTAATGGAATGAAAGAGCCAAACAATAGTTTATCCACAAAACGACAAAGCCCTTCGGCTTAAACCTCATGCTCTCATTTTTTTCACAGCGTGTTCACATCGCATCGCAAATAAGTCTAAATACAGATTCTAGGACATTGTAGCTTTAAAATGAGATGTTATTCAAGCTTATCCGTGCCCTAGAAGTCAAACAAAAACGGATTCACAAAATGACCCACAAAGAAACTGAGCAAGCTGTGTTCATGCATGACTCACGTCGAAACGGGGAAAAAGCCCGTCGGCAAAACGACAAACAGTGTTGAAACTCTTTCTCAATTTTCTCCCAATCGTGTTCAAACCGCATCGCAAATAAGTCTGAATACAGATTTTTGGAAGATGTAGCTTTATAATGAGATATTTTTCAAGCTTATCCGTATCCTAAAAGTCAAACAAAATCGGATCCACAAAATCACCCACAAAGAAAGTTAACTGAGCTAGTTGCCGAAGCGGTAAAAAAGCCGGTTGGCAAAACGGCTAACAGTGTTCCAAGCCGTTTTCAATTTTCTCCCAGTCGTTTTCAAATCGCGTCACAAATAAGTCTGAATACAGATTCTTGGAAATGAGATGTTATTGAAGCTTATTCCTGTCCTAGAAGTCAAACAAAATCACCCAATGAAACTGAACTGAGTAACGAATGCAGCGTTTTAACAAAGTCATGCGCGTGCTTAGATAGGTCATTTATCTACGTCATAATGCGCAGTTTTGTGTATTTCCCTCGTTCGTTTAAAGAGTTGAAGGAACTTATCATATCTTTAAAGCAATGGCGATTAAAGTCCGCGGTTTTTTTAAATAACAGGAACTGGCTGCAAAATGATCCAAGCAATTGGTGTGAATTAAGGAGCCGAGGATAAAGGAACATATGGGGCTGTGGGAAAATTATTGAAAAATATGTGACAAACGCGCTGGAAAAAAATCGGGGATTTGGGTGTATAAAAAATGTGGGAATTTTGTGAACTGCTGGCCTCGAGTACATTCGGCCTCGAGTACATTCGGCCTTAACGAGCGTGCGACCAAGAACCATCCCGGAGGCGGCCTCAAAGATAGTGAAGACACCTCGCTAGCCATAATGTGTGAATGGCCACAAAACCTGGAGCGGTCTCCAGTGCGATGTATCAAGAAATACCTGGAGAAGCGACACCCAGCCTTGTGGCAGAAATCCAGAATCGCCACGTCAGAAAAGTTTCATTCAGAGTTTCATTCTGTTTGGTACTGTAATTTGCCAATGGGAAAAAATATCCTTGCCAATCTACTGACTCACCATTATGAGTGAAGGCTAACCTCTCGGTCCCCTACACTCCACATTGTATTTGTGCTACTGCTGTGACTATCCTAAAAGCAGCCAGAGCGACTCGTCTATCGAGTCGTACAGCGCGAGACCAACGTTTGCACAACAGGCTCATTCCTCCACCATTGTAAGCAGTTTCGTAGATGCACAAGACTCAAATGTCCTTACAGCTAGTCCAATGAGAGCACTGGCACATTCAGAAAATGGCAGATCCCCACTTGTACCAATCTCGTCAAATCCTCCAAGCTCAGTCCAATATGAGAAGGGAAGTGACAGTGCAGGTGTACAGCCAGTCGTCCAGACACAACGCGACATCAACACAGAATTTTGCCATTAGAGCAGTTTTACCACTGCACATTTAATTTTTATGCGAGCAAATATTGATTTGTGGTCGACTGTGGTCGATTTGTGTTCGCTCTTAACTCCAGTTTTTGTCATCTCGCAAACAGAACTTTTGAGTTCAACGTTTCTGCTGCGATTTTCTTATTCCTCGATTGAAAACTCTGCCTAGATTTAACGTCACATTAACTAAAAGCGAGCAGCGAATCACAAACAAGCAACATATTTTTCAGCCAATGAAATAAAATCTTGAAGAGCTACACTAT
Organism: Actinernus sp. WN-2022; assembly: GCA_030867875.1. Lineage (NCBI taxonomy): Eukaryota > Metazoa > Cnidaria > Anthozoa > Actiniaria > Actinernidae > Actinernus > Actinernus sp. WN-2022. The sequence goes on along the minus strand of JAOWCC010000577.1, from coordinate 67,458,409 downwards.
AATGGCTTCCTTTTTTCCCCAGCCAGGCTTTTCCTTTCTTTATATATACAATTCTGAAAAGCTCTTCCCCACAATTGCCCTCTTTCTCAAAGCCCTGCCCGCTTGCCACTTTATGACAGTTACAACATAGCTTTTCATTTCATTTCAATCAAAACGTAATCTATTTATTCGCGCGACTCGTTGTCCTTTGTCCTTTTTAGAACGATGCAGTTTATAGAGAGAAACTTCACAAAACATGTTGTGTTGAACAATAAAGACAATAGAGTGTTTCTGTCTCAGGACTATCGGTTGTTGGAAATATAATGTTGACTTTTAAAAATAGCATATAATCGAACTTCGTTCTCGGGCTTATATTCGTTTTAAGAACATCAAATTTCCGCGGGCAACTATCAGCCGATAGTCCTCGACATATACACTCTACTGTTATAATAGATGCCGCCTGGCTAGCCAATAGACGGATGTGGTTTATACTACTAATAACTATTACTCTCTTTCTGAATGATGTACTATGTATTTTCTTAAGAGAGGGTCCATGTGAAAACCATGCAGACGAGTCTACAGTGCACCTCTCCGATTTCCTTTAAACTTGGCACACATTTATATCTTAACTAGCTAATGTCCCATGTGAAATAGTTTGGCTGAAATGTAAAAGGCCTTTGAGATATGACAATCAAACTGTTTGACCCCCTGAAATGCTCAAAATCAGAGCAAAATATACCTTATGTTGTAACATGTCGCAATCGCAAATGATTTTAAGTAGAAAGATAATATTTTTACCTGCTTTAGTACTAAGTCCCGTCAGCATATTAAAACCAAAATCAACTAATTTTATTTATATTTTGTCGCTTCTGTCGAATTTTTATTTAACGCTACTTTAATAGGTCTTTTTAAAACCCGATAAATGCTGTCTGGCAATGGCCGTTTGCAGAGTTGCGGCCTTCTTTTCTTTGAATTTAGAAATATTCCTAGATTGACTTACAATACATCTTTGCATCTGGTAAAAAAAATCTCTGTAAAGTTAATGCTGGGTTAGAGATTACGCACTCTCAAAATCCGCAATGTTCAGTTATTAAACAAACGACGATATGGCGACACGGCGATTTTTTTTCGATTAAAATCGAAAATACGGTGAACTTCACAGATTTTCTGCCAATAATTGCTTTAAGAATTCGAATGCACATTCATTTTCAATATTATTTTAGTTTTGAAGGGTGACCAAGTCCATCACCCGATATGCAGATGTCTAAAGTGACTGAATTATTGTCGAGTTTGACGGAGTCAAAGCTGAAAAATAGGTACTCATAGTTTATGGCAGTATCTTCGTTTAAAATTGTTTGATTGGATCAAAGACAATGAATTTTCTTTGAATATGATATATAGAGGATTTCAAACTACGCTACGCTTTAAATACAGCTTCTAATCCGGCGAGTCACTCTGAATTTTGCGAGCCTCTGTAGCGGGGTGAATGAGTGACAAGTAGAAATGCACGTACAGTCGTATTTAGGTTCTTCAGCCGATTCTCTATTCAAGTTTTTAGTTTTTATTCTGTAAAGAAACGATGTTTTCTTTTCATAATAAAAAAAACCCTAATGGTTTCGTTTTCTTGGAAGCCCTTTATTATATGCTCATCGAATAGTTGGCCAAGTTAGAACCGTTTAGAGTCAGCAACGGGAAACCATTCTGATGTCGTTACTACCTTGTTACGGACTCAATTTGTTTCAATCTTGTGCATAATATTCTGTTCGTTCCGTTGAAATACCAAAATGTGTGTATAATCCATGAAATCAAATGTGGTATCACCGAAATAGATGAAATCACTTCAGTGATATAATGATATCTCAAGAATTGCGTGACAGGAACTGCGTGTAACGTCTGCACGTGTATTTCCCGCCCTATCCACGAGATGGATTTGGACTTGATCAAGTGCTCATTTTGTGTATATTCAACGAGGGAATGTGGCATATCTTCTCGGCGTTACCAGGGAAAAACAACTATATTACCGTTGAAGGCATGTCCCGACCCCCTTACTAAGAATTGTATGAAATGCCTTGGCACTTGGCGCGGATGTTGTTGATGGCGCGTGTCAAGTAAAATTATCATAAAATCTATAAATATTTTCACCTGTACTGTACTGTCTAGACAGGGTATTTTATTCATTTTTGATTTTAGGTAATGCACTAGTCAAAGTAACCCCCCCCCCCCCCCCCTCCTCCTCCCCCAACCCGGGACAGGGTGGGAGGGGGAGGGGGGGGGAGTGGGGGTTGATTTAGACTAGTGCATAATAGCTCACTCTCTGCTTAAAGCTGCCTGTGATACACTTGTATGCGATTTGTTACTGTCGTCCTCGTATCTCTTTATAGCGGAGCTCGTTGCATAAAAAAACAAAGAAAATCAATATGGAAAACAAAAGATAAAAGAACAACCCACACAAGTGAAAAAAAAATCACGCCGCGCGCCTCGCCCGCTCGCAGACGTAAAGGTCGGTACACACGAAGGGACAAGTCACGTGTCCTGATATCCTGTTCCCCGCGGACACCGGACATCCTACAGCTGAGAAACTACAAACCTCGTACACAAAGAATAACGTATTTCTTTACAGTTTTAAGGTAATAGACCAGTTCGCGGTTTATTATAATTCCGACATTTTGAAAGGGGTGTAAACATGGCGCGAAATACAGTGTTTGTATGGGAATCCGATGACAAATAAAATCCGTAAAATCGAATTTCTGAAATATTCTTCAGATACAAACTTAAGATACCAGGTAAAAGATTAATTGATCGAAATTTGAGGGATGTAGCTGTGCTGGGAAGCATGCAATCGTGGATTTAGTTTTCCATACATTTGTCTGTAAAAACGAGTCAAAGTCCGCGGGAAAATTTGCGCAAAAAAAAACAATCTTCCAGGAAGGAAAACATTTTTCTGAAGCATTTCAAAGACATTTTTTTGTTTCGATGAGGCAAAATTTGCTTCCGCAACAATGTTTTCACGTTGGCTATAGAGGAAAACAATGTTTACTAGGCTCCAGTGACACACAGCATATGTGTTTCTTAGCAACACAAACCCAGATCCCACCGGCAAGACAATTTGACACAGTGCGCATTCGTTAGTTTTTTTTCGGCAACAACGTTTCCTCGTATATCCACCCGTGCAGCAAAACATTTGTATGCTTCCTGCTCGTTCAATTAGCCACCCAGGCAACATTAAGAGAAACAGAGAAGCGCAGTGTTCGCGCCTACGCCTTTTCGATCCCTCGTGCCTCGATCGGATGATCACGTAAAATGGCGGTCCCGTCTCACGCAATCTCGTTCTCATAACCCGCGATCTTTTGGCCAGTATCTTGGCGCTGGTCAAATGATCGCGGGCTCTGGCAACGAGATTGCATCTCACGACGCTCGTATTGATCAGCAGCTGTGTATCACAGGACGCTAAGGAACCACTTTGGACATTAAACAAATATCTGGCAGTGGCCACCCTCAGTGCTTGTTGGTCAGCCGCATTAATGGGAAGATAACTAACATAACTACTCATGCTTGTAAACTGCGTGGCTTACCGTGTGTCTGAACAAGCGCCCCGCACATACATGTATATGTAAATCCAGCGTAATTCAGGTCTGGATAAAGTCTGTCACGATCCACACAATATGTTTCATCGTTCACCCAGATGTTTTCTGAACCCTTTTCTAAGATAGTTTGTAGCAATAGCAACATACGTCAGACATTTCTGAACTTCGCTTTCCAGGATGGCACTGCGCTCCAGTTCGGCACCGACACAGCTGATTAGGCCATCCCAATAAAATGCAAATACGTAGAGAGCTAGGAAAAGAGGTGTAGTATGAAAGTATGTTCTTCAATTTTTTTTTTAAACTTTTCCCAAAAATTGGGTCAATGTCAAGCTTTGTATTTTTGTTAACTTTTCCAAAAAAAATTGGGTCGGTCTGGCGATTGGAAACGGAACATTTTATTGGGATGGCCGTATGTGGGTCGTGTGAATATACAGGATATATGCACGGGATGTTAGAAATCATTTATAATTCATTGTTGTGACCTTGTGTATGAATGTATGCAAACATTTGACCCCATAACAGTTACATATATCAGGTGCATCATGGGTAATTTTAACCTATAATCAGCTTGAACAAATTAAAGTTTTGCAAACAAAATTATGTAGATGTATTAAGTAGTGCATTATGATTATTTCCAGTTCTGTTTCATGAGATTCATAAATATTTCAATATAAATTACCCACTCTGGTATATATGTTGGGCACCACAGACGAAATGATAAAACACCGGATCTCCTAGCGTGTAGGGATCTGATCAGCAATATATATATATAAATAGACAAGAAAGGAAAGGCTGATTCAACGGTAGAGAGTTTTTTCTTCCAATATTCCACATGGAATGTACACATATGTGTTCGGGCTACCTGTGGTGCACAACAGCAGACTGGGTTCTAGTCCTAAATAAAATGGCGGATGCTACAAAGCCATCTGTATAAACTATAATGGGTAAATGTTCTTTCGGTGTAAAATCGACAAGAAGATAATTATCGTAAGTTGTGGCTTCGAGACCATGACAGAGCTGGGGAGGAGAGCACAAATAAGGCTAGAATCAGGTATGCATTTATCGCTGATTCATCCTTCGTATTACTAATTTCTCTTATTTTGAAGTTGATTGTTAATTAGTTGTTGTTTATTGCAAAACCATAGGCATAAGTGACAAATAAATTTATCACCCAGTTATTTTAGGGCTATGTTTCTCATTCCTGTCCGTTATTTGTCCCGTTATTCTGCACACGATACAGATTGCATCTGGCGTTGATTGTTTATTTACGTTGGACCCGGGCGTTGGGAGTATGTTACTTTGGCCTCACTGCTCCTAAGCTGAATAAACTTTACAAACTTTTTAGTCCCCAGTTGTATTTCCAAATGACTGATCTACAAAATAATAACTCTCTCATCTTCTACAATTTCGCCGCATCGATAGTATTCGAATGTCATTTTACCCTAAAATTTGACTTTTTGAAAAATAATTTTGGAAGTCACTTGTACATGAAAGCCTTACTCCTTGAATACTGAATATTTGTTGGCACTTATATCATAATTAAATTGCAATTGGTCGTGTTTATGCTGTAGAAACGTTTTGTGTATATAGCTTATATGGTTTGTTCAAAAATATTCTGTAAACATGACTAAAAATACATAGTGGAAATACCCCTCAAACCGAGGCAGTTCGTACTGACCCCCATATCTCTTACAGTTTTTGGAATTTTTCCAAAATATTCTACCAAGTCTAATGCCAGGCCAATAGTAACATATGTGCAAAATATGAACAAAATCTGAGATGTACCATGTAGACTCATATTTTCAGGGTGCATGGTTTTCACATGGATGCCCTCTTAAGCATCTTGAAGTACCAAACTCGTTTATATCAAGAGGTTTCCTGCACGACTTCCATCGACACTGCTCGTAATTCATTTCACAATAACTGAGTTTTGCGCGAGTTCGAAAGAACTTTGTGAGTATCAAAAATAATAATGGCCATTTATAAAAATAAATGCTAGGGGAATTCAGACCTCTGCATGATCGCTTCCACAATACAAAAAAGTGGAAAATGAAGCCATTAATGTAATTCGATATATATTGTAAACCAATTGGTCAAGTCGTACAACAGGATGCCGCGTAAACCTATTGAAGTTGCAAATTTGCGGGTTCTTCATTGGGAAAACTAGTAGGCAGGCTGCCATTTTAGCTGCCCGATTTGCAGTTGAAGTAGAGAACAAAAAGCAGTGAGATTGGGAATCCTAATCACGTGGCTTTCTGCCGGTTAACGTTGGGTGCGTTTCTTTGGGAGAAGTCCGAAATTAGATTATTGAATCCAAAAATGGATTTTGGATTTCCAAAATCCAAAAAATCCAAAAATGGATTTTAATAGAATCGAAAAACGGAATTTGAATCCATGGAATCCATAGTGAGAATGGATTCGATCGACGGATTAATCGAAAACCGAATTCTTAGGATTCACTGGTGATCCGAGTTTTACTTCCTTATTCGATATCTTTAAATTATACCAAAGCAGCACTTTCCACCCAGTTTTGTAAAGACCCCCTGAGTATTGGTTCTGCTGGGGCTTCCCGCACATCAGAAACAGAAAGCAGCTTTGCTGGTATAGTTATTTGGCAGATTCAATGGAAATAAGTCAGACATACATACGTTAAACCGGTAAAAGAAACCTCGGTCTAACCAATTTGGCCGTATACTTAGCTTCGCGAATACGGTGATTGAATAAAACTTTATTTTGACAATTACAGTTGTTAATAAATGTTACAATTGTTATGCTAATGCTGCAACCATGATTTTGTTTCATAAACCCATGGATGTCTGGTTGGGCATTAATGGCAATGGATGGCGTGCAGTGAACATCACTACTGGTTAATTTTGGTTTGGCCCAGTGATCAATTGATTATTCTTTATTTCTCATTTATGGCAGATGAAAATCACTCATTGAAAGACATAAGTGTCAACTCGGAGTCATTCTTTCGTCGCATAATATGAATGTAAATCAAGTATCTTTTAGAGCCGAGCAGTACTAAAACTTTGAAAACTGAATTTCATTAATGAGTCAGACGCAGGTGCAATCAATCATTTTTTTCTTTAACTCAATTAGTATTTTACAATCAGCAGAACGTTAAAAAATGATTTGATCTAGGTTTTACATACAGTAGTCGGAGATAGGTATAAGAAGAATAGGAAGAAAATAACATTATTTACACAAATTCAGTAAGGCTCATCCTTAGCTAATAGCATAGCTAATCGAGAGGATGGATGGATCCTTTCGTTCTGACTAACAACACCCATTCGGACTTGAAGTATGGGAAAACAGAGCGAGAGTGAAACAACTGGGTTTCCGGTCTAAAAACCTGACGACAGTGCTATATCCTCGAATGTCGTCAATTCTCTATAACTCAAGTTCACATTTGCTTTCCAATTTGTAGTGTCCAACTCGGAAGCTACGCTACTTTGGTCATTTGCTAGAATCGAAATGCGATCTAATCAAGTTCTAGCGATTATAACGATTGCATTTTCAGTTCTCCTTCTTCATAACATTCTACAACAGCAGCAGCAGTTTGCTTTTCGAATGCTATATGAGCGATGGTTGAATGAGCATACTACTGTGTTAACTGCTGCTATGATCAGAGCACGAATAGGACGCAGGAGACGGCTACACCGAGCCCCATATTCATCAGGATAATTCCCCGTCCCGCTGAATCGTGGTTTGAACTGCACGGTACCGGGAGATTTCTTCAGAACACAACTTCGATTGAATCGAGAGACATTCGACGTTATTCCTAACATGTTGGGCCGCAGGTTGGTGCGAGAGACTTCTCGATGGCGGAATCAAAATAATTCCCGCGCTTTCTCTTCTGCAGTGAGTTCTGGTTTCCATTTTGCTGGCAGGAGCTGATCGTTCCTGCTGTGTTTCCTATTGTTAAGCCATTTTTTTGGAAAATTTACCAGCCCCACCCAAGCACTACGGCGTCTTTGATGTTTTAGTCGGATTTCCAATTTCACAGAAAGCTGTAAAATTACAGTCGCATATGAAAACCTCACATGTTGACAGATTTTAATCCAAATGTAAACATACTTTTCCAGAAATGTAGTATATGCGACCCATGCCAAAGTCCTCTTTAGTCTTGTCAACTGAGACACGCAAGTCCGCTGCTACGCCCCACCCCCTCCTCGCTGCGATGAACCTCTTTACCCTCACTGGGAGCTACCCGCTCTCAACCTCCTCGGGCTGATATCTCCCATAACTTAGTATCGCCCTTGGCATTGTTTGTGGATGCTCTCGGTGATAATATATTGCTATTTTCTCAGGACTGTTCGCTTAAAGAGCTAATTTTATTCAGCGGAAGTGACGTCATTTTCTCAACTCAACAATATGTAAGGCTACTTTTCACACAAACTTTCGCTTGGAGTTTTAAGTGAAGTACAATGTTTTACTATTTTTGCCACAAAGGAAAGAAAAGTTTAGTATAGAAATATGCCTTTAAAAGAGGGACGTGTTGAGAAAATGACGTCACGACAGCAAACCGCTGGACAAAAATCGCGAACTATTTCGAACACACTTGAGTAATAGCGGACATGATTTTGACGGTGAACTCTCCGCAAAATTCATAGTTTAATTTGGTTCTTTTGCAATATATTTCACTAATTTGAATATTTCCGCCACTATGTCTCCTTTTGGAAGCTAAAGACAAAAAAGTAGTAAAAGAAATGATCGAATTTTGTCATAGTGGCACTTTAATAGCAATCGTTGGTATGTTGTCATAACCTGAGGCATTACTTGAAGTATGACATACATTGGTTCTAAGCTACTAAGAATATTTGTTTGTTCATATATTGTACTCGAGTTGAACTCATACTCGTACTCGATCGGATCAAAATTTCTCGAAATGTCATACAGGAACGAGTCATTCCAGAATAAATTCACTCCTGATATTTGTACCGGATCGAAAGTTTCGTACCGGAATGAAACTCGACCCGGAAACGTGTACACACCCTCTTAGATTAATTTCACAAAACTGTGAATTTCTAATAGAGGAAGTTATACTCAACGAGTAGTAAAAACTACCCCGAGTGTTTCCTTAAAAAATGTAACTGATTGAGAATTGGGAACGGTAATAATTTCAGAAATGTATGCATACATGACCAGCTGTCCAATATTCAAGTTACATATTTGAATGGTTTAGACTTCAATATTTATGATGATGATTATAATGGTTTTATATTTTAAAACTGTGCATTTAGAACTTTGAAGCAAAAGGTATATTTTAGAATGAAATATAAGTTACTGGGTTAATTGTTTTACTTTAAATGCGTGATACCGTTCAGTTACATATTAACTTAATTTGGTACACTGACTCAAACGTTTGGATATTTTCTTAGACTGTACTACTACCACGTCAGCAATGGCATTTGCTTTTACAAACCGCCTTTTCACATGCACTAAAACGCTTCAAGAGCACCTTTCTAAATTTACATCCCCCAACAATGAAATGCTCATATAGAGAGGATATTACACGGTGGTGCGAAAATATGAAGTTTAATTATCATCGAGAGCCGGTCAAAATGATTTCACGAGTGAGCGCAGCGAACGAGTAAAATGTTTTGGAATCGAGAGGATAAACTTTATATATTCAAATTCAATTATACTCGTCAAAAAAGTTGTATCTATTCATTTAACAGTTACGTCAAGCGTGTGCAACATCACGTTTGCAGCACCACGTTTGCAGCATCACGTTTGCAGCATCACGTTTGCAGCATCACGTTTGCAGCATCACGTTTGCAGCATCATCGTTCTCAAATGTTCATTGTATAATTATTCGTCGTTCCAAAATGTTCACGGTATTATTATGCGTCGTTCTCAAATGTTCACGGACGGGTGTTATTATGCGTCGTTCTCAATGACTATATGTGCAGAATAGCACAGTTGAGCAGCGATGCTTAGAGACTAATATATAATAATCATGGCGCTTTACATATTACTGACATATCCCGTCAGTGAATTATTTCGGGCTGCTTACGGCGCTAGTTTACAATGTTGAGTGTGTGGTTAGTGCAATGGCCAGGCTGCTGTACCGGGTGACAATCCCCTGCTATTTTTCGAGTAGTACAACAGGTTCTTTCACGTTCCATTCATATACTGATTAGAAGTAGGAGACATGCACGGCCAACGGCTTATAAACGTCACTACCCAAGGCCGCGGCCGGGATTCGAACCCCCGACCTCCCGCACTATAGACCGTGCTCTACCAACTGAGCTAACCAGTGAGGTGATCACTTACATCGCCTCTTATACATCGCTGCCGTTATAAACAAATCTCAAGTTTGAACAGTCCAGCTAGCCCCGACCTCCCTTTCGGCCGCTCCGTAGTCTGAAGTTCGCGGAAAAGACAATCCAGTAGATCTTTCATGCGGCGCATCTCAGAAATGTCACCAGGCGACCACCTTAAAAATGTGGAGGTCGTCTGGCTACATAGCTAACATAATAATAATAAGACTAATAAGAATAATAGCAATGGCGGCAAAAGAATGGATTGATGTGTTTTTGACCCGAGTCGCGCACAATGTTCCATTGTCTTTTAGGACCTAGGACACATTTTTGTTTCTTTGTTGCGAATTATTCCAATTAGTAAAAACTGGTTTTGATTGGACAGCTTTGAGCATGCGGATGCAAAATCTACTGGATTCTCTTTCCCGCGACCTACCTGCAGTCTACGGAACGGAGGCTTAGACTGGACTAGGGTCTGAAAAGCCAGTTAAACCAGTTAGCGCGGTCGTCCCTTCTTCGACGAAAAAACTAAGAAAACCAGTGGCGGTCAGAACAAGCTTAAAGCTATTTTTAATTATAAGCCCAAGTAGTTTATATATGTACACATGTATGTTTATAATAACGTTGCTTTTATATAGCGGATCTTACATGGCTGCGCGGAGATATACATGAGTGACGCAGCTATATTTATATATTCACTTTATATACCAGTAGATATAAGCTTTTTGCCAATTTCATAGTTTTATCTTGCTTCATTTTCATTTTTTAAGGACCTAAAAAATGATTGAGGATCATAATCGTGGTCGTGGTCGTGGTCGTGGTCGTGGTCGTGGTCGTGGTCGTGGTCGTGGTCGTGGTCGTGGTCGTGGTCGTGGTCGTGGTCGTGGTCGTGGTCGTGGTCGTGGTCGTGGTCGTGGTCGTGGTCGTGGTCGTGGTCGTGGTCGTGGTCGTGGTCGTGGTCGTGGTCGTGGTCGTGGTCGTGGTCGTGGTCGTGGTCGTGGTCGTGGTCGTGGTCGTGGTCGTGGTCGTGGTCGTGGTCGTGGTCGTGGTCGTGGTCGTGGTCGTGGTCGTGGTTCCTACTCCTACTCCTAATCTGCTACGCGGTTCGTGATTCCTGTACTCTTTTTCATGTTCTAGAGCGCCAGTCGTGTTTTTGTCAGAGTACAGAGCACAACAAATCCTGTTCTATTTGTTAAATGCAGCATTTTTTCTGTTCACTTTTCCTACCTTATATGGCTGCTTCTTTACCAGTAGATAACTTGTCTTGTAACTTATACTTATACATACCATTTATTATATATTGTTTTTAGAGAAGTTGCCTTGTAATGTGTATAATATGCGTATATGGTTAATAATAATAATGATGATCACTTTGAAGTTTTCTAAATTGTCCGCCTCTTCATGGCTCAGTTTTATGGCGTCTCTGGACGAGAAATCTTCAGGTTAAGTCGCAACAGTATTTGCAGCAAGCCTGATAGCATAGGCCAATGAAAATTCAACACCCACTAGTACTGTTCCCATCTTCTGCTGTCACGTCACCATGACCTATTCCCACCCTGCGTTCGTCACACCGATGCACGAAACGCTTAAACCACCGCCAACTTACGGTCAACACCTCCCAGTATCCTTTGCGGTATTCGTTACTGGCCAAACCATACAGCACAGGGTTAACACAGCTGTTAAACACTGCCATAAGCGATAGGAATCTGTGGCCACTCATTTTCTTAATGTTCATACGTAAAGAGTACAAGAAAAAGTACACTTCGACCGGCAACCAAGTAATAATGAGAGCTGTTGTAGCCAATGCAGTGAGGATGGTCACTCGCTTGATAAGTGCACCCTCCTGTGCACTTATGGCAGGTTTTGTTTTCAGCGTGTAAACCAGGTGCGTATACATGACAATGATTAATAAGAATGGTAAAAGACCCCGGAGGATGAATCCTACAATGATTTTGGTGTAGCCTGAACCACTGGGTAATTTGGGTAGTAAGATGCAGCGTCTACCTATTGGGTTCTGAGGGGCGACCCGAATCTCTGGCAATGCCAAGTACACGACGAAGGCTGCAAGCACACAGGAGAACACTATACCAAGTAGCGTTTTGGTTCTTGTTAAGGCTTGTTTGTACTTCGTGGGTTTGACTACAGCAATCCAGCGATCAATGGCCAGTAACACACAGATATAAATGGACGTGTATCCGAATAGGAAGAAGAAGACTCGAACCCGTATTAAACGGCAGTAGAACTGGAGAGCCAGCGCAGTTGTCGGTTCGTAAAGCGGGGTAGTAAAAACGTTACCAGGGGTAAAAAAGACGAACAGACCAGCGAGGAAGTCGGTCACAGCTAGAGAACAGATCATGATGTTGTATGGTTTCTGAAGTCGACTTCGCTGCTGGATAAAAAATAATATGACCAAAGCATTTCCAAGGATGGCAGAAACTGAGATGCAGCCAAAAGTCACTTGTTTTGTTAACTTTTCCATGGTGACTGGCAAGAAGGAGGATGGTTGAAAACAATCTGACTTCCAATTTTAGTGTACCCTGAAACATTGAAAAAGGAAACATTTCAATTTCACTCTTAAACCAAAATGATATGTTGACAATGAATTTCAATCGGACATTTTCACTTGACATAGGTTTATAAATACGTTCTGAAGTTGTGTGATGTTCTAAACTCAAGGATTTTTTCAAACATCAATGAAACTTCCCTTGAATGGTTCAAAATCGAACACAAAGGTGCTCCATTTCTGGGTCATTATCTGACCCACTGACTCTGTCCCAAGGCATTCCACAGTGATCTATCCTAGGTCCTGTGTTATTTTCACTCTACATCAATGATCTACCCCTGTTTCTACCCAGTACTAATGTGGGAAATCTACGTTGATGACACGACACTGTGGGCGGCTGATGAAGTAGTGAAAATGTCCAGGCGTGATCAACAGGACAGCCTTGATAGTGTAAGTAGCTGGTTTGCGTTAAATAAAATGGTCCCCAACATAAAGAAGACCAAGTACTTACTCATTGCCACGAGACATAAACTACTACATACAGAAAAATATTCACTAGATCTTTACCCCAATGGCAACTTGATTGAGGAAGCCAAGGCAAAAAAATCGGATATTAAGCTTAATAAAACCCGTTGTTGGGACATGCAATCATATTGACTATTTAATTAATAACATGAGAAGCCAGAACTCCAGAGTCTGCTTACTGAAAAGAGCGAAGGGCAACCTTACCACTCTTGCAGAAAATGATTATATAACGCACTTGTTAAGCCCATATTCGAATACTGTTGTACGGTGTGGGGCAGTTCCTCTAACGAACAATTGTCGATAATACTTTAGAGTACATAAATGTTGTGGTAGGCTAATTTTAGATGCTAACGTACGTCTTGGATCAAATTCTGTGGAACTATTAGTAAGCCACAGTGGATTCCTATCGATGATCTCATACGTCTAAGGAAGTCATGTACGATGGAAAGTGTCCCCAGTACTGCAGAAACTGATGTATGTTATGGTGAAGGATTCTCACAATCATAATACCAGTCAGAGCTTCCTCAAATCACATGACATTATCTAAATATCGCACGAATTCGGAACTTCAAACATTTCATGCTAGTGGCATTCGTCAATGGAACTCATTAAGTAAAGGATGTTAAGAGCATCTGTAAATTAACTAATTTTAAGAAATACTTAACTAATGATATTATAACTAAGAACTAAGCATTTTAACGGTTAAGAGAATGTTTTAAGACATTTAAAGATATTTTTAAGCTTCTATATTGCGATTTAGTTTTATGTAATTCAGTGAAGATAGATTTTAAGGATTTGTATCGTAAATAATTTAAGTTAATATTATCCAATTTAATAACAATTCTTAAGGGTAACAATGTAATTGTGTTTTTACCCAAACAAATTATTATTATTAAAATGTGATAATTATTTGCCAAAACCTTAACTTCGTTGTATAAAAAACTACTCCAGAAATTTCTGAAGCACTCTCTCAGACCCTTCAAACACCTGCTTCAGGAATTTCAGTGAAGTACTTTCTCAGACCGTATCAAAAAAGGTTTCGGAAGAAATACTTTCTTTGCCTCTTTGCCAGTCTTGTAATCCATCTAAGTTACACGAGATTGTTCGCTACCTTTAGTCATTCTGACTTGGATCGTGGATGCCTTGGCTTCCTTCGATCGAGTGGCAGTTGAAATTGAAGGCCGTGTCCGTACGGTTGGGATTCACTCTTTTCAAACGGTGGCCTCTTGGATTCAAAGCGAGGCAATCCTTGGTTTCTGCTAGTGTGAACTCGTTCTAAAATCCGTCAATGCGAGACTAACCTCGCAAAAACAAAGGATTGCATCGCTTTGAATCCAAGATGACCACCAAGTGAAAAGGGTGAATTGACACATCTTCAAACTCAACTGAACAATCACCACTTCGCATTTAACGTGCAAATGAGCCCAATTTATTATTATTAAAATCGATTCTACATCAAGTAAAAAGTTGAATAGTAAAATACAATATTTGTTAATCTGAGTGTTGAGTCTGTGAGATATAATGGTTTGTAATTCGAATATGCTAATGTGTGACAACAACGGGAAACAATGTTTTATACAAAAACTTGCTGGTAGCGATAAAAAAATCTTAATCAGAAGTAAGTTTTATAAACAAGGAGAATGAAATGATAGTAAATTCCCTGTTTGACGTCACGGCATTAGCATATACGAAATATAATTAAAGTGCATTAAGTGGGCAATGAATATAACTCAAAATGCAGATATAAAAAAGTGCGCACTCTTATTAGCCATATTTCTGTTATCCGAAGAAAAATATTCCTTTCCTCTTAGTCTTGGCTAGTCTTGTTATGCATCTAACTGGCTTTATCATTATAAACTGTCGCCGCTTCCCTCAGTAATCTGAGCGGAATCAGATGCCTTGGATTCAGTAGTACCCAACGAAGCCGCTCCTCAAAATATCCGCTCTGCTGACCGTACCAACGCTAGCTGGGAAACTCAATCGGAGATAGTTCTTGCTGGGATTTTTTCCTAGATACCTAACTTGCTGGGATTTCATACATGTATTTAGCCTTCCTCGTTGAGAAAAAATAATAAAACACAATGAAACAAAATTCAAAAAGGATCTTCTAGAACAAATTTAAACTCTTGAATCTTCAAATCCTCAAGAGTATTGGCAGTTAGTAAGATCTCTGAGACCTTCAGTAGGCTCCAATAACAAGAATACAGACATTGCCTCCGAATGGATGCCTGGTTTTCTTATTTTAGAGAGTTAAATAATTCTCACCAAGGTAGTAATGACCGTTTGATAAAGGAATTAATTTCTTCACTTGTCCATCTCTTAAGGTCTTAGATAAACCTGTTACTGTGAGGAGCTACAAGAGATAAGTAAAAAATTGAAAAGCAACAAAGCAATCGGTAGCCTATCTAAACTTTTCAATAAGGTTTGCCGCTGACCACTGACCAGCATGGCGGCCATTTATATCGCTAACGACGATTGAGCACTTTTTTCTTAATAACTATGGCTCTTACTGTGGAAACGTTTAAAATTATGTGGGAATCGGAACTACTACTTAGCATACGAAAAGAGATCGGACTCGAAATGTCTCAGATAAAAGATAACTTAAACATTTTGACAGATCGGTGCAGCCAAATTGAGAAATTTCAAAATTTCCTATCGGATAAGTACGACAATATCGTTGATGTCCTGCAAACCTAAAAAAAACAGTTATCAGCGCTGGAGAAGAAGGTTGTAAATCAAGGGGATCTACTTTCTACTGCAGAGGACACCGCATATAAGACGAATTGTACAATCGATGAGATTCAACAATACCAAAGACGAGAAATTGCCTTGAATTAACAGGAATCCCAATTCTACCGGTGGATGAACCAAGAAATATATATAATCATCGAGTTAGGCTCTCTCTTGGATGTTGACATCAATTTATGAAGAGGATATCTCAACTGCCCATATGTTCCCTGATATGAAAAAGATCAAGGGTAGGATCATAGTCAAATTTGTGCATCGTGACAAACGCGAAGAGTTATACAAAAGGAGAAGTAGCTTAGCTGATAAGACTACGAGACACCTACCATCGATAGCGAGTGAAATAGGCAAGGGTATAACGAAGAGTAACAAGATTCATATCAACGAGTCTTTGACAAGCTACATGAAACACTGAGCTATTCGGAAGAATAAATACCTTTAGACGGGAAAATCACTTCAAGTTCTTATGGACTGTCAATGGTAAAATTTTACTGAGGGAAACGGAAGCATCCAAAGTATTCGAATTCACAACTCAGGAAGATTTCGATGATTTCATGGAGTCTCAAGAACAACCCCCAACGCTGAGGAGATGAATAGTTGACTGATATAAAACCAATTACTTACGCTTAAACTCTCTCCTGTGTTTACCGACGTTAAAGTAAGTGAATATTGTAGTATCTTACCATTTTATGGCCTAAACGACCCTGAGTTCAGTTTCGTAATTGGCTTTGATCGTGTGTATTTAATCAACTAGATACCGACTTGTATAATATATAGTATCTAATCCTGATAGATTCGATGAGACCGACCCTCACTTAATGCGTACTACCACTGTATCCGAGTACTATTCAATTACCAAGATAAATAATGCTTTAAAAACATCAAGACCAAAATCGTTTTCATTAATTCATTGCAATGTTAGAAGTTTACAAAAGAATTTAACCTTACTTGAGGATATGCTTTACTCGCTTAATAAAAGGCCTGAAATCTTAGCAATCACGGAAACAAGGCAAAATGAAAATTCAATAGTTAATGTAGAACTCCCAAATTATAATTTTTATCACACTGACTCATCGACCTTGGCAGGAGGGGCAGCTATTTATATTAATAATAAATTAAAATCAATATATAGACCTGACATCAAATTTAATATGCAGTTAGTTGAGTCTTGTTGGATTGAAATTAATTCTTGTAATGGAAAGGCTCATAATGATTGGGTGCATCTATAGACGATTTTACTGTTCAACTTGAAGAAATAATGAAAAAGCTTAATCAAAATAAATATGAAGTTTATATTCTGGGTGACATGAATATTGATTTTTTTAAATACAATATCCATTCACAAACTGAAGATTATTTAGATATGCTTCACTCTAACAATTTTGTGCCAATAATTACAAAGCCAACAAGACTAACTAGCCATACTACAACCTTGATAGATCACATATATACAAATGCATCTACCCCACTTATTTATGGAATTGCTACCATTGATATTTGGGATCACTTGCAGATATAGCAATAAAAAGAAAACAACAATAAAATATTTCGTAGGAACTATAGCAAATTTAACCAATATTCATACATATATGACATCAGTACAATTGACTGGAATGCTATCAACAATGAATGCAGAAATTTAAATGAAATAACAACTAATACAATTAAAACAATTAATAAAATAATAGATAAACATGCACCTAAGAAATTGGTATCCCTAAGCAAAAGAAAACAACTAACAAAACACTGGATAACTAGCTAATGGCATCTTAAAATCAATCAAAACTAAATAAAATATGTATAAAAGACATTTTCTCTCTAATAATCCAAATAAAATAGATCAATTTAAGAAGTATGCCAATAAACTCAACCAGCTTAAAACCCACAATAAGAAGGCATACTATTGTAATCATTTTTAATCTTGCAAAAACAATCTAAAAGCTACATGGAAATTGATTGGTACATCATAAATTGATTGGTACATCAAGAATCGTAAGAAATAATAAAATATATACTAGTAAAGCAGATATTGCTGAACAACTTAACAAACACTTTATTAATGTAGGCCATAACCTAGCAAGTGCTATTGGACACAACAATGAAGACCCCATTAAATACATAAACTCATCACCAGCTTCTAGTTTCTATGTCTCCCGTTACAGAGACCGAAGTATGTAAGTTATTTGCAAACCTAAATGAAAGTAAATCTTCACTTGATATCCCAAATAGACTAATTAAAATTGCTTGTGAACCACTCCCGAATCCTTTTACACTTATCCACAATCAATCTATTGCAACTGATATTGACTCTGGATAGTTTAAAGACATCTGGCACTCCCCCATATACAAGAGTGGTGAGGTTACTGTCACTGGTAATTATAGACCAATCTCAACATTGTCAGCATTTAGCAAAGTCTTTGAACGACTAATATACAACCAGCTTCAATCTTTTTTAGAGAAACACGATATTTTATATAAATATCAATTTGGGTTTAGGAAAGGATTTTCCACCGAACAAGCTATTTTAGAAATTACTGAAAACTTATATTTGTAAACATTGCAATTGACAAAAAACTAATTACTTGTGATCTCTTTCTTGACTTCTCCAAGGCATTCGACACCGTTAACCACAAAATGTTGTTTTCTAAATTATATGCCTATGGAATTCGTGGAATCCCACTCAAATGGTTTGAAAACTATCTAAAGAATCGTAATCAATACGTAGAAATTGACAAAGTCGAATCAAGTATGTAAACAGTTATTTGTGGGATACCTCAAGAATCAACATTAGGACCCCTGTTATTCCTATTATTTATCAACTAGCAGGGACCCGCGGAACTTACAAGAAATCAACAAATATGATATAGTAACATAGTCTAGCCGGCTGACCGGCTACTGACACAATTACAATGCAGTATATGGCGCCAGATTTTGTACTGGAGGTTTTAGCGTGTTGATGTTTTGGAAGCTGTATTTTGATTTTTAAAAAGGCAATAATATCTTACGGATCTCAGTTAATTTCTCAAACCGATGAACACAATTTAATATACGTACTGTCGAAAAAGTGCCAAAACTGACGATCACTTGAGGCAGCTCGAGTCATGAATTTTAATAGTGTGACGAAAACAAATATGGTCGCCGAAATAGCATTGGTTGAAGCAGGAAAACAGAATAAAAACAATAATCAAAAGCCAAGTTATGGTCTGAAGAGCCTACGATAGTTGGACGAGGAAACAGTTGCTTTTGTTTTATATCTAAGAAAACTGGAAACTACAGAGAACAGACATGGACAAAATATCTTGCTGTTAGACATACCATAGAGTTGTAAGATAAAAAAATGAACAGCCTTTTCAACGGACAGCATTTCTAACTGTGTTTTGAATACCTGGTCTTACCTCGTTCGGTCGTTTGACTTCGGCCGTTATCGCCTGGCGATAGGTTTTCCCTAAAACATTCTCGTAAAATCGATGGCTTGCTCGCCCAGGTTTTCCCTAAATTAGATTCCCCTAAACTCGATGGCTTGCTCGCCCAAGTTTTCCCTAAAACAGATTCCCGTAAACTCGATGGCTTTCTACAAATGCAACCAAGAGTCAAGACCACTTTTCACATGATTTGTCGTCTTCGTTGCGATTCACTTTTTGGCTCCATTTTCGGACGCGCGCGCGCGCATCCTCCATATTAGGATATCGAGGGAGCCTGGGAGAGAGCGTTACACACACACACACACTTAGCGTATTATTATATAAGATGATCTACCAAATTCTTCTGCTAAGCTTTCTTTCAGGATATTTGCTGACGATACTAATATCTTTTTTGCTAGTGGTAATGTTAAAGAACTTGAATCCGTAATGAATGATGAACTGAAATCAGTTTTAAATTATTGTGTTACTAATAAGTTGTCTATTAATTTTAAGAAGACTAATTATATGGTTATAACTTCATCTAGGAAAAAAAAAATCAACATTAACAATATTGAACGTAAAAGCCATATAAAATATGACATGCCCTTTGTCATTTAAATCTCTGGGGATTGAGTGCAAACCATCTATAGCCTTCTTGAAAAAAAATACATAAATATAAAATGTCACTTTTTACACATAAAATACAAAATAATAAAAATAGTATTCCAGCCGTATTCTCTGATATCCTTACACCAATATCCGAAATTCATTCCTACAACACCAGATATGCTGCCAAAATTATTTCTACAAACCCAAAGTAAGAACAAATTATGGGATTCATACATTTCGCTCCTCCGCACCCAAACTCTGGGAATCTATACCAGCAGAATTTAAAGACCTTCCATACCAAGCTCTCAAACAAAAATACAAAAAGTTTATTTTGGATGACCAAATCTAATTGTAAACAAATAAATACACCTTACATCTTTTCATAAGCATTTAATGAATGTATAGCTAAACCATGATATACTTGTTTTACTTATAATATCTGAATATACTAGTTACTTATATTTACTGGTTATTTCATGGTTTTCTATGGAATACGGGCGAATATTTCACGAGAAATTTGTATTATTTAGTATACAACGAGCTTTTAGGCGAGTTGTATACCAAAATAATATGAATTTCGAGTTAAATTTTCGCCAGTATTCCATAGAAAACCATATTATCCTATAAATAACAAATTTACAAAAAGATTCATCACGAAAACAAAGTAACTTACCGGACGATAGACTGCAAATTTTCTTGACGGAAAACACAAATTTCGAGTGGCGGCCGCGCACGTCTGCAGACTAATTATGTATTCAAAATGGTGAATTCTTATTGGCTGATAAAGAAATGGCGCGAAATTTCCTGCATTTTGATTGGCCTTGACCTAGCCATGAAATACCGCTCTGTATTTCATAGAAAAACCATGAAATACCGCCCTGTATTTCATAGTAAAGCTGAGCTCTGATTGGCTGAAATATAATATTTATAGGATAATATTGATTATTATCTAGTAGTCATAAAGTCACTGTAATTAAGTTATAATTTCAATAGCTCCGGTTCTTTCCTTTTATCCTTCTCTCTTTCTTTCCTTCTTTCACCTAATACAGGTCTCGATCGTCCTTACTATTAACATAGGCGGTGACCAACTCGAAAGCATTTCTGCTACTTTGGTCTCTGCACACCTATTTGGTATATTCCTTTATTATGTTATGTCTGCTAATACGGGCATTTGTATGTTTAAACTGCCTAGAACAACAAACCCTTCAGAATAAACCTCTCGAGACGCAGCCACTAAACACGGACATTTGTATGTTTAAACTGCCTAGAACAACAAACCCTTCAGAATAAACCTCTCGAGACGCAGCCACTAACACGGACATTTGTATGTTTAAACTGCCTAGAACAACAAACGCTTCAGAATAAACCTCTCGAGACGCAGTCTGCTATCACGGCCATTTGTATGTTTAAACTGCCTAGAACAACAAACTCTTCAGGATAAACCTCTCGAGACGCAGTCTGCTAATACGGGCATTTACAAGTATGTTTAAACTGCCTAGAACAACAAACGCTTCAGAATATTTAACCTCTCGAGACGCAGTCTGCTAATACGGGCATTTGTATGTTTAAACTACCTAGAACAACAAACGCTTCAGAATAAACCTCTCGAGACGCAGCCACTAACACGGCCATTTGTATGTTTAAACTGCCTAGAACAACAAACCCTTCAGAATAAACCTCTCGAGACGCAGTCTGCTAACACGGGCAGTCTGCTAACACGGTATGTTTAAACTGCCTAGAACAACAAACCCTTCACAATAAACCTCTCGAGACGCAGTCTGCTAATACGGGCATTTGTATGTTTAAACTGCCTCGAACAACAAACGCTTCAGAATAAACCTCTCGAGATGCAGTCTGCTAACACGGCCATTTGTATGTTTAAACTGCCTAGAACAACAAACCCTTCAGAATAAACCGTTCGAGACGCAGTCTGCTAACACGGGCATTTGTATGTTTAAACTGCCTAAACAACAAACTCTTCAGAATAAACCTCTCGAGACGCAGTCTGCTAATACGGGCATTTGTGTGTTTAAACTGCCTAAACAACAAACCCTTCAGAATAAACCTCTCGAGACGCAGCCACTAACACGGACATTTGTATGTTTAAACTGACTAGAACAACAAATTTTAAAAGACTCTTGAACTTTATAAAACTCGTTCAAAATGTATTGATTATAAGACCAATTAATTTACGGTTACTTGAGTAACTTCTATATAAATTAAACAGAGGAGACAGATCGTGTAAGACAAGTGTTTTTAAACGACTAAATACAAAGAGTCATTACGCTATCAAATAAACATGTCTGTCAAATTATGCCCTATTCATCTAGACCCTCTTGGGACCAGGAGTGACTACATTCTGCCTTTTTGAATACATTAACTAACCAAGTGATCACTGGGTTAAAGTCACGTGACTTAATGAAAACAAAAGAAACTTAAAACAATAGTTAAAGACACATTTAGACCGAGCGCATGTCGTAATGTATTAATAACTTCCCGATTTGAAAATAGCACACTGTTGAGTCACATATCGCCCATGATCACTGATAGTAGCAGTGTTTATATGGAAATTACATCTCACAGTAACAGTCTTTGTATGGGAAATGTTACGTTCTCATTTTCGACAGAAATATTTTATAAAAATCTACCAACCTTACCGGTGTGCCTTGATGTGGTTGTTCTTTATGTCTGGAACAAGTTCCGGGGAATGCGGTCAAATTTCCCTACCCCTACTAAGAGAGTCAAGGTAGGTCGCCGAGCCATCGAAAGCGACGAAAATCCGTTACAATCGCCTCAAGTGAGACCCGATTATTTCACGAAAAACTAAATCCAGTCGAGAAATTTTCCGCACAGGGCTGCAGATGGATTCATTCATCGCGAGTTTAAGCTAACGAATCCAAAACCAGTCGCTTTTCCGGAGCCGTCAGCCTCCACGAAACTACGAAGAAACATCTCCACTAGCGGCCAGTTTTCTAAGCCGTTATGACCAAGGCTGAGCCAACGAAACGGCGTTTCTCCGGGAGCAGTGACGAAAGAGTGCAGAAGAAATCCGACACCTCATTTATTTCGTGATTGGTCGATTGAGTACAATGATTTCGTTTTCCGAATCTCCGTGAAATAAACGAGGAGGTGTCGGATTTTCTTCTGCACTCTTTCGTCACTGCTCCCGAAGAAAAGCCGTTTCGTTGGCCCAGTCTTGTCACAACGGCTAAAATGGCTGCTATCGGAGAGGTTTCATCGTAGTTTCATGGAGGCTGACGGCTCCGGAAAAGCGACTGGTTTTGGATTCGAAGGCTTAAATAAACTCGCGATGAATTAATCCATCTGCAGCCCTGTGAGGAAATTTCTCAACTGGATTTAGTTTTTATTTCGTGAAATAATCGGGTCTGACTTGAGACGATTGTAACGGATTTTCGATGCTTTCGATGTCTCCGCGACCTACCTTGACTCTCTTAGTAGGGGTAGGAAAATTTGACCGAATTCCGAAACTTGTTCCAGACATAAAGAACAACCACATCAAGACACACCGGTAAGGTTGGTGGATTTTTATTAAATATTTCTGTCGAAAATTGAGAACGGAAAATTTCCCATACAAACATGTACTGTTACTGTCCGGATGTAATTTCCATATAAACACTGCTACTATCAGTGATCCTTGGCGACCTGTGGTTGAGCTAAATTAAATTTCGTGATTTTCTAATGCAGTTCCGTCTCAAATTCCTGAATTGCTACAAACGAACAGAATAATTGCGGCGCTGGAGCTTGTGAACGCTATATGACAAGATTGGAGAAAGGGATGGCAGAAAATTCGCCTTTCTCAAATAACTCAACACGTTTTATATATTCTTGTAGACGATTTTATCAGCTTTAAAATGAGATATGGTTGAGATATCTACCGGCGATATTTCTTCGAGGCGCTACATATTTTACGCTGAAAACGCACCCTGAAGGTATCCGATAACCTAAGAGTTAGTTTAAAGCATTTTATAACATGCATTTACACGTTGTAGAATGTTCACTTGGATTACCTGTCTACCAAATGAATCCCTTCGCCTTATAATTCTTTCCCTCGGCCGATCGGATTATAAGATGTTATGGCTACCTGCTCCCATCGCCGTTTAAGCGACCAAGTAAATTACGATAACTTTTATACATCGTTAGTGTGTGTAGGAACTCGTTTAATGCTGATTGAATATCAGACTCAGTATTTCAATCTACGTCGCTACAAGTCCTAACCGTTAAGTGGCAGTAATGTTCAACTGGAGAACCATGTGAAAAAGCAGATGCCATACAATACAAGGAAATGGCGAAGTGTGTATCGATTCAATCTCTTATGCACATAGAAGAGGTCGTTGAAAAATACAAAGAAAAAATTAACTATATTTATTTTAAAAGCGCTTAAAAGTTTTTGTTTTCAGCATGGATATAAAAAGCTATATATTTGCATTAGCTATACCATGCTGTTGGGGCTCAAAGAGGCCAAAACAGCTGTCCATGGCTGAAAATTAGTCAGGGATTTTCTTTTCCAGCTTTTTTGAAGATATAAATTTATTATATGATTAACGTCATTCTGTCGACATGGTATTTGTGCCCTTAACGGATTCAGCCTAGTACCCAGTATGCCTATTATATACCATTATCTCGTGTCTATAGTGTCATAGGCCAAAACAGTGCACCTGAGGAGGTTGAAACATTTTTTTAGTGTCGTGCGAGAATTGCCAAGAGATGATTAATATGAGGTTGCCAGAATTTTCCGTTGTTCAAGTTTACCTTAATCCATCACTTGCTTCTTATAAATATAGTATTCACATTGTTAATATTAAGTAATGGTTCGCGTAAGAACAGGAGCACTCAACGGCCAGGAATGCACAAAGGTGTTAAATTTTTAAATATCTCATTGGTTAAACAGAGATAAACCTCCTAAAATAGGAAAGAACTCTGATTTCACAATATTTTTTAAAAGAAAATTATTGAAGCGGACAATATGTAACTATGTAAAAACAGAGAAAGACATCCTATGTGGGGAACATTGTAATATTTTATAATATCTCCGCTTTTGTTTTAGTGTATTTCTATTGGCTGGATTTGTTTTGGAATCAAAAACATATACACAACGAGCGATTTCATGCATTTTAATTTGAGAACATTAATACCACTAGTCAAGAGATATCTTTTTTTTATGAACCATTTTCTATGTGGGATTAGTGAAATTACATTCATTGCCGCGGAACAATAGATCTTGCTCCAGTTCTCATACGAACCATTGACTTAAATTAGCTGTGTCATGGTATTGCGCATGTATGGAATCAGTGTTCCGATTGGTGGATGTTAATAGGCCCTTTTCAGGACATGGTCACGTGACCTTTATACCTTGTCAATCAAAAGCGATTTGGTGATAGAAGAATGTGGTAGAAGAAATGGAAAGAGCGAGCCAAAATTAGTAAACAAACACAAATTTTAGGTTCATATCTTTAAAACTGAAGGAATGTCAAATTGTTGACAGCTTGCTAGCCAGCCTCATAAACTCTGTTAAATTTTGAGGTTTCAAAAATTTCCCATTCCTTCATTTTTTTTGATTGACAACCTAAAAAGATCACGCGACCATCTCTTGCAAAGGGCCTAGCTCGCTACAAAGAGAAAACGGCCCGCTCCCTTAAATAATGCTTGATTGAAAAGATTTATAGTTTTAGGGGTAGTAGGGTCAACCTACTGCGTTTACTTATACTTTACGCCTAAGGCTGAGTTCTACCCATGAAATATCACGTAAAGGACTACCTCTGTTTGTCACAACCCGAGCACTTTCAATTTGCAAACTTTCTGACAAATTACTATAAGTATCAGACTGATTAGCATATTCTAAAGTTGAACGCACTAATGACTTATATAACTTTAAGTGTATAACGATTCAATTTATATTTCAAAGGTTTAAGCAACTTCATCTTTTTAGAAGCTTTTTGGTGAAGACGAAATTAAGTATTAAAGCGCAGGAGACGGGAGATCGAACTTCCTCCAATAAAAAACAATCATCTGCAAATAAAAAACATTCATAATTGACAGAGTTTATTATGTCGTTGATATCAATAAGGAATAATAACGGTCCAAGGACCAAACCTGGGATACCCCAGCCTCAATACTGCACCAATCCGAATTAACACCTTCGACAACAACCCTTTGCTGATGATCCGAGAGATAACTAGCTAGCCAGTTAGACAAATTACCTTCAACCCCAAGACTTCTAACTTCTAAGCCAATAGACCACGATGCCAAACCTTGTCAGACGCCTTAGATATATCGAGAACTACTGCTTTAATTTCGTGACCCCTCTCAAGAGCTTCGTATATTTTGTGAACTATAACACAAGTTGCATCACAGCGAAATCACCAGGACGGAAGCCTGATTGTAAACTATAGAAGAAACCAATCTTAACAAGAAAATTATGGAGGTGAATAAACAACTTTCTCACATATTTTAGATAAAAGAGAAACATGACGATAATTAGTTTTAAACTGCCTATTATCCTTTTTGAACAAAGGCGAGACATTCGCAAGTTTCCAGGCACGAGGGAATAGACCAAGGCTAAGAGATAAGTTAATCATACGTGTGAACGCTTTTGCATAATCTTATTGCCTATACCGTCGCAGCTACACGCCTTAGCAACATTAACAGTAGATAGGCCCTCAATGTCAACATTATTAAAATCATCCATACCTCCTAGGTTTACTTATACGAATATTTAAGGTCGCAAAAAGAACATTATGGTCGCAATTATCGGGAGGGCTGAGAGTTCCAGATGAAGTGAAGAAAAATATTTAAAAGGCAAAAGTCATAGTGTTCACTCGGAGTCTTCGCCGGCTGGAGGGCCACCAGTTAACAAGCCATTATTATACAGGTCTTGCATATTCTTGATTCGGAACACTCTATTAGTTGTGGTACATCTTGCCATAACAGTACCGTCGACTGAACAGGGGCACCCATCGATATCTGTTCGGATGAAAAAGGTTGTCTATACCTTTCTGTAATGAAAACGTAGGCTAAAATTTTCGGTATTTTCTTAAATTTGCGAGTACATATATTTTGGGCTAATAAAGAATAAAGAAAAATATGAATATGCTCGCCTAAAAGTTTCGTAAAAATCGATAAAATCGCAAAACATTTTCAGGTCACATGTTAGTGAATGCGGAGTATTTCGAAACAGGTGGTTAACAGCTGAGATTTTCGGATGCCGTTTTTTCCCCTGTCAGATTAGACAACCAATTTACAGTCCCTAGCTAGGATTCTGAGAAAAGGGTTGCCTAAAATTCTAAAATGTCAGAATCTTATGTTTTCGTCAAGGCCTCTGCCACACCTAAGAATTTCGGAATGACAATGAAAGCGCCATAAAATATTCGAGACTGTCTAAGTTCCCCTAGGTTCACCGAACAGATAAAATTTTACCAGCGCAGTTTGAAATTCATTTAGTTAGCGTTAAAAGTGCTTTAGAAGTAATATAATGGCATATTAAATGAGCATTTTAGCGAAAACTCTCGTTGGGTGCCCCTGACTGAATACACAGCCTTTCCATCTATACAGTTCTCCTTTGCATAAATGTTCATGAGCGGTCATGGTTGACCTTTGTAAGATCTTCATTAATGAAGATATTTTGCCCCTTTAAACTTCTACACGCTTTCATAAATTTTATCTTCGTGCAATGTCCTCTAAGCTTCATATTGCAATCATTACTCGCGGTGGCGGGCTATCGTCTCCTTCCTGCATTTGCTTCAGCTTCCCAACTGTGTGAGCACGGTTCAGTTCATCGCTACTGACACTTCTCTTGAAATGTTGCTCGCAAATATCCAGAACCACATCATAGCAATTTTCTTTATCCTCTTCAGGTAGTCCAAAAATTATATTATTGTTCCTACCAGAATATTGTCCAGTCATTCGCTTTGGCCTTCACCTCGACGAGCTTGGACCGTAGCATGTTCACTTCTGTTTTCAGGGATGCAATTTCCGACTGAAGAGGCTTCACTACCTGCCAGACGTGTTTTCTTGAGCTCTCGTAGTTTTGACTATTTCGACTGTTTTCCGAGTTATTTCGTCTCATATGTCCACGTAATTTTTCCTTTTGTCCTGCCGGCGTTGTGAGGACCTCAATTTATGTAATGTAGCTGGTCTTGAGTGGATGATGGAGCATTTTAAAGCGAATTTGCGTGTTTAATATCCGTGAATACACGATCGAGCAGCATGGCTGACGAAACAGCTGCCTCTTTTGCCAAGCAAATGGACAATTATATCAAGTCTTCGCATGTTTTTATAGATACGTTATCGCCACTGCAGTCAATTCAGTTATTCACCATTTTGATTCAGTTTGGCGGCCGCATCGTGTTGAATTGACCCGGGCAGTAGGGTAACCCTACCTGAATCACTCGGGCTATGTTTGACCCTAGTGCTACCCTGCTATCACGTAAACAGCCTCATTTTGCATATTATCTTTCATTTCAACCATTCCACAATTGAAACAAGAGGTAAAGACCAGTTTTGATGGCGCGAAATACAGTCAGTGCTTGGACGGGAATCCGAATCTGATTCTCGTTGTTAAAGACAAATGTATGGCAAACTGAAAATACGGTTGCACGCTTCCCAGTAGAGCTATATCCCTCAAATTTTGATCAGTTAATCTTTTACCTGGTACCCTAAATTTGCAGACAGTGAATACTACAGAACATCGATTTAACGGAAATTATTTGGCATCGGATTCCCATACAAACACTGTATATCGTGCAATGTTTGTACCTTAACCGCGAACTGGTATATTAGGCGTCTTCTTTTGATCTACATAAACGTTCGACCTCTGACACTGGCCTAAAAATTAAATCTAACAAAACTTGAAAATAATAGTATTTTCTCTCAGGTTTTATAGATTTCAATTGCATCTAGATAGTGAAAACACTGAGAACTTTTAATATGACGAAAATTCAACGTAGGTATATCACAACATTCATACATCATCCTGATGTCGGAACTCGTTAGGTTGATTGAAAATATATGACTTTTCTACATCGCTACAAGTTCTATCCATCAAGTGCCAGTAATATTCATGTGAAGAACCATGCGAAAAAGCAGATGTCATACAACACAAGGAAATGGCGAAGTGTGTATGGATTAATCTATAAGGCAAACGTACTTCTATACTTTTAAACAGGGATATGATACGTAAAATACTGAGGCACTTGGGCGTAGAAGAGCTCCTTGAAAGATATATATATATTTTTTAAAAGTTTAAAACTTTTTTCAGCATCTATAAAGAAAGCTTATATATATATATATCTACATTAGTTATGCCATGCTGACGAGGCTAAAACATCTGTGCATGGCTGCTAGCTCTTCAGGGATTTTTCATTTTTTTTACAGAAACAGCGTTAACGCCATTCTGTCGACTTGGCCTTTGTAGCCTTAGGGGTTTCGATATATTCAGTATATCTATTTTATTCTATAAACTACAGTATTTTACAAGGATTTCCAGCACTTAGAACTATTGCATCTGAACACACATAAAAATACAATAATTTTACGTGTGTGGATATCGCCTCTCAGCCAATCAGCGATTTCCACGTCACGCGCTTACCCTTGCTTCGAGCAACCGGGTCAAGGTACAAGTATTGTTTACAAAATAAATAAAATAATAAATGGACGCTTGGAGATTTGGAACTTATCTTCTCGTGTTCAAGTCGATATCTTACTCGTAGACAAATTCCATATCTCCGCGCGCCCATGTATTCATTCTCTATATACACGATATACCATTTTTATGTCTCGTGTCTATAGTATTATAGGCCAATATACTGAGAAGGTTGAACAATATTATTTTTACTTCGTGGCATGCGAAAATTGCCAAGAGAGGGTTGTCAACTCAAGTTACTACGATTTTCTGTTTTTCAAGTTTACCTTAAAGTGCCTATGAACAATATATTTTTATTTTAGATATCAATTCTAAATCAAGTGAATAGTAGAATGGTACAATATATTTGGCTTTGAATGGTGTGTCGCTGAGTTTTAATATCCAAAATGCTAATTACATGACGTCAGGGGAGGTTTCTGCAATCACTTCTTAGTGGTTGTGAATGGACGTTTCTACTGATATAAGAAAACAAATTTCTAACATCATTTGAACCATATCAACCATGGATACAACGCTGATAATTTAAAAAAATTGTTTAATTATAACAAAAAAATGTGTATAATAATTGATGCCTCCTCTGACGTCATGTGATTAGCATTTTGGATATTAAAACCACCTTAACTCAACGGCACAGCATTCAAAGCAAGATATATTGTCCCATTCTACTATTCACTTGATGTAGAATTTATATCTAAAATTAAAAAATAAGGTTCATAGGCACTTTAATCCATCACTTGCTTCTTGTAAATATAGTATTCACATTGTTAATAGTAAATTAGCTGTGTCATGGTATTGCGCAGGTATGGAATCAGTGACTAGATCTACACACAGTTGTTAGTCATTTTTGCATATTTTCTTTGATTTCAACCATCCCACAATAGGCACAATTGAAACAAAAAGATAATTAGGAGGCTTATTTTGATCTGAATTAGCTTCGGCGCCCAAAAGTTCGACTTCTGACACCGGCGTAATTTTTTTACAAAACTTGAAAAAGAATAGTATTTTCTCTCAGTTTTTAACATAGAACTTTTAATATGACGAAAATCCAACGTAGGTATATTACAGCATTCATACATCATCCTGATGTCGGAACTCGTTAGGTTGATTGAAAATATGACTTTTCTACATCGCTACAAGTCCTATCCATCAAGTGCCAGTAATATTCATCTGAAGAACCATGTGAAAAAGCAGATGTCATACAATACAAGGACATGGCGAAGTGTGTATGGATTAATCTATAAGGCAAACGCACTTCGAAACTTTTAAATAGGTACATGACATGTGAAATGCTGAGGCTGTTGGGCGTAGAAGAGCTTGTTGACAATAGCGCTGCGCACAGTTTCTAAAAATAGACAAACAAACGCCGCTGTTTACAGTATTTCAGTGAGTTCGAGAGTCGTGTTAGGACATAATTCGTAGTTTTTTCGATCAAAAAAAGAAGCAATACCTTAAACAAGATTCCCAGTCATATATATCAGTAATGGTAACTACCAAGCACTGTTGCTGGGGGAGGGTAAACATAGCGAGAAGGAACTGCAGTTCAACCATAGTTTACTTGAATTTATGGATTCTAAAATACGTTTTTGAAAGGAAGACGCATGTAAATCTACATTGCTGTGATTTACTTTATGAACAGAAATGAAGTTGTAAAATTTCTTTCGGAGTTATCGCGCGGAATTGTATCTTGCAGGTAATTTGAAAACTCGACAAATGCCAAACAAATAATATAATGGCTTGAAAGAGCACACGAAAATAAGCAAGACCGCCGAATTTTAAGATGCTATCTATTTTTCTTACAAAATTATAAATTTGCAAACAAAAGTACTACAGAGAAATGTATGGTGGTGGATACATTCGTCTATAAAATTTGTTGAACCATAAATTGTTAGCTCGTAACTTTGTCTGTACAGTCTGAAAATATCTGCTCAAAACTTTGCACATGCAGTTGTTAATTTCCCTGCCATAACATTAGCTTTAGCCTCCAATGAGTTTTAAATAATTTCAAAATTAAGCTACATTTCTCATTTGTTTTTGCCATCTTACGAAAAAACCTGATTTTTCAACGTTTAGATAAAGTATTCCAGCGATATTTTATGGGAAAATATGAGTTTTGGATTCAGTTGGAGCTTGACTATATTGAACGTGGTTTGCGACAACGAATAGACCAGCTGCAAACACGGCGCGAAAACAGTGTTTGTATGGGAATCCGATGCCAAATAATTTCCGTAAAATCGAATCTCTGAAATATTCAGTCTGTAAACTGTAGATACTAGGTAAAAGATTACCTGATCAAAATTTGAGGGATGTAGCTGTGCTAGAAAGCGTTAAATCCTGTTTTGAGTTTTCCATACATTTGTCTGTAAATTTTCCCGCGGTGTTGGACCACATTTCACTGTAGTTTTATCCGTTTCGTACAGCTGCACAGTTATAACCACAATCCATTTCGGTCTGGGAATGGCGCTTGTCATTTGTCAGGGACAACCTTTTTGAAATAGCTGTATAGCTAAAGCCTATTACACACGGTTCAACTTTGTTTATCAACAATCGCAATTTTTGTTGATCAATTACAAAATAAAAATGCTGAACCGTGTATTATCATCGGTTTATATGTGGATTGTTTAGCCACCTGAACACTAAATGTATTATGAACACAATATGTCAGCAAGCGTTTGTAGCTTACAATGCGAAATGTGCTCGAATCAGTGAGTTTCAGAGACTGTTTCATCTATTCGTATTCTGGAATGCGGTTAATAGAACGCGCCTTAAAGCCTGCATGTTTTCACAAGACGCTGGGCCGTATTTATTATTAGTATAATACTTGTTCTACTCGCAGGTAGTGTGAACAGAAAGGAACCCATACCAATTCTCTTCAGGCTATTCAGAAACGTTATCTTTAGACACAACTAAAAAAGTATCCTGCTGCGCGATCACACCTTAAGCTGAATGAGATGTTACACCTAGGCCTGATTGGCTGAGTATAAGATTGACACCCTTTCAGCTATCACAATCAACCAGACAGCGCCGACTAATAATCTCGTACCCAGACCCCATTTACTGAACAACGTGACGCGCGTAGATTAGGGGCGACTGCAAAAATGGCGGAAAAATGACGGAAATGTCAAAAGTTAGCGAGTACCTTCATGTTTTGTGCAAAGATTACGAGTTTTGCTGAAAGGATAACATTCAAATACTCAGACCATTTCCTTCAGAAACTGAAAAACAACATGTTTTGAACACTTGTACTGGGATAAAATTGCCTTCAAACACGAGAGATTTCGACCGCCAACAGATAATGTTTTCGGTAAAATTCCCGCCCATTTACGTATCAGCTCGCGCATACGCCCTAGTTATTCAGCTCTGTCGATCAACCATAGAAACTGACGTCCGTTTTAGACGGCTAACTTTTTATGCGCCGAGATTAATAGATGAATTACATACGGCAGTAGAGCGGCAGAAGAGCGCCAGGTACGATTCGGCAGATGCTGGATCGGCGTTGATTCAAACGCCGCTCCTGTTATGTACACGTATGATGCTATCTTGTAATTTAATTTGCCACCGCTAAAATCAAGACCCAGAATGCCTGACCGCTAAAATCGGTTCAACGAATTAAGTTCACGGTCTGAAACGGAGTCCGTGTTTTTGTCGAAGAACCATTATACAAATAGACTGTGTCCGTCGAGGAACTATCGGCTGATAGTTGCCTGCGGAAATTTGATGTTCTTAAAACAAATATAAGCCAGAGAACGAAGTTCGAGGGCTTATATGCTAGTTTTAAGAACATCAAATTTCCAATGGAAACTATCAGGTGATAGTTCTGAGACAAACAGAGTCTATTTGTCGTTATTGTTCAACACAAAATTGTCTTTTGTGCTCAGCGGGCACTATCACCTGATAGTTTTCATCCGCGGACGACAATTATCACGTCACGTGATCGGTTTTAGCCAGAGAACTTAATAACATCAAATTTCCAAGGGAAACTATCAGCTGATAGTTCTGAGACAAACACAGTCTATTTGTCGTTATTGTTCAGCACAAAATTGTCTTTTGTGCTCAGCGGGCACTATCACCTGATAGTTTTCATCCGCGGACGACAATTATCACGTCACGTGATCGGTTTTAGCCAATGAGCGCGCGCCAAAATTTTGTGGTGAACTATAACGTCTGATAGTTGCCTGCAGAATTGTGATGTATATCAGCATATCATATTTTGTTTTAAGAATATCAAATTTCCAAGGCCAACTGTCGGACGTTATAGTTCACCACCAAATTATCTCCAATTCCGATTGGATGAAATTAATCATGTGGCATCCCAGTCCATCGACAGAAACATCGTATTTGTCATTATTGTTCACTAAATTGTTTTCCGTTCTCACCAGGCACTCTTTTAACAATTAGAGTGTTTATATGAAGGGGCTATATCAACTGTATCGCCCCTGTTCACTGTTCGTGTTCATGACCGTGAATACATACTGGCAAATAATAAGAAAGAATAACCAAATATTTATTTAAAATAACAAAAATAGGAAAGAAAGAAATTATTGAAAGGAACACAATATCGTCGAAAAACATGTGCTATCACTCAATGGAATGTTCACACTAACATCATGTTTCATAAAGTTTTTATTATTTTAGCTCGAGCTTAACATCATGCTTTTAATAAATGGTCAACATGTACAGCTAGCTTATTATATAGCTTATACAATTACAAAAGACTGTCAACAATAAAACAGGTTAAAAGCTGTTAAAGGTTGTTAAGACTAATTTCTAAACAATTCTCCCTACTGAATAGACTGGGGTCAGGAACGAGGGAAAAGTAACAGGCTATTCCACTGGTTCGTACGACGTAAAAGCAGACACGTATTATCAGACAGTCAATGCTTTTCTCAGATGATTCAAGACGTTAATTTTCATTTGCCTTTTTGTAAACAATACTTTACTTTAATCAAGCACATAACAAGTTAGAATTTCAAATTATGCACGAAAAGGAAAAATTACATGTAGGTGCTTATGTCATCTGAAAAAGTAAAAAAACTAATCTATAGTCAGATGACAGTTACAGTAGAAAAAATAACAGTAAACAGGCCAGGGTCAGTAATGAAAATAATGATGGTACAGACAACAGGAACAATAATACAGATATGGGAATACAATAAAATACAAAATAACAAATGTCTGGATGAGTAACAGATTAGATTATATATTTCTGTAAATGCTTATCAATTTTTGATTAAATGTTAGTTTGAAGCTGGATCTGGTCGTGCATTTCAGTGAGCATTCTAGAGAATTTTTCATGGCCAAAATATATTAAATTTACCATAGTTAGTGCGGATTAATGGTAGATAGTAAGAATATTTGGATGCAAGTCTGATATTATAGGAGTGTATACCTATATCAATAAACGTCCCTATCTCACAGAGAACAATTTCTTCATTAGAAAGACGTTCATCCTATTCAAATGAATACAACGGAGCCAGACAGAACACAATAGACTCCCATGATCCACTTTGGTCTCAGATTTCCTATTTTCCTTTTTTCCTCCTACAACGTTTATTAAAATATGAGAAACTGGAGTAAAAAAACATTAAATACTGAAAGAAGCAAGCTATTATCAAATTTATCATTAAAGTAGGCAGTCTGAAAGGTTATGAGATCAGTAAATTTCAAAATATGAAGTTGGATAAATAAAGGATTGCTGTGAGCATCAAACTTTGAAAAAGTCCTGTTTCTGAAGTATAGTAATTGTCTTAATGTTTGTATTATAAGCATTGCTCCATACGATTAGGCCATAGAAAAGATGGGGATAGATTAAAGAGTAGTAAAGTTGTCTTAGTGTATTAATATTTATATAATGTCTTAACCTTGAGAGTATGCTAATATACTTATTGATATGTTTTCTTGAGACAGCAGAAATATGGTCTTTCCAACTTAAATTTAAGTCAAACATAATTCCTAAATATTTTATACTATTTTCTTCTTTGATAAACTGAGTGGTTAGGTTTATTTTGGGTTCGGTGGAAAATAACAAAATTTTCTTTTTTAATATTTAAAGTAGCTTGTTAGCATATAGCTTACTAACTGTTGATTAATAATTGTTTCTAAGTTTAACAAACTTTTATCAGCAGGAAACAAATTTGTGTCATCAGCAAAAAAATGAAAATCAAACGTGTCATAATAATAATTATTTATGTACAGCAAGAATAAGAGAGGACCAAGGATAGAGGTGTGTGACACCACATGTAATGGAAAGCATGTCAGAATTTATATCAGCGAAGAAAACAAATTGTCTTCTGTTTTGTAAATATGAAGTGAACCAGTCTTCTGCTATTCCTCTAA
Organism: Actinernus sp. WN-2022; assembly: GCA_030867875.1. Classification (NCBI taxonomy): domain Eukaryota; kingdom Metazoa; phylum Cnidaria; class Anthozoa; order Actiniaria; family Actinernidae; genus Actinernus; species Actinernus sp. WN-2022. Next base: position 67,422,803 of record JAOWCC010000577.1, on the reverse strand, counting down.
TGCCATAGTGGCAGAGTTTTCTAAGCAAAATTTGGTGGTCAATAGTGTCAACAGCTTTGCTTAAATCTAGGAATATCCCATAGGAGTAAGAACCATTTTCAATTGCTCTTTGAATTTTGTTACAAATTAGCAATACCGCATAAACTGTGGAGTGATGCCTGTTGCTCGAACAAAGTGACATTAAAACTGAATCAAAACGTTTTTTTACATCTAACCGTCCATCTGTTCACTAAACCAAAAGAAATATTCCAAGAACAAGGCCTTTTCTATTCTGCAGGTTCTATGGCCTTCATTAAAAACGATCATTAATTTCATTGCTTAATTCCTAACTTGGTTATAGAGCGGTTTTCAATTGAGTGTCTCGTAAAACCAAAACCAGTGAGCCAATCACAGGAGCAAGTAAAATCATCAATGAGCCAATCACGAACGGAAGTAATTCACGATTGGTTTTACTTCAACCAATCACGAGGCAACGTAAACGCAATCATGGATAACTAACCTATCAAATTGGAAATCAATTACTTTTCGACTCTCATTTGAAAACCGCTCTATCGTGCAATTTGGTTTTACTTAAATTAAAAACAATAAAATAGTTTAATGTCGCCACTCGTCTTGACTAATGCTGGGAAGGTGCCTTGCAGTTTACTGCTACTATTGCTGTCTTCGCAGTCCCAAAACAACCACTCCTCTGAGACCCTCATGTCGTTCACATTCTGACAGGGATCTGTAGAGTTGGGATACCTGTGGAATGAAGACTTCATTACCAAACACAACTTACTGTAGGGGGTATTTACATGAAGGGCTACCCTAGCACTAGGGTCAAAGATAGCCCGGGTTTACAAGCAACATGATTCAGGTAGGGTTACCTTTAGTTAGTGCCACTCAACACAATGCGGCCGCCAAAATCGTTGATTATTTTCTCTGTGGTGCCCTTTATTGCTGCTGTCTAGTGTCCTATAATACTGTTATGTGACCTACTAATTACTAGACAACTCCAGCAACTTGCAATGAAAAATTTGGCTCTAGAATAGAGTTGTTCGGGTAGGCAAGTTGTCCCTAGCGAACCGTTTACATGAAGTAACGCGTACAAAAATTGACCCTAGTTCTAGGATGATCCTACCTCTCAGGTAGGTTGACCCTAGTGCTAGGGTCATCATAGTATCCGAAACAAAACTGACCCTTTACATGTAAAGAAAACTGAGAATATATTAACGTTAGGTTGACCCTACTACTAGGATGATCCTAGTACAAGGGTTACCCTCCTATCATGTAAACAGCCCTTTACTTTCGTTCAAAAAGTGATTTGTCATTCTGAAAAAGTAGCCATGCATTAAACTGGTTATACAGCTAATAACATAATATAAGCTCAGTCATTGCAAATACCTGAACAAGTAGAAGGGTTTGTCCGTTGGAAGTGAGATGGCAGTGGAAGAAAGGCTGTCTGATCGACAGCAAAACTTCACCACAGTATCATGATTGTAGGTACCGTCAGGTAGAACTCCTGATTTCTCATTCCCATTATTGCTGTCTTCATCGTCCCACTTAACAGCGCCTTCTGAAAAGCCTATGAGAAATATCAAAAAGACGTAAAATTCATAAAGGTTTTCGTCATTTATAACTCGCGTCCGAGTTATACCAGATTTACAGTGTAAATCCAATACAATTGATCTTGATCACGCAGCGACCATGTTGTGTCCCAGGAGAATAAAAACCTTTCTCCTTGCATTTTTAAAATCGACATAGAGACGAGGCTGGAAGAGAAAAATCTACTGTTGTAGCCAAAATGGCCGCTGCGTGATAAAGTTCTAACCGGTCGCTCGGTATATACTTCATGGTAGTGTTTCGTTCCATATAGTCTCCCTGCATAATCATTTTCTCTACTGTTTTACAGTATTGTGCAGGGAGACTATATGGAACGAAACACTACCATGAAGTATATACCGGTCGCTCATATTGTAAATAGCGTAATAGAGTTTGGTGCTATAGTCACGGACATGTGCAAGAAAAATGTCCCATAATTGTGAGACGGTCTTTATGTACTGTTTAATAAACGAGCAGCAGTGTGTTATCAGATTTACTTACCGGCCGTAGACCTGATAAAGCACGTGCTCCGAGTTTATTGAACGGCGTCAAAAACGTTATTTCTAAAAGATAATAATTTTCAGAAATTTTGATCAAATTAAATGCGAAAAATTACTTGTTTATAGCTAGTTGTGCGTTACTAACATGCCGAGTTGGAATACGGAGCGAAAATTTAGGTCCCATGATGTTAGGCTTTGTCCAGCAAAGGAAAAAGGCTTCTTTAACCATGACATTTTATAAAGGGCCACACTAGCTCGTCCAGTGAAAAGTTGTATAAAGACCCTTTCGATTTATGGAATATAAAGGAGCATCCACGTGAATGATTTTTTTCATCTGATTGGATAAAATGATTATTAATTATGCATGATTTTTGAAGTAATAGATACAAATGAGTGGCCGTGCTTTAAAGTGTTTATGAAACCAAATTTTGTATCTTTATTTTTTTGCAGAATATTAGAGTTCATTCTTTTCTGATTATCAAGAGTATATTTATTTTTAAGTTCCGCCTTCGGAAAGGTATCTTTTTCGCCATTCAAATTGACTACTTTATGCTAAAAACTGTCCGGTTTGCCGCGCGGCCAAATGAGCTGTGTGACGTCACTGTGAGGACTCTTTCTTACAAACATGGCGGACTCCAGCGAGAAAGTTTCAGAGAAAGCTAAAAATAAGCTAGGAAGTGGAAGATATTGTGTGTGGCTGGTGGCCTTGGTTTTCTTCCCTTAGTTAACTTTATCCTACGCCAAAATACAATGGACATTGAAGTTCTAATACAGTGTTACTCATTCACAGTTTGATAAAAGTCAAACACAAGAAATGACTCACCAAGAACTCGACGATAACTTTATTACTCCTGTACTTTTATGCTGAAGCCAGAAGAGTGAATGGCAAAGAATACAATATAGGGTTTCTATGGTTTCCTGTAGAAATTCCGTGAATGAAAAACGGACTCTAAAACTTGCAAAGAACCCAGACTATTTCGAAAGCCGAACTGATCGAGCTTCAGAAGCTATGCAACTCACTGCCATCAGAGCAGCAGTTAAACACTGTTCCTTGGGATAATGAAACTATTCTTCTTCAGACCACTGTCTGACAACGATGCAGTTGTTGTAGAAAATATAGTCGGAACCTCAACTCACGTAACTCAGTCTCAGACTCAGATGCCGCTATAATTAAACGCTTTCTCTATGAATGTTTTTCCATCAGGCATGTTCAACACTATAACAATGTGCAGATTAACTTCTCCTGTGCTGACCATACATTGTAAAAAGAAAGCACTTTGTGTTTCCTGCAACAGTTTTGATCAGTTGACAATTTTACAGCCCGTTTGCGGCCGGCATCTTTCAATTTCTGTCTTTCACTTTTATCAATAGAGCTTTCAGATCGTCAATGTCAAGCTGTCAGAATTGAACCATTCAGCGACGAGAAATGTTGTAAACAAGTTGTTATAGTGTTGATTCCGGGACTGGGCGCCATATGTGAGTTGAGTTTGTTTGTACCTCGCCCTTGCTCCGAGGGTTTTTCTCCGGGTTCTCCGGTTTTCCTCCCTCCGCAAAAACCAACACACTAAATTCCAATTCGATCTGTGGATTAGCCGGGACATGGCTTTGATCAGCCCCCATGGTTGTTTCAGGTCTCGTTAGAAATTCAGAGAAGTCGACTACAGTAAAATGGAGTTTGCTTAGCTTATTATGTGGGTTCTTAAAATTAGATAGCTTACTTTCCTTCTTCTAGATTGACGTTTATATTATAAAACAAATAAAAGATGGTTCTCCTTGTTCTATAACAAAATAATGTACTTTCGAGGGCTTGAAACGCTGCTAAATGTACCCGCATTCTGCTCCTGCATCCGCAGTTTTTCAAGACCTCGAGCGTGCATTATGAAAGGGTTGGAGACTGCTTGTGAGTGCTTTATCGACAAATTCTGGCACGCGCTGACTGTACAATGAACGAAAAATAATGAATACTGTATGAAGTATGAAGAAGTATGAAGACATTTTGAGTTCATCGTACAGTCCGCAAGTGACAAGTCTCTAACCCTTTTGATATTCAAACTGAGTGCACTGTCAGCCGTGAATTTCAATTGAAATCAGTTGTCAATAACAATTTCATAAAGAAGTCAAATATTTCGCATGAATTAAATCATTTTACGGTAAATATCTCCACAAAGAAATGCCATTTCAATAGACAATGAATAAAAACAGTAGTAGATAACTTTGCAAAGAATAATTTACTTTGGCGTTGTTTGTACATTTAACTCGACAACGTTTCTTTTGGAGCCATGTATTCAAATATCAATTATTTAGCCGGCTTAACTACAAGATAGTCTGCTTTCTTTAATAGTTTCTTTCATTCTAAAATAAATAACCTGCAGATTCAAGTGAGGCAGTGAATTGAAATCTTGCCTTGAAACCGGCCTCCGGCCATTGGCTCGGCTCCGATGCAAACATTTTCCAAATCAAAAATCCTGGGTTTTCGAACCATCCACTGAATTTTCACTTAATTTTCTCCTCTTATTGACAGAGTAAGGTCTCGGAAATAGAATCCATTTCTTAAGTAAAACTACTAGAGTGTTGTAGAAACTTTTGTTCACTCGGACACATGTTGACTTGTAAAGTTGTACTTCCAGCACTCACAAATCAGCCATTTCCAACGAGCGATTGTGCAAATATTCGCCTCAAAATATATATCTTCTGTCACACAGGCAACGAAGTCCAATCCTGCCGTTACCTTTCTAGTAATTGTCTGCATTTTCACTGTTTAATATGCGATTGTAATGAGGTTTTCCAAGCCGTCCAAACACGTAACTAAGCGAAGGACTAGGTCTCCCTTTCCCTAGGTAAGAGAGGGTCTGGGTCGAGTGCTGTGGTCACCAATAATGCACGCTCATTAGCCAATCACATGCTTGGATTTTGTACAATGCACGAAATTTGAACATTAATTTGTTATAGAACAAGGAGAGCCATCTTTTATTTGTTAAGTATTGTGTTGCGTTCTGCTGTATTTCATTTTTTGTATTGAATTGTATTGTGCTTTATTCTGTTGTATTTTTTGTAGAAATGCGTGTTGTCCTACATGATCATATGTAGGGATTGACACTTGTGAGTCCTCACTGTGACGTCATTGTAATGGCAGATTCGGTTCCAGGCCCCGGACAGTTTTAAGCATAAAGTACTCTATTTGAATGGCAAATAAAAGACCTTTCCGAAGGCGGAACTGAAAAATAAATATACTCTTGATAATCAGAAAAGAATGAACTTTATTATTCTGCAATAAAATAAAGATGCAAAATTTGGTTTCTTAAACACTTTAATGGATTTACAAACTCGAGTTGAAAGCGAGAGTTTGTAAATCCCAAAAAGCACGGACACGAAATTCGTATCGGACTTGTCAAACGTCTAGATGTATAGAGTCATGTTAAAAGGTTTCAGTTATTTTGGCGATAGACTTATTTTGGCCGAGAAAATCGAAGCAAAAGTTTATGTGAATCAGGAAGAAATCTCTAGCAGATTTAAAGATCACTTATCGCTCAGTGATTTCCTTTGTCTCTGCTTCATGAGTTATTAATGAGTTTGATTAGCATCAATATAGGAGTTTGAGCTAACAATCATAGGGACTCAGATCGGGCAAAGTCAGGACCCGGCTAATCCACAGATCGAAGTGGAATTTAGCGTGTTGGTTTTTGTGGTGGAAGGAAAACCGGAGACCACGTTAAAAAACCTTCGGAACAAGGGCGAGATACCAACAAACTCTACTCACATGTGGTGCCGTGAACGGGAATCGAATCCGAGACACAGAGATGAGTACCCTGGTTCCAGAGGCCACAGTGACCTACGTGACCGAGTGGACCTGGGATCGATAGCCGGATGTGGCCTCTGGGCTAATTGGGCCAAAACCTCACTTTCATGAGTACAGAATCTGTACTAGAAATCTGATTGGATGATTGCAACAACAGGTTTTTTAGGCATTTGTGATTGGTTAACGGACCTAAACCGGTTAGATTTTGAAACCAGGGTTTCAGCTGTCACTTTAGTATGTCTCCGTGCCGTGCAGATAAGAGGTTATTTTTATATGGCGGCTTAAACTGGCATGCAAGAAGTGCTTCCCAAACGTCAAAATAAAATTAAAAAGTCCAAAAAGAAGCGATTATTAATAGTTTGTGAAACGACGAGATGTCATGCATGGCTACGAGAAGTCTTTAATTTTTCAGCTTATTCCGATCGCAACGGCTTTTCAAATGTAAATTTGTAATGATTTGTGATTTACACAAACCTCAACTTTCGCACTTTTCGGGGGACAAGAAGATCGTCAAGCACAACAAGCTCGAGTTCGAGTTGATTTGGTCGTGACACTCAGGAATGGACAGGATATTTTGTTGTGCTTAAGGCGGTAAGCTGGCTTTTTTCTTGGTTTGGGTTGTTTCGATCGTACTTGCATGGTGAATTCCCTTTGCATCGTTTCACTCGACAGGCAAATTCCTCTTCTTGATTTACTTTTCTGCTACCAGCAGTGTTGCAGAATTAGAAGTTTCTCTGCACCTCGGCAGATCTTTCAGCTAGCGATTTAAAACTATCCAAATCAGTCGTTGCTTCAAGTTTTTCAAGCTCCCGCTTGCATTTCGAACAAATAATAGAAGAAATTAACTCTTCCTGAATTACTTCAATCCCAAGCAGCGCCGCCAACCTTTCCGCGCTACTTTCTCCTTTAGAGACTTTGCGCTTCTAAAAATGTTATGTCTTCGTCTACCATAAATTGGAATATTTATAGTGCACGTCCTGCAAATCTCTTTTAAAGTTTCACGTTGAGTAGATGTTAACTTTTTCACCGGAGGTTTAGACAAGTTTGTTTTGAATTGTCTTTCGAACCAGGCAGTGTGCCAGGAAGCTGTCAAAACAGAAAAACCTGTTTGACTGGTTATTTTAGCCTTTCATTAGCATATCCAACATGAAAGTGAGATTACCATCCAGTTAGCCCAGAGGCTCATCGCTTCGCGACTCGCGACTTTCGAGCAGGTAACCAGGGTATAATAGATGAGCGGCGAAGCGCTTAAAAACTGCGCCACCTCTGCTTCTCCATGATATTTCGACATTGACATTACAAGATATAATGCATATTTACCTAGCCTGGGAAACCAGCCGACTCTTATCGCTCCCTATTCGCGAAAGAGACGTGTGGGCAGCGAGGCAGAAAAGATCCATACTAATGACGTAGAAGATAGCCGTTCCACGATGCATAAATTAGTTTCAATTCTCAGAAGCCGAATGCGAACAACAGAGTTATTTTCAAGGAATATAAGTTTTTAACTACCGAGGCTGCTCGCTTGTTTGGCAGTGGATCACAGTCATGAACAACCATGAAATTCAAGCCTATTTAGCATGTGTCGGTAGCTCGTTTGCTTCGTTCTTTCAGCGGCTCGGCCCGGTCAAGAGAATTTGTCCTACCACTGTCAAAACATAATAGTTGTTTATAATTTCAAAACCTACACACAGCACAGCAGGCCACTTTTCAAGTCAGCTCTTTTGCCAGGTCAGTAGCCGCAGAGGTTAGCTACACAATGCAGCGGTTATTTTCAAGGTATACTACCGAGGCTGCCCGTTTGCTTAGGTGAACGGCCATCACGTTCGTGATTCATAGCGCACTTACGTGTAATGTTTTATTCATAGCCTAGATTCACTGTCTAGCAAAAGCCGATCCGGCTTGAAAAGTGGCCCTGAACGATTTATCCGGCAACAACAACTCATCCAGTGTCCTGTGATAGCTCAGTGTGTGTAGGTTTACTGATGTGAAATTATAAACAACTATGACAGTACCTTTTAGATCACTTACTTGTAAATATTTTGCCAGTACGACATTTCACTTTACTAGCCTCTGTAAGAACTATGCAAATGACCCAACAACAGCACCGACTCTCGCTAAATAGGCTTGAATTTCATGGTTGTTCATGATGGTGATCCACTGCCAAGCAAACGAGCAGCCTCGGTAGTTTTATTCCTTAAAAGACTCTGTCGTTCGCATTCGGCTAGCCTGAATTTCAGCCGTCTCCTGCTGAAATTCAGGCTAGCATTGACGGCTTCTGAGAATTGCAACTAATTTATGCATCGTGAAACGGCTATCTTCTACGTCATCAGTATGGAATTTTCTGCCTCGTTTCCCAGACGTCTCTTCGCGAGTGGGGAGCGATAAGAGTCAGCTGGTTTCCCAAGGCTAATATTTACCTTGTGGACATGCCCCTTTCTTGAACACACAGTAACTTCCTTTTGGCCAGTCACGTGTGCCATAAGCAGATGTTTACATACAGAAGTTGAGGATTATAGTCGATTTCTGCCGTGTCCCGCTGAGGTGGATTGGGTCTGACCAAACGCTCCTTGCCCCCGAATCCTCCGCATCATGCTTACGTGATCCAAACTGCCACGTGAAGTTTTTCGGCGATGCTGGACACCCTGTTGTTGGTTGTGGAATTCCATAGGTACCTTTTGGCCACGTGGGAGTATGCACTAACAATAATCAAGGAGTTCAAAACCTTTTTGTAATAACATCATAGCAGTAACCACTGCTAGCTTCAGTTAACATCGTAAAACTTCGATTGGCTTCTATTGAACCCTTTTTCTTTACTTTTTCTCTTTAACGTTTACTACTTCAGCCCAAACCGTGATATTTGAATACAATTATCAGTTTCCATACTTCCTTTAGGGATGTATTAGTTCTTGTCTGGAATAAGGGTTAGTGAGGGTTGGGGGACAGGGAAATGGCAGAAACTTCCCATCCATGAAATATACCATCACCAATCAGGTAACCAGGCGTCGTTTACCAGGGCCGGGTTGTTCAAAGCCCGATTAGTGCTAATCCAGGGTTAATTTCCATGACAACCAATAGGTTTTGTGCAGAGTTAATCCAGGATTAACACTAATCGGGCTTTGAACAACCCGGCCCAGGCGTTGTAGGCACAGAACATGGTCACCAGAAATAAACATTCGTATATGGACTTTACCCAATGCATTCAGTCATTACTAATGTAAAATGAAAAACCTTCAAATAGATATGTTTGTCTTGAGAAACCAAAATACTCACCACAGTTGCTACCCTCGAATCCAAGAGGACATGAACACGTATAATTATCTTGTTGAGAGTTTGTCGAACAAGTTCCTCCATTAACACATGGGCTGCTGCTACAAGCCTCCAAGAACCAACAACATTGCACGAGTTGGAAAGTAACTTAGCTGTTCACGATGGAATGTTAAATTATGTAGTTCCATTTTTCAAACATATAACGCTGTAAAAATTCTACAAACCTGGAATAAGAAAGAACTATTGCGCGAGTTAGAATGTGTCTCATCGTTAATAATGGAATATATAACTGTGTTCAGAAACGCTTTAAATATGGCGGTTGATGTTGTCGATACACAAGACTCCGGCATCTCCCTGATGTCGCTGTTTCATACTCTTTGTTAAGGTAATATCATTACACTTACATTACACAGCTAAGTATATTTTTCTTCCAGGCCGTTTTTTATATTTTTTATATTTTGGGAAAGATAAATTATGACTGTTTGTTGCTCTTCGTACCACTTCTTCTCGTTCCCATGATTATTTACTCCATCCGTGGTTTGCATTTACCGTTGTGAAAACAAGTCAACGAGCTGTAACAGCACCTGTACAACAAGCAGAATAACCCACTATCAATATATGCTTCACTTGTCACATACAATGGTTTCAATACGAGGCTCCGGAGTACATTAAATATATTCTATTCTTCGAGAAAAAAAAAAGTTATACCCCGGAGCCTGATATTGAAAGCATTGTGCGTGACAAGTGAAGCATATACCTAGCCTCCTCCGCAGGCAACTCTTATATATATATATATATATATATATACAGTCAATGCCAAAAAGGTTGTCCAGCAGAACATAATATAATACTATAATATCCATTGTTTTGGGCTATTGTCTAGGCCAAAACAATAGGCAAAAACAATGGATATTAAAGTATTATATTATGTTCTGCTGGACAACCTTTTTGGCATCGACTGTATATATATATATACAGTCAATGCCAAAATATATATATACAGTCAATGCCAAAAAGGTTGTCCAGCAGAACATAATATAATACTTTAATATCCATTGTTTTGGCCTATTGTTTTGGCCTAGACAATAGCCCAAAACAATGGGTATTATAGTATTATATTATGTTCTGCTGGACAACCTTTTTGGCATTGACTGGATATATATATACAGCGAATTGCAAAAATATATATATGTTTTAGATCCGGCTTCCGGCGAATCGGGGAGGGAGAGAAGGAGAAAGAGTTGCCTGCCAAATTTGAACATAATTTTTGCGCACTGCGCATATCATTAGACGCATAACAAAAAATACTCAGTGGGGTGGGACAACAGCGAAAATAATGACGTCGATAAACGAAGAAGTGTTCAGTTCACGGGTCAGTTCAACAGCTCCAGTTCAACCGTGTGAGAAATTGGCCTCCTTGAGGCCGTTGCCTAACTTTTGTTTTATATGGATGAACGCAATAATTCACTTCGGTAGAGGCGTACAGGACAAGATCCAAATGGTACAGGAGTCGGTCCGTACACCTAGATATTTGGCAGCATCTCTTTTTTTTTTTTTTCCATCCCCCTCCCCCCTCATTTGTTTCATCCTCAGACTCTTGCTCGTCTCTCTTATACCACAGGAAGCCCGGTTTCACATCTTTATTCTCGATGTTTTCGATTTTAATTAGGAGTTGCCTGCGGAGGAGGCTGGCATATACCGAAAGTGGGCTATTTCATGCTTATATATCATAGCTAATAAATTGACGACACTTACGCCGTTTCTAGGCAAAGGGTTGTCCATGTACACGTACTCCATGTCGGGTTTAAAGCTGGCTGGCCGTGCTGTCTTCTTTGCTCTATTCAGCTCACAAGTGCCGTCTGATACTTTGTGGTTAATGCTGACACAGTTATATTCAGCATGGCAAAGCATCATGCACTCGGCGATATCTGTAGTGATGGTGTTCCTGATGACGTTATCCACCAGTCGATGATGGAAGATGCCATCCGTGTTAAGGCACTGAGATGCTCTGATTGTAGCGAACCATTCAAAAAGAATCACCGCCAGAAACGTGGTTGTCACAGATGGAGGTCGGTTAGCCATCATCGCAGAGAGCAGCTTTTCTATGTTATGATAGTGCACTACAAAATTAATTAAGATCTTGTTAAAGATATCGAATTAGATATATATATGGTTTGTAGATTGTTTCAAGAAATCTATTTTAATGTTTTGCGAGGGTTCAGGTTCTGAACGTAAATATGATGTTACATTAGACGACTTCTAACGACGATTTTTAATGCATGTTACACAAGACAACTTTTAGCACAACATTGTGCGGTACCGGATAAATTATGTTACACGGGACTATTCTCACCGGGAGCTCCGCATACAATGACCATACTCAAGCAAATTAAGAACCAAAAACATACAAAATCTCAACTAGGCCGGAGTATATTTCGAAATTAAATTACGTTGAAAGTATATTGTTTATCTCGAAGATATTAGCTTATTTCAGCTACTCTGTAAATTCGTGAATAAATAAAGAGTATGTATGTATCACGTTATAGACGTTTAATTTGGCCAACTACCACATCAGCAGTTGAAGTAACTCAGCACATAATTCATATCGCGTTAAAACGAGGGTTTGTGATGGTTAGGCTAGCAATGTCCTCCTTACTAGACTTGCTCCAAGTCGAACTCGCTGAGTCACTGGGTAAGCGATTACTGGGTCAAAAATCGAGCGCAAGAATCGAAGCGCGAGGCGAGTTCGACTTGTTTCACTTGCAGGAAATTGAATCGGGGGATTATGTTTTGTCGCGAAAACACGTTTCAGGGGCGGAGCTTACATTTCGCGGCTTGTACAAACTCTTTATGCGTACAATTAAATTTAAATACCACATTCACGGTCGACTGACTTGACACATCAACATACAATGCCTAAAGAATTGACGCGTTGTGATTGGGCAAATCTTAGTACGTCATAAGCCACGCCTCCTGCCGGTTGAAAAATCAACCGATAAATTTGGTGCGCTGCAAGTGGGAAAAGTCCTTCGCGCGAGGGGCTAAGAAGGACTTTGAGAAAGTCTATGTTCTTAATTACCTGAGCAATCGTATTGAAGTTACGGGAATACCGATACTGGCGGAAGACAATCAGAATAGGCTAGCGGTGGAGCTGGGCGAATTAATTGGCATCATGTATCTACAGCACATCGATTACCATCAACCAGGAAACAATTTACTTGTGCTAGATATATTAACGCATTAAAAAAACAATACAAGATATTTCTCCTAAATTTATTTATTTCAATAAACGTTAAGGCAGTGCTCAACTCGAAAGCGAACGCTATTTTGATCACTGCGCACGAACACTAGCAAAAAAATGGATCCATTTTTCTTTCCCTTTAAGAGTATTGTGTATGTAATTGTTATTGTGATCACCATAAACAGTGCAAAATAAACTTAGAACTTAGAACCATCATCATATAATTAATTTATACATACGGTAAAAATAAATATCAGTCTTACATATTTGCCGTGTGGGAGTCCGATTTGGTAAAATGCATTACTATAGCTTTTTTAATGGTAGAAAGCGAGTTAGCCATACGTAGATTAGATGGCAGATTGTTCCAAACGATTGCACCACTATAGCCGAAGGAACGTTTCATGTAGTTGGTGCGTAGTTTTGTATGGAAGAGATAGCTTATTTTCGGAGTCCCGTAATTGGTAGTTAGTCTTATGTGGGATAAGCATTTCTTATAACGATGAACAATCTAACAGCTGAATAAATGAATTTGTTTAAATTATTAATACGACAACTCAGCAGTGTTTTCAACTGTATGTGGGAACCTGCTCAATAAATTTCCAAATTCACTTTATAGCAATGCTCTTTAGCCTTCCCATCCTCTATCGAAAAGGTTGGGAAAGCAAACCAGGTTCCAGGATATTCACATGATATTTCTATTCTATCTCATGGTGTTATTTGTTGCAGTATATTTTAAAGAAACTTGAATATTTCATTTAATTGAGAGTGCCCCTAAAGTTACATGCAGCTAAAAATATAAGGTAATACCGCCTATTATCGGCCACCCCCGATTCTCAGGCACGCATGTAAACAAATAAATGTCTCCCTAGAGGAGGTACACAATTTTCAAACCTGTCCGAGACTCTTCAATTTATATAGATAATAAGCCTATAATCCTGTTTCAGTGAAATAAAAGACTGTTTATCTGTTGCAGGAATAGAGTTTCTTCCTCATGCAGAAACTTCATTGCAGACACCTCGCGATTCCAAGATCTTGAATAAAATCAAACCCGAAAGCAACACAACTCCATGCACCAGATTACTTTATCGGCCAATCTTTATCTAAGAGAAAGACCATTTTATCTAAGGGAAAGACCATTAGAATAATGATTGGGGAGACTCAGTTCCAATATGCAATTTTAGTTTACAATGTCCTATGCTGCAAGATTGTTTTTACACTTTTTACATTTTTTTATTTTCCCCACCCCATCACTTTAACAAATCGCATACATTGTTCCATTGTCTGTCTCGTATTGATCATAGAAATGACGTCATAAAATGTCCAAAACTCAAGTGAAACAACGAGCACAACGTCTTGTATTTTGTTAAATTGGTTAGTTTCGTAATTCTAAAATACTTGTACTTTCGATACTTAAAATATTTCGTGTTAAGGTACTTTTGGTTCCGAGGAAGCCAGAAAGAAGGTGTCTGGTCCCGAAACAAGTGGTGGACGAAGATGGCCAACTTCCCGTAGGCTACTCCGACGACGAACTGCGGAGAAGGAAAATAGACAAGGTTCTAAAAGCGGTGGCAGTCAAAAACTCCACCTCGGCGGATATCGAAGAAGAGATCTTCGAAAAGACTGGTTGTTACAACATCAGCCCCAATCCAGTATACCAGCCGAAATTGGCGGCTCCTCCGAGGAAGCAAATTTACTCCGAGGCGAAGGAAACGTAGAAGAAGAAAAAGAATCAAGCGAGAAAGAAGTGGCAGAAACAAGCCAGTAAGAAGTGGCAGAAGCAGGCGAAGAAGAAGAACACGAGAAGCAAGCCAAGCAAACCAATAAAGGTTTCCACTAAGAGCATTTATGTTATTAATTTTTAGGTGACAGGACAGATAATAGGTACAATGCAAAGGCCAAAAACTTACCACGAGGCGGAAAATTTAGCAAGACTTAAGATTAATACATCAGCGGATAAGGAAAAAGGGGCTGTGGGCTCCCCCTCCACGGGGCAGGACCAAGCGACTTTCCTCAAATTTCTAACTAATTTTGTGTCTGATGAAGGTGCCGGGGAAAGGAAAAATTGTAGCAGCCTTTCAACCTCCTAAAAGTCTGGAACTTCCCTTGACGGAGATAATCTACTCTGAAATGGGGAAATTTAAGACAGAAATTAGGGACGAAATGAGGCAATTTCGTTGAGAATTACTCAAGGAGGTTAGGAACCAACAACGAGAGATTATTCTTTGGTAGCCAAATGCGTAGCAAAAGCCGCAGGGGTGCGTAGCAAAAGCCGCAGGGTGCTCAGGAATCCTACAATTTACAGCCAATGAGAGAGAGCTATCATTTTGTCTCGCTCACACATTCTAAATCGATTGAAATGACGACGAAGAAAGAGAGTAGGAATTATAAAGGCAGAAGCCAAAATATCTTAAGATTTATCGAGAGTTGTGGAAACGAGCTTGATATAAGTGCGTTTCTTTCGCCTAATCTTGCTGCAGGGGCCAGGCTTGCAGCCAAAAATCAGTCGCAAGCTCTTGACGAGAAAACTTCAAGAACCTATGAGTTACGACTGCTGGCTCTTGAAAAATTTGCTTCAGAGAATGGGGATGCTGCTGTGCTATTTGGACAGCACAAAAGACCTTTTATGGCTGCCACGATCCAGACGTTTTTGCGTAAGTTAAAAACCTTATTGTTTTTTAATCATGGCATAGTAAAGTATTGTAATATATAATGAACAATTAAACGGAGTCATAGGTCCAGCATGGCGTTCGATTGACCGTATCATATTATATTCCAAGGTTCGCATGTGCTTTTAACACAGTAATTTTTTTTATAAGCCAGGTGAGTATCATGTTGGAAGGGAATTTTGCAGCGCCGCGATTTCATAATTTTCATTTGATTTGATGTCAAAACTAGCGAAAGCCCGACAAAGAATGCACGCTATAATGCTGTGACGAGCGCTGCGAATCAAACAACCAGGCATTCTTCGCAATTTTACACGTGAGAGATTGGCACTAGTTAATGAAAATCCAAGATGGCGGACCTCAGACCAACTCGTGCATGCAATTGCAAGTATAGTTTCGCCAGAAAACCTTCCTTGCTCTAGCGATTAAAGGAAAGAGGTTCCTTGGAAATGTCGTTAGTTAATGGGGGGATAAAAGCGGAAGAATTGTGGAGTGGTTTAAAGACTGCAGGTTAACACATACACAAGAAATTAAAGGCAAGTTGTAACCATATTCGATCACAGGCCGCCCAAGTTCTGACTGTGTAACAAGGTTTGTATGGGAGTTCTTCCGATAACTCAGAATAATAACATAAATCTCCTGTAATACAAGGTAAATAAAGGAAGAAGACTTACTTGAAGTTGTTTTGTCGTCCTATGTGTATTTCAGGTCGCTAGAAGTAGAACGGTGTTTCATGGAATTCTTTAGTCATACGTTTCACCCCCTCTACCAGAGGGGTTAGGGTTAGGGGGTGAAACGTATGACTCAAGAATTCCATGAAACACCGTTCTAGCGACCTGAAATACACATAGGACGACAAAACAACTTCAAGTAAGTCTTCTTCCTCTATTTACCTTGTATTACAGGAGATTTATGTTATTATTCTGAGTTATCGGAAGAATAATAATAATAATAATAATAAATTTATATAGCGCCATATCCACTAACTGCACTATGGCGCTTTACATTACTACATTAAAAAATGGAATGAATATTTACAAAAAAGCTTTCCCAAAAAGGTAAGTCTTCAGACTTTTCTTAAAAATTGTAATTGACATGTCAGGCCTTCTCATATCGATGGGCAGAGCATTCCACAGGCGCGGGGCAGCTACCGCGAAAGCTCTGTCACCATAGGTCCTTTGATTGGACCTGGAAACTGCAAGTAAAGAGCTATGAGAAGACCTGAGATTACGGTTAGGGGTGTATTTCTTTAATAAATCACTGATATAAATAGGAGCTAGGTTATTTAGAGACTTAAAAACTAATAACAAAATCTTAAAAACAATACGGTGCTCCACAGGTAGCCAGTGGAGCTCATAAAGTAAAGGCGAAACATGGTCAAATTTAGATAGGCGTTTAACAAGACGAGCAGCGCAGTTCTGTACGGACGGCAACCTCTGGATCTGATATTTAGGCAGTCCGTACAAAAGGGCGTTCCCGTTGTCTAACCTACACGTTATGAAAGCATGTATGAGTGCTATTGTAGACTCTTCAGATAGATAACTTCTAATTTTAGATATTCTCCTAAGATGGTAAAAAGCTGATTTACATATAGCACTAATGTGCTTCTCAAAAGTTAAACCATTGTCAAAAACTACACCCAGATTACGAGCAGACGCCGATGACTGTACTACGGAACTACTAATTGTAAGCGAGTTCAGAAGTGGACGAGGCCGATAACGAGAACTAATAACTAGCAACTCCGATTTGTCGCTGTTAAGCTTAAGCTTATTACTACACATCCATTTGTCTATTTCATTAGCACAGGCTTCAATTTGGGAAATTACTGATGCCTCCACTTCGCCACCTTGGGAATCGAAAGACAAGTACAACTGAGTATCATCGGCATAAAAGTGAAAACCCATGTTGTACCTTCTCACGATATCCCCAAGTGGCGAAGTGTAGAGCAGATAGAGTATGGGGCCTAACACGGACCCTTGAGGCACACCACATGCCAATGAGCGATGTGAAGACCTCTCTCCCCGGATACTAACAAACTGGTATCGATTTCTAAGATAGGAGGTGAACCAAGAAAGCACAGACCCAGTGATACCAAACCTAGTAGCCAGCCTATTAAGTAAAATAATGTGGTCGACAGTGTCAAACGCTGCCGACAAATCTAGAAGAAGTAGGATGACAGACTGATGGTTATCTAATGCTATCAAAATGTCATTGTGAACTCTGAGAAGAGCAGTCTCAGTACTATGCAGCTGCTTGTAAGCAGACTGGAAAACTTCATCAAGGTTGTTCATTACGATATAATCTATCAGTTGCAGAGCAACAGCTCTTTCGGTAAGTTTTGATAAAAACGTTAAATTAGAGATTGGTCGAAAATTAGCAAAAACCTCAAAATCTAGACCTATTTTCTTCAACAATGGATTTAGCATAGCTATCTTAAAGCAGTCAGGTATCACAACAGTGTCCAAAGAGAGGTTGACAATCTTGGTCATCACAGACAAAAGCACTGACCAGCACTCTTTCAAAACAACAGCCGGAGCAGGATCTAGAGGACAAGACTTCACAGCAGAACCAGTAATCAGACTAGACACTTGATCCTCAGTAACATTCTTGAAGCGTGACAGCACACAACTTACATGAGCAGGATCATCAAGATGTGCCAGGGTATTTGAAGAACTGTCTAGTGAATTCCGTAAATTAGTAATCTTCTCAGTGAAAAAATCCGCAAATTTGTTAGCCAGTTCACTGTCTGAACTTGATTCAGGATAAAGAGGTTCAGATTTAGTGTGTAGTAACTTCTCAACTGTCTGAAACAGGACCCTCTGATCGTGCTTAGAGTTCTCAATAATGTCACCATAGTACGAAACCTTTGCTGACCTAAGCAGGCTATTAACAACGTCACACTGAAACACATAGTTCTCGTAGTTCCCAGGTAGACGTGTTGACCGCCAGCGACGCTCAAGTGATCTTCTCTTGCGTTTTTCTGTGGCGATCTCGTCAGTGTACCATGGCGAGTATGGGCGTATAGTGACAGTCTTGGTCCTTACAGGAGCATGAACATCCACAAGTCTCGTCAAAGTGGTGTTAAATTGATCAACTAGTGTGTCGAGGTTCGGAGAGGAATCCAGTGTCAAACTAGAGTTCTTGATGTCGTTACGGAGCTTATCAAAATCAATCGACCGAGTCTTGCGAAAGGAGATAGTTTTCCTTTCTAGTGGAGGCTTGGCTAAGGCTAAATTACAATGAACGGCGAGGTGATCAGATATTCGCTGTCGTACACAGCAATTGGTAACAAGTGCACTCTCGCTAGTCCTAGTAATAGCTAAATCAAGAGTGTGGCCATCGCGATGAGTAGGCCCAACAACATGTTGTGCGAGATCAAATGAATCAAGAACACTCAAAAAACGCCTTGCATCACAATCACTTGGTTGGTCGACATGAAAGTTAAAATCTCCAACAAGTAACAAAGGCTCGGGTACTAGAATTAAATGCTCCAGATAAGTTCTGAATTCATTCAGGAACAAGGCCACACTGAGATCATTTATAGCTGATGGAGGAGGACGATAAATATTGACAAGTCTCAAATTATGATTTCCAACTGATTTCAAAAGAACTTGTAAAATTTCAAAACTCCTGTACTCTCCAGATTGCACTTTAGTGGCTTTGAATAGCTTTCTGACCAGGATACCAACTCCTCCGCCCTCCGAAGTTGTCCTAGGAACCTGGTAGAAAGTATATCCCATAGGACAAATATCACGGCAGAAATAAACATCGAAGTCATCGTTGTGAAGCCAGGTTTCAGTAATCGCTAAAATATCAATATTGTGTTCAGTCACATAATCGTTAATCATGAGAGTTTTCTTCCTGATAGATCTTGAGTTGATAAGCGCGAAGTTTGAAGGCTGTGGAACACAATCCAATCGGAATTTTAACGAGATGGAGATAAGGTTACTTCTATTTACACACGAGTGCAGCGAAGCACGACACGCTGAAGTAGATATTTCAGATATTATAGTTCTAATTCTTCTCCGTCCAGCTCTTTTACCCCTGAATTTCAAAATCCCACAGTTCTTCAATGTCCTCATGGTAGTCATAGATGGTTTAAAGTGACATGACGCACGCAGACCCATTAGAAATCTTCGACTATACGATATCCTTGAGGTAGAGTGAGAACAAGCAGTATGCAAATTTGATAGCCCAGCATGGCTGGCAGTGAGGTTAAAATCCAATGGTTGAGTATGGACAGGTCCGGGATTTATAGAAATATCGACAAACACAGTCAAATCAAGCGGCGGGTCGTGTCCAGGTATAGCAAGGGACGTCAAACCTCGCTTAGAGGGCTTACTGAGCGCCCTTGTCGTCTTGTTAAAGCCGGCCGAAGTAACAAGCTTGAGCTTGACTGCTCGAAGTCGAGATGAAAATACAGCACAGTGCTCCAAAAATCCATTAAAATGCTCCAAAACATCCCTGTAGCCGTTGTGTTGATATACAGGAAAGTTATCAACTTGTTTACGCATTAAAAACGCGCATAAAAGTGAAAATAAAATAACTCGAATGAGCGTTTGAAAATTCGTGGCCGCCATGGCCGCCATGCCTTGTTACACAGTCAGAACTTGGGCGGCCTGTGATTCGATCGATTGTACATGTATTTATCATTTTATGACAATCTGAAGAAGTTTTGCTTTAAGTACGAGATTATTCTTTTCTATAAAGAATTTTGGCATCAAGTACAAGCGTTTATGAACTCGGATTTTCTAATTTTTTTTTGGATTTTTCGAGCTTCAAAACTTGGGGTGCAGCTTATGGTAGTATCGTCGTGTACCGTTTAACCAACTGCATCATAAAATTCCCTTTGTTACCCACGTTCGCTATGAATAATTTTAGACTCAGAAATTTTATACAAACATCGCGAAACGACACTTAGAAATTTTAGAAGGATTTACGTTATCCTCAGTATAAAAAAAAAACGCCTGAGCTGAACCAAGATTCGAACTCGGGCCGGTTAAGAATCAATGCAATGGCTTACCCACCACCAACACAAACCCTAACCATTAGACCACGAGAGAATTCGCTGATTGCAATTGTTTTTTTACCAGATTTATATCAACTGTCATTAGCAAGTTCATAAAATATTCGTTCTATTATTGTATAATATATACTATAATACTGGTACGACAACCCTCCGAGCACGCGAGGTGTGATTCCCCACGGATCTCGACGGTACATGACGATACTACCCAGCTTATCTACGGATGGGGCTTATACACAGGTCTTTATGGTATATGAAAAGTGACTTTTATCAAAGAATCTAAAATTATCATTAAAAATGTACAGATTCTGTATAAAAATATTTCTTACTTTAATTATATCACTATTATGTATCAGTCAATTCCAAACCACCTTCAACCGGTCAGGGATGAGAACAATCATTTTTACTGGCTCAATCGTTCTTGGGGGGGGGGGGATGCACAGGTTTGGAATTGACTGATACATTATAACCGCCTCACTGGTTAGCTCAGTTGGTAGAGCTTGGTCTAGAGTGCAGGAGGTCATAATAAATTATTGGTCCCTAATTGCAGTCACAGATTTATATATTTAACTGTATGTAATCATTTGTAATTAAGTGATAGATAAAATATGAGTGGACAATCTTTATGGTCATTTACAATGGCAATCATAAAGATCGGATGCAAATATTTTATTGTGCTTGTGAAATGAAACAATAATTGGAATGCACATTGTTATAAATGTGATTCTGTGTTATTCTAATTATGGAACTTGAAATGACCATGTATGTCCCATAGGAGTTACAGATCTTTATCAAAAGTTATGCATACAGTACTTATTAGCTGAGTACGAAATCTTTATCAAAAGTTAATTTACTCATTAATAATTTTATTGGGATTTACTGTACTGTGCATGTGATCTGAATACAGAGCTGGGATTGGGTACTTGCATCCTCATTAATTATTCATGGTTTTTACAATCAAAAATAAATTGTACACTGTACCACTGTGAGTGATATAAAAAAATGTTGTCCCTAATGGATGTAGATTTCAATGCTTTGTTGATATAGACCCAACTTGTATTGCTTTTAAATGGCATCATTATGTATAACGTATACATTGTACATGTGTGTATTAAAATGATTTTTTTAAACTATTCCAGAGGTGATGATCGAGGCTGAAGGCAAAAAGGTTGGCACTTTGCAATGCAAAGGTCTCAAGCCACCAGCAGTCCGTGGCCATGCGGCTGCATTCCGTTACTGGTTTGATGCCTTTGGCCATGGTGGACCATACAAAGAAGCCATTGTAACAAAAGAGGATGGCACAGAAAGGATTATGCCAAGTGGAAATCCAATGAATAGCCGGCTGGTATGTAAATGTAACATTTCTGTATCTGTATTGGATTTGATATTAGTAATTAAATTATGACTTTGTAAAACAAAATGGTCAAAATATGAGCTGCATAAAGATTAATTATATTTGATTTTTAGCTGTTAAACAGACAATTAAGCAGCTCATCAAGAGAAGTGCAAGGCCTTCTGCCAAGGAGACAAGAAGGGGGAAGGTACCATATGAACCCAAAAAGGCACCTCCATTTACGTTGCAACAACTCCTCCGGATGAGGAATTACTGTTTCAAAATGTTAGAGGTAATTAGAAGTTGACATTTTAAAGAAAGTTAAGAGAAATATTTTTCTCTGAGCTACACCTTAATGTCCTGCTTGCCAGCTCTTCTGTAATTTATTATGGTAATTTTTTTTAGGATTTGACCGTGTACTACAGGTAACCCAATCTGGAAAAATACAACAACAAAATACAGAAGAGCCATCAAGCAGGCTCTTGCCATCAAGCATCTTCTTTTTAGGATTTTAGATTTTGAGTTAATTAATTAATCTGTAAGAATTAGGAGGAGTTAGAATAGGACATTTGCACTATGGCATCATTTTACTACCAGAATCCTTTTCAAATTCCTTTTCTCAGTCAGATTTATCAACTCTTTGAGAGTTACAATTAAGACAATGGTCCAAATTAGAGAAACAAACGGATTCATGCAAAGAGTTCTGTTAGTTGTAGTAAATTGTCATGTCATCATGCAAATGAACTATTAATCTGCTTTTCTATAATAAATAACAGCCACCTTATTATTAATTCAGACTTTGATTGTCTAAAACATGTTTTATCAGAGGATTAATAACATGTGTAAAATATTGTTTGCTTTCCTTGTGTGCTTAAATATATGTCCCAAAGCAACCACACCTCTAGCTTGTGCTTTTAATAAATTTCTTTCATGTTCTCGAATGCCCATTGTGTTTTATGACAGTACAGTATTTAATACATGGCTGATATGTATTTTATATATTATATATCCACTGTAGGGTTTTTCGTGGCTTATGGATGTGGACCGTCACTCTTTTTTCTTTTGCACTCTTCTTGAGAGGCGAGGAACCATTGAGGTTGAAAATGAGACATGTTACATTGCCCAACAATTATGACTGTAAGTTTATCGACATAATTATGACTATAAATTAAGACCACAGGTCATTCATACAGTAAAATTAGCCATTTTGTAAATGAAAAAAAAAGAACTGTGATCATGAAGTGTTTAAATCAAAGGGATACCTGAATACAAATCACTTACAATAATTTATATATAAACAATTAATGATATTTAGATTAAGCTGTCTAAAACTGTATTGATTTGTGTGTTGCATCCATGAGTTGTAGAGGTTTATAATTATTTTTAATATATTCAAGCTGGGATGTAAAACCAGTCTTCATTTATTATACAAAAACATACTGGTACAGAGATGAATGACCTTGTGTAAACATCTGTATATTTGAAGCATACATGTATATAAGTCGTTTTACCAAATATTTTGTTTAAATCAGAAGGCAGCCAAGTTTCATTCGCAAGGAAATATTTATGTCAAACTTACATCATTAAGGTTACCTAGCAAATAGAAACCTCTAGCTTAGAATATTTATTGATTTGGGTGTTGCAGCCAATTTTACATGTACTATTCATCTTATACATGCATTCACTTGATGCAGAATCAATGTACACTTTAAGTGTTTAATACTTGGCTATTATGCCTGTATCAATGTTAAACCCGAGGGGGGGGGGAAGGGTAGATGTGCGGCATTTGATCTATCTTGGTGTCCCACCCTGGGGAATTTGATTACAAGCTTTGCCTCAGGGTGTAGACATTTAAATTCGACCATGTGAGGATTGGGTCATAGTCTTGTGTTTTCCAATTGGTTTTTGGAACCAATTTTTAGCTATTTCTAGATCGAAAAGACCCCTCCCCCCCCTAAGTAAGCTACAGTCATTGTTTCCATGGAATTTTCAACTGACCTATAATGCTTGGGGCTCAAAGTTTTTAGACAGCCATTTTGAAAGTAGTTGTGGATTACTTAACCGAGCTGGCGGGAAGTTTGTTTGGAGGAATACAGAGAATTTTAGGCTTTTTAAGGCCTTTTTCATCATTTATAGAGTGCTGGAGGACATCATTAAGACTGATGAGAGCTTCAATCAGCACTTTCTCAAAGAACCGAGTCTGTGCCAGTTTATGGTGATGGAGAAAGAGCCTCATTTCCCACTCATGAATGGGCCAGGACGTCTTCTGTCACTTTAGCGTGGGCTTCCTAAATGGGGGTCTGGAGCCACCTATCATAGCTTTTTTTGAATATTGGAGAAGATTTACTTGCCATTGATTCCAATATGAAGCTATTAGGTCGAAATGGCTTTATACTTAGTATATATTTTGAAGAATGAAGATGGGGAAGTGCCATGTTGCTGTTTGGTAGGGTTTCCCGGCATGCTTTGCAATCATTATGGATGAATTATTTTAGCTTGCTGTGAAGTACTTTACTGCATTGGGCTGGGGAATACATTTCCACTTAGTTTTTACCACATATATTGTGGAATTTTTTGTGGTTTTTTCGTATCCGGCAGAGTACATCAAATTATCAGACTATATTTTATGCAATGTCTCCATGCACTTACCACGTCGTGTGGTTTTCGTGATAACAGTCTGAGCAATTGGATCTCACTAACAGTGTAATAGCATACATTGTATCTTTGCAATTTTGCATGTTGAGGTTATAATAAATCGTGTGTGCGGTTATCTGTCAGGACCGCCTCCCGCATATTGTGTATGTTGTCAGTATTTGGGAGAAGGAAAATTATAATGTAACCTGTAGTTAACTCATGCAAAGAAACTAGGAGGATTTAGATGAAATCACTCTTTGTTAACATGCCCAATGCAGTTCAATAGGATCACTTGTCTATACATTATGGTTTGTGGGAATCTCAGGGCCTAGCTCTTTAAACTTTGTCAGACTGAAACTCCCAAATCAAGTAACCTGTAAAATACGGAAAATTCTGTATGTGGGCATGAAAGGGTTAAGGTATGAATTTCAAAAATGTGTTTTCGTCCATTTTCATTAAGTTAAAAAGAATGCATCACATTTATTTGGGATCACCTCCTGTTCCCCCATTGTCTCAGCTATATATATAGTTTAAGGAGGTATTTCATTGCCTCATGTGGGGCAATTTGATCACAATTGACCAGTTTTTCTTTCTCCAGGGTGGGGAATTTGACCAAAAATTATCGAAAAAGTTAAATGCTGCACATCTGTTGATCAAGTGTGAAGATGTTTGGACGTGCAGGTTGGCAATGTGCTTTGCAGAGCACGTGGAAGAATGGATGTCAAAATAATTAGCCAATCAGGCGTTCATGTTCCCACATTACATGAAGTAGGGAAAAACCTTACAACTAGCTAGCTAGCAATTTGATTGGTCAGAATAAACATTCTGTAAGTCACAGAACACATAATGTGGGTTCAAGTTTGCAGACATTGGTCTGGGAGGGAACAGAACCACACAAAACGTCTGCATCGGCTACCTAACTCAGACTATTATTATTATTATTATTATTATTTATAAGCCACTGTAAATTAAAGCTACATTTGTATATACACCACTGATGTACAATAAAAGAAGTAAATATGTTTTAAATACTTTTGCCATGCTCATAGATGTGTTTTTCTTCTTGTAACATGTTATGCATATTTTTAGGTGTGACACTGACACTTTGGTCAAACCCGCTAAATCGAGAATTATGTCCTGTGACTGCTCTTTTTGTCTGGTTACTTGTTTTGGGTATGCTAATTATTTGTATTTCTATATTTTCCTTAAGTTCTCTTTGCATAAAATCATACTTATGATGTACATGTAACGATGTAGCTTAATTAGGTCTCACACATGCTTTAATCTTGATACTCCAATGAGAGCACAGATGAAAATCACTATTGATTTGGATCACATATCCAAATAACTAGTGATTTTCATCTGGGTTTTCATTGGGTATCAAGATTCATGGATGTTACCAAATGCAGTTCTCTGATTGACTAAAAATTTTATGAATTATGAATGAGTTTGAGAAATTATAATTTTATATAGAAATTACTATATAAACAATAAATAAACAGAATACCTTAATATAGGTGAATGCATGTTATCAGAGTTCTATCTATACATGCAAAAATAGTCTTCCTCGCATACATGTATTTTGCCAATTACATTTAGTGGTTATAAGTTAAAGATAAAGTAATAGACCTGATATTGCACCTGATATACACCAGATTGCATATTTTCAGCTAGAGCATCTAAATTTAAAAGTAACTTTAACTTCTGACCTTCTGAACTTCTGAACTTAACCCTGACCCCAAAAATCATAAAATTACTGTAACCCTAGATAGAACAGTTTCAGGATTGCAGTTAGATATTAACACACTTATTACTGTTTGGCAGGTGTCAGGAAGGGGTATCTCTCCCAGAGTTGCCAAAAACAACAGGAAAGTTTGTGTTAATTCAGCTCGTGGGGTGACATCCTACAGAAAATCATTTCTTGAGGTTTGACATTCAGTGTATCATTTTCTTTGTTTTATTAATTAACATACAATAAGTCCCAAAGAAACAAGGGGTGTTTACCATTTACGTCAAACCATCTGGTTGGTAATTTAAAAATAGAATACAAATGGGAAATAAAATAAATGTAAAAATAAAAATGTTATGATCAATGCCCACTAGAAAGACCTAAAATAACAGGTGCCCACATAATTTCAAAAACTTTGAATTCCAAACAATGTGATGCACACCATTTGATTTTCCAACCACCATTTCTGGTTTTTCGGTGTAAATGGTAATAGCACCCCATGTATTATTTATTATGTACTGTAACATTAAGGTTTTAGGGTGGCTGCCCTTCAAGCAACCATATTTTCGTTGCCAGTGGTACAAATATTTTAGTTGTCCTAAAAAATCAAATGGTGAAGATTCCACATGCCAGTTTTTGTACTGATAAAATCAAGGCCTTGTCCAATTTTTTTTTTTTTGCCTTCCAACCACACAGATAAATGACAATGAAATAATTTATTGTTATAT
Source organism: Actinernus sp. WN-2022 (assembly GCA_030867875.1). Classification (NCBI taxonomy): domain Eukaryota; kingdom Metazoa; phylum Cnidaria; class Anthozoa; order Actiniaria; family Actinernidae; genus Actinernus; species Actinernus sp. WN-2022. The sequence continues at coordinate 67,396,305 of JAOWCC010000577.1, read as the reverse complement.
TAAAAACACATGTCATCTTAATGCTTTCCAACATTACTATTTTTGAAAATAGAGTTCTACTGTTTGTGTGGATGTTCGTCAAAGGCAGTTCACAAGAGAGAAATACAAACTGCTATTGTGGCATAGTGCTGCCATGCAGTTTACTATTATGAGAGTTTATTAGTACCTCCAGAATAGCAGGCTGTTGTGCTGGCAGACAATCTCCTACTGACTTTCATGAAATAGCACAATAGGTTCTTTCACGTCCCTCTCTAATGGATTAGGAGAGGAAGGAGACAAGATCAACAGCTTATACAACCTTGCCCAAGAATATGGCCACAGGGTTTTTGACCTGCAACCTCCAGTGAGGCATTCACGAAAGTAAACGTGATACCAACAAAACTGGCGATTACATCATATACATGTACTGGTAAAAAAATAAACATTATTTTATTGAACACAAGATTACTATTTACACTAAATACAGTACAGATCATTAATAATTTATGGGCCATACAAAAATGTGGATTGATTTCAAAACTTCCCTATTCGATTGCTGGCAACCACTACCTAATTTACCGGCTGCCTAGTTGACCCAGGCTGCCTAGTTGCCCCAGGCTAGCATTAATGTGAGCCCTGACTATCAGAAAACAGCAAGAGCACATTTGAGAACATACATGTAAGAGAGAGATTGAAAGCACATTAGCCAAAGGTGATGACATGCTTATTAACTGCCATCCAGTATGATAAAGGAACCGAACATTATTTAAGGGGAGTACTGGGTTGGTAAAAGCTTTTTTTGAACCCTGTCTGATATAATTATTTCCACAAAAATTAAACCCTGTATGAGTTTTGACCTGAATTTTTCATATCCTGTTACACAGCTGATTAAAAAATCCCATACCCCTGTATACGTAGGTTTACCTGAATTTTTTTTATATCCAACCCAGTACTCCCCTTAAATAATGACCAGTCCTTAAAGCTATCTAATGTTAAATTTTGATATAACAAAAATGTGACCTTGCTACAAATATAAATACCCATGTAGTGCTACATGTTACTGCAATAAATTATGACTGACAAGGTCACATGACCACTTGGTGCAAAAGGGTTTCTTATATTATTTTATGTTCTAAATTATAATTTATTGTAGATGTCCACAACCCTCTTTGGAAAATCATTTACGACACACTCCATCAGAAGATCTGCTGCATGCTGGGCTACCCGCTGTGGAGCAGATGACAGCACCATTAAGAGGGCAGGAAGATGGTAATTCAAATTCCTTTATGAAAGTAATCTAAAATTAAATGTTACATATTATAATAATAATTTATTAACTTATACATCGCAAATTCAACATGCATTTTCAAATGCGCCTTGCAGAACTTGTGGATGTATATTAGTGTATTTGGTACAAAGAGATCCCATGACAATTTCCACCTTGAGATACGTAAATTCTTACTTGATGAACATAAAGTTCAACGAGATGGTACATGTACGTGGGGATCTAAGAGTTCAGTTGTATTGTAATATATATATAGGCAAGCCTATAGGCAGCACTCATAGGACAATTATTTCAGATCATGGCTAGACTTGTGCTTTCTGTAAACTTCTAGGAATTATGGTTTATTGACTAGCTGAGAGATATTTCTGACAAAGGATTGAAGCAAGTTTTTCGATTCATCACTTTGAAAGACTGATTTTTTGGGTTATTATTAAAATAATAATTCGGTAAGGAGAGCTAAAAGACATGTTGTCCAGTAAAAAAAAAATAGGGAAAAAAGGAGACCTCTTCGAGACTCGAACCTGACCAACCTCATGAATGCTAAGTGTGCATTCCACTAGCAGTTGCTCTCCCATATCTGAGCTATCAAGGATAATCAACTACTTCTGAAAAAAATGCTAAAAATATTAGAGGTGGGGTGCACCTGCAGCACGATATTCAGGATTCAGTCTGATGAATGGGAGTACTGTCAGCAATTTATTTGATTGCTCGCTGTGTATGCAGGTGGTCCGCTCTCGTAGGCCAAATGTTTTGAGCCTTAAATGTGAGTAATAATATCTTAAAGATTATTCTTTGCTCTATGGGTAGCCGGCATTGTAGGTCTCATAAAATGAGAGTAATGTTATTAAATTTATGCAAGCATTAGTGAGAAGGCAATAATAATAATAATAATAATAACGTATTAGGAGCATCCTACAGAGTCTCGATGCTCTTACATATTATACCTAATAGAAATAAAAATTACATGAATATATAAAAAGTATCAAGTAACTAGCTAAAAGCATCTAAAAAGAAAGGTCTTCAAACTTGATTTAAACATAATTAATGAATCAATACTTCGAATATAATCCGGAAGAGAGTGAGAAGTGAGAAGGCAAGCTTCTGAATTCTGCACATGCTGAAACCTCTGGATCAAGCATTTAGGCAGGCCATATAATAAAGAGTTATTGACAGCTAGTAATCTAATTTCAAGACGACAAAAGCATGAATAACAATTTGGTTAGTTTCAAAAGATAAGAAATTTCTTAACACATGCAGTGTTTCTAATAATTATAATGGTAAAAAGCTGATTGACAGATAGCATGCAGCCACTTGATGTTTCATCGAAAGTGTAGTTGAACACAACTCCAATATTCCTTGCTTATGTAGACAGTTCAATAATCTCGGAACCTGTGAACAAGGCCAGGATACTTTCAAGAGGGGGTTGTAGATGATGATGCGATCTGGATACCACTAACTCAGACTTGTTGTTATTTAGCTTTAATTAATTTGTTCTTTAATCATCTAATCGTCTTAGAGCTCCAGCTGATAGTTCAAACGTCACATAAATCTGCCTGTCATCAGTGTAAAAATGGGAGGACATATTGTGGTAACTGTCTGATGATATCATCAATAGATGATGTGTACAACAATTTTTTATACAAAATGGATTTTAGTTGGTAAACAAAGCGAGATATAAGTGGATTTTAAAATCACTCTTGACCCCACTAAAATGCTACCATATCCTTTGGCAACCAAGTTTGTTTGCCCTCCAACATGATGGAAATGGTCATGTGATCTCTTAGTGGAAGTCCCTAAAACTTTAATGAATATTATTTTATTAACCCAATGCAACTTTACTTTTACAGGAAGTCAAACAGTTTTGAGCTCTACACTCAAGATGCAAGAGCAGAAATGATTAAAGAACATCATGATGGCAACCCCATGACAGAGCACAAACTCTGGATGTTTAAACCATTGAGATAATATTGTTCTCTGGTAATTTCCCCCCAGATATTTCAATGTATTAATATAATCTATGTTTCATTAAGTCAAGTAAAGGGGTGAGTGCAAGAAAGAGTTAAGTGATGACAGATAAAGTTCTCAATTCTCTCTTACAAAACAACAGAAGATAAATGAGAATTTGATGTCCTCACTTAACTCTTTCTTGCACTCACCCCTTCAGTTTATACTGTAAATCCCGAGTTTAGAAGCTTGAATAGTAACATTCATTGAACATAACTATTAGGCTGCATTCCAAAACAATGCCCTGAAATACAAAGTACTCTAACCCAGGGCTCAACACTAACAGTTACCCTGTTACCGCTGGAAAGTAAAATTTTCCTGTGGAAAGTAAAAAGCTTGGTTTGGAAAGTATGTTTTTAATACATGTTAAATAGTTACTCAGTTTACTTTTCCACTGTGGCAACAAGTCTTAAAAGTTAGTGCCGAGCCCTGTAACCCTAGAAATCATATAGAATTCAAAACTACAATTAACACACAACTATGGATGCAGCTTACATAAAAAAATACATCACTGAAAGGAAGTTGTGAATACTCTTGAATTCCCTCGCTGATAGCATTTACAAAATGTAATGTTTAATAATTCTACTGTCAAAATGTTTTGATGTCATCAAACAATGTGGGCCTGTTTGAATAGAGTGGTTTTGCTTAACCCGTGAAACAAAAATTAATAGTCGGTATCTAACAGTCAAATAGAAACAAAAGAAAATGGAATTAGGGTATAATAGTGTCTATTAGTCCAATATCTACTTCACAGGTTAAAGGGGAACTGAACCCTAAAATCAACCCAACGTCTATACAAAGATATATTCGAAATAAATAAGTTATGCTATTTTATTTTTCCGTGTTGTGTGTCTATGAGGAGAAAATAAGTCTCCAAGTTCCATTTTCCACTGAAAACTTGAGCCATCTGTACATAGCGACGGCTGTGAGGAAGGTTTTTCTCTTCCTTGACATGCAATAAAAATAAATTAAAAAAACTCTGAATTTCTAACGAGACCTCAAACAACCATGGGGATTGATCAAAGCCAGGTCCCGGCTAATCCACAGATCGAATTGGAATTTAGCGTGTTGGTTTTTGCGGAGGGAGTAAAACTGGAGAAAAACCCTCAGAGCAAGGGCGAGATACCAACAAACTCAACTCATATATGGTGCCACGTCCAGGGATCGAATCTGGGCCACAGAGGTGAGAGAGAGAAAGTGCTTAAACACTGTGCCACCCCAGCAATACAGAAAATAAAATAGCAGAACCTATTTATTTCTAATACATGTTGGTATAGACGTTGGGTTGATTTTAGGGTTCAGTTCCCCTTTATGTAAAACCAATCTACAAAACTAGTCTGATTCAAGAGATGTAATTAATTACAGTTTCCTTAGTACATGGGTAGAGATGGAGGGGTTTGAGAACATTTTTTATTGAGTACATTCATATAAGTGCATGCATACATTTTTTTCAGAAGATGTAAAGCATAGTCAAGCCAATAACCAGAGCTCTTTCAAAATATTTGTCTTTGAAATGAACAAAATACTTCATTGGTGGAGCATTGGCCCATGCACATATACATGTATATATATAGCAGCAAGCTTGCTCTGATATAACTGGAGCCCTGCCCATAGGTTTGCCTATGTATAATTATTTACTAGGCCATAAAATATGTGCAACATAAAATCAGATCGAACATTCATGTTGTGTAAAAATAATTTATGAAACTTGCCGATTAATTAGTTTATTATGGTTTGCCACAAAACAAAAATGATTTGCACAACAAATTTTCTCTTGTCGATTTTTACTCCATTTAATTGTAAAATAAAACCTTATGCTTGCATTTTATTCATGCACTCTCTCTTGATAGAATGTTATAAAATTAATTGTGAAAGTGTCATGACTACCCTTGCAACTTCGATATATATAAATATACATAATTTATTAATGTAAGCATTATGAATAACTGTTATTAAAACAACAAATCAATGAATGTTTTAATCTTAATGCCCATACTAACATCCATGCCTTGCCTCCCCTAAACATTAGACAGGGTACTAAGCATATGTTGAGATGGCCCTTAAGTGTTGCATCAAATTGGATATACTGGTATTTGTTTTTTGATAGTTTTCAATTGAGTATTGCAAAACCAATGAGCCAGTCACAGGAGAAAGTAAAAACAAGTAATTACAATCAGAATAATTCATCAATCATGAGGCAAAGTAAATAGAGCAGATTTCAATTGACTGTCTGAAGTGTTTTGGTTTTGCGTTTACCAAGCTCTCCTATTGGCTGAGAAAGTAAACCAACCAATCAGAATCCAAAGTAAAACCAAATGCAAATTGGTTTTGCTTTGTCATTGGCTCACAGGGAAGCCATTTAAGAGTTACTTGTGATTACTTGCTCCTACATGTATGATTGGCTGGCCTTGGTTAGTTTGAGTTTGGCTTTACTACGCTTAATTGAAAACCTCCAGGGGTGGGAGGGACTGCATGACACAGCTGTTTAGGAGGCCAATGGTCAACTGGATGTTTAACTTTTTCTGTCAGAACATTTTCTCCTTAATGTCACATGCGAGAATACCTTGAACTTAACCTCCACACATGCATAAATATTTCCATTCTATAAAATGATCCAACCTGGAAACCTTGTGAAAGCCAAATGACCTGTATTTTCTGATTTCCCTGCAGTCAAAACTATTATTACAGGTAGGAAAGTTCTTGTCATTCCTCTTTTTTGCACAAAAACCCTTAGCAGGATATCACTTTTTTTAAGACCAAGACTTTTCGCTTACTAAAACCTTACTACTTTGTTGAACTTTTACATATTGCAGTGGCAGAACAATATCTATTCTGACTATTATTAAATTAATGTTACTTTTAGAAAGTGAAAACAGTATAGTATTTGTAAATATACAGGATGTGCATTTTGATCAAAACACAATGCTATATGATCAAAAGAATGATCTTATCTGAATTCTAAAAGTAGATTAGTAATGTTCAGACTTTTATTTGATGCCCTGCTATAAACTCTCAAACTCTTGCTATTTTGAACAATATATACATGTATATTATATTTTGTGTTAAGATTTGAGTTAGTCTAGCCTAGCCTG